>CM056603.1:33147052-33747052 GCA_029721355.1 Tegillarca granosa
AAAAAGTAAAGAAATAAATGATTTTTTAAAAACATATCTCAATTTAATTTTGATTATAATTACTTTAATTCCTTTTATAGGATTAAAAAATAGAAAACAGAAAGAAACAAAAACAACAAGAGAAAAGAAGCAAACACCATTTAATATAACTAATTACAGATTTTAGAAATTAGACAGACACTGCATGTAAATGTTTGACTAAAGAGAGATTTCGATGGTTTCTGTTCATGTGCTGATTTTGAATTTCTATTAAAATAATGCATTCAAAATCAGCACATGACAACCTTGACATTTCAGTAAATAACAAATCATTGGGAAGAGTTACAACTTACATTTCATCCATACAGTATGAATATCATACTCAACAACTTCTAAATCAATGCACTGTTTGTAACATATGTGGTTATATGAATTCCTTTTAAACGTATTTTGACTACATCACTGTGTTATTGTATAACAGTTTTTTCATTTATGCAGTGAGCATCCTAATGCCGAAAATGTTGAAATCAGCAGTCTGAAAAAGTGTAAATGTTGTGATCGTTTACCATTTGTTCCAAATGTTTGCTGTGTAGTTCTGTTGATGTTGTTGCTGATACTAAGTCCATTTTTTTAACATCAACCACGAGAATTTAAAATCACGATAAAGCAAACAGATTGATATTGGTTTTTTAATCATTATTTCAAATAATGAATAAAAATACAAACATTTCATTTGACACAACGTCACCTTAAATACCCCCTGTAAATTATAGTTAGCTTGACCTTACATTGACCAAATATATATGACCTTATGTGAACTTAGAAGCCTCTTTTTCATTTTTCGGCCTCGGTTTCGATTCACTCCAAACTGGAGAAAACAAAGTGAACACTATTTAGATCACTTTTTACACATGATGTGACCTTATGTTAACTCTTAACCTCCTTATAACATAAGTCATTCTACGTCTTGATTGATTTTGAGTTGTGTTGATTAATAGTTTATGTACTGAGTAAAGTGTGAATTCATTTCAGAAAATGTAACACCGTTACTTATTATCTAACGGTTTCATTTGTACAAATAAATGTTTTTGAAGTAGATTGTATTAAACTATTGTAAGCTTTATCAATTTTAAATTATTCATTACTTTATTCAATGAACGTTATGTAAGCACGATCTCATTTAAAGTTATAACCATAGAAATTTCAAGAATCTGATCTTCCGTTTTGTTTTTAACTTTATTTGTCTTCTAGAAATGCGTAGATCAAGCGTGGCATTCAGATTTTAAGGCCACCAACGATCCAGAATACAGAAATTCATATAAATGAGCATGGTCTCTTTTATCTTCACGTCAAATATGGTTTGTTATTAGGAGTGTTGAAAAAAAGAAAAACAAACAATCTAGTTTGTCCAAAGATTAGTTGAAAGATACATAACATTTAGCTCTTTTCAAATCTCTATTGGGATCGTGGCTGGTCTTAATAAATGAAAAGAATCACACATTGTAAAGGTATTTTAAACAGAAATAAATCGCAAACTCTAGGCAGTATTATGTCCGATTTTACTAAAACCTGATAGCTTTTAAATATAATTGCTTCACGTGACGTACTAGAAAGATTCGGAGGCACTAGAAATGTCGATTAAAATTCTTAATTACAACGATTTTACAAAACATTATGACTTCAACGGTTTGATTTTCAATCAATACACAATTTTTCGAGTGATATCAAAATTCAACAAGAAACATGTACATGAGAATGTAACGGAATATCTATTTCCGTTGATTTCTATTCTTATCCCAGTTAAAAATCACATATTCAGCATTTGTTGAAAAATGAATGCTAGGTTATCCTGTTGGATTAATAAACAACATATCTAGTTGCATTTAAGTTCAAAAAGTAAAGAAATAAATGATTTTTTAAAAACATATCTCAATTTAATTTTGATTATAATTACTTTAATTCCTTTTATAGGATTAAAAAATAGAAAAACAGAAAGAAACAAAAACAACAAGAGAAAAAGAAGCAAACACCATTTAATATAACTAATTACAGATTTTAGAAATTCAGACAGACACTGCAGTAAATGCCAATGACTTTGGTTATAGTACTATGAAAATTGTTTGACTAAAGAGAGATTTTGATGGTTTTTGTCATGTGCTGATTTTGAATTTCTATTAAAATAATGCATTCAAAATCAGCACATGACAACCTTGACATTTCAGTAAATAACAAATCATTGGAAGAGTTACAACTTACATTTCATCCATACAGTATGAATATCATATCAACAACTTCTAAATCAATGCACTGTTTGTAACATATTTTTTTTATGAATTCCTTTTAAACGTATTTTGAATACATCACTGTGTTATTGTATAACAGTTTTTTCATTTAATGCAGTGAGCATCCTAATGCCGAAAATGTTGAAATCAGCAGTCTGAAAAAGTGTAAATGTTGTGATCGTTTACCATTTGTTCCAAATGTTTGCTGTGTAGTTCTGTTGATGTTGTTGCTGATACTAAGTCCATTTATTTTAACATCAACCACGAGAACTTAAAATCACGATAAAGCAAACAGATTGATATTGGTTTTTTAATCATTATTTCAAATAATGAATAAAAATACAAACATTTCATTTGACACAACGTCACCTTAAATACCCCCTGTAAATTATAGTTAGCTTGACCTTACATTGACCAAATATATATGACCTTATGTGAACTTAGAAGCCTCTTTTTCATTTTTCGGCCTCGGTTTCGATTCACTCCAAACTGGAGAAAACAAAGTGAACACTATTTAGATCACTTTTTACACATGATGTGACCTTATGTTAACTCTTAACCTCCTTATAACATAAGTCATTCTACGTCTTGATTGATTTTGAGTTGTGTTGATTAATAGTTTATGTACTGAGTAAAGTGTGAATTCATTTCAGAAAATGTAACACCGTTACTTATTATCTAACGGTTTCATTTGTACAAATAAATGTTTTTGAAGTAGATTGTATTAAACTATTGTAAGCTTTATCAATTTTAATTATTCATTACTTTATTCAATGAACGTTATGTAAGCACGATCTCATTTAAAGTTATAACCATAGAAATTTCAAGAATCTGATCTTCCGTTTTGTTTTTAACTTTATTTGTCATCTAGAAATGCGTAGATCAAGCGTGGCATTCAGATTTTAAGGCCACCAACGATCCATAATACAGAAATTCATATAAATGAGCATGGTCTCTTTTATCTTCACGTCAAATATGGTTTGTTATTAGGAGTGTTGAAAAAAAGAAAAACAAACAATCTAGTTTGTCCAAAGATTAGTTGAAAGATACATAACATTTAGCTCTTTTCAAATCTCTATTGGGATCGTGGCTGGTCTTAATAAATGAAAAGAATCACACATTGTAAAGGTATTTTAAACAGAAATAAATCGCAAACTCTAGGCAGTATTATGTCCGATTTTACTAAAACCTGATAGCTTTTAAATATAATTGCTTCACGTGACGTACTAGAAAGATTCGGAGGCACTAGAAATGTCGATTAAAATTCTTAATTACAACGATTTTACAAAACATTATGACTTCAACGGTTTGATTTTCAATCAATACACAATTTTTCGAGTGATATCAAAATTCAACAAGAAACATGTACATGAGAATGTAACGGAATATCTATTTCCGTTGATTTCTATTCTTATCCCAGTTAAAAATCACATATTCAGCATTTGTTGAAAAATGAATGCTAGGTTATCCTGTTGGATTAATAAACAACATATCTAGTTGCATTTAAGTTCAAAAAGTAAAGAAATAAATGATTTTTTAAAAACATATCTCAATTTAATTTTGATTATAATTACTTTAATTCCTTTTATAGGATTAAAAAATAGAAAAACAGAAAGAAACAAAAACAACAAGAGAAAAAGAAGCAAACACCATTTAATATAACTAATTACAGATTTTAGAAATTCAGACAGACACTGCAGTAAATGCCAATGACTTTGGTTATAGTACTATGAAAATTGTTTGACTAAAGAGAGATTTTGATGGTTTTTGTCATGTGCTGATTTTGAATTTCTATTAAAATAATGCATTCAAAATCAGCACATGACAACCTTGACATTTCAGTAAATAACAAATCATTTGGAAGAGTTACAACTTACATTTCATCCATACAGTATGAATATCATATCAACAACTTCTAAATCAATGCACTGTTTGTAACATATTTTTTTATGAATTCCTTTTAAACGTATTTTGAATACATCACTGTGTTATTGTATAACAGTTTTTTCATTTAATGCAGTGAGCATCCTAATGCCGAAAATGTTGAAATCAGCAGTCTGAAAAAGTGTAATGTTGTGATCGTTTACCATTTGTTCGAAATGTTTGCTGTGTAGTTCTGTTGATGTTGTTGCTGATACTAAGTCCATGTTTTTAACTTCAACCACAAGAAACTAAAATCACGATAAAGCAAACAGATTGATATTGGTTTTTTAATCATTATTTCAAATAATGAATAAAAATACAAACATTTCATTTGACACAACGTCACCTTAAATACCCCCTGTAAATTATAGTTAGCTTGACCTTACATTGACCAAATAAATATGACCTTATGTGAACTTGGAAGCCTCTTTTTCATTTTTTCGGCCTCGGTTTCGATTCACTCCAAACTGGAGAAAACAAAGTGAACACTATTTAGATCACTTTTTACACATGATGTGACCTTATGTTAACTCTTAACCTCCTTATAACATAAGTCATTCTACGTCTTGATTGATTTTGAATTGTGTTGATTAATAGTTTATGTACTGAGTAAAGTGTGAATTCATTTCAGAAAATGTAACACCGTTACTTATTATCTAACAGTTTCATTTGTACAAATAAAAGTTTTTTTAAGTAGATTGTATTAAACTTTTGTAATCTTTATCAATTTTAATTTATTCATTACTTTATTCGATGAACGTTAAGTAAACATTATCTCATTTATTAAAACCCGAACATACCAGTTCATGTTCAAATACCCCCCCCCCCTAAAAAAAAAAAATAAATCAATCAATCAATCAATAAAAAAAATTAAAAAAAAACTTGAAAAGTATCCAATATAGTGATACATATGAACTTCCTTTATGGAAGGGTAAGCACCTCCTTTCTAGCTAGCTACATCCCTCACGTAAAAAGTCAAATTTGAGAATAAAATGAAGATGAAACTATAGGGTGTCAAATATACCAGGTGTAAGTTTTGACACAGTGACTTCATACTTATCAACATGACGGTTATAAAACTTTAAAAGGTATGATTAGCCTAGGCTTGCAATATCCTTGTGTCAAAAATTAGTTGTTAGCAGTTTGTTTAATATTAGAGAGTTCCTGAAGTAGGAACAAGCTCTACCATACCGCATTAACCGTGAATGATATACACCAAGCAGGGATATTTTTGCAAATAAACTGGAAGTTGATGATAAAAACATATTCGAAACATTACACTGCACCTTTTCATTTGGCTGTTGTACTTTAGAAGTTACTGGTTTCCTTGATTAAAGTATCTTCATGAATTATACACCATCAATTTCTATTAATGTTAGTTTTGATTGCTTTCGCAACTCTTGCTTAACATAAATAATATACGGAAAAAAATTTCCCGAAAATATACTGGGTATTGTTCAATGAGCAATGTAGTGGTTATAGTAATCTTCATGGTAATACTTTAGAAAGAAATTGACAACAAAATCTACCGACAAATAATTCGAATTCCTGTGGAGATCATAGATATTTTTCGTTATTGTTACGAGAAATGATTTATTGATAAACCACTAAAAAAAAAGACTACTGTTGTTACAAACTGGAATAAAGACAAAGATTAGACAAAGTTTGTAACTGCGAATGTCTAATTTTTTGTTATATTCCTACAAATAACGATAAATCTTATTTAAAATGTTCGTAGGAACATCTGTAGTGGCGTTTGTGACGAGTTTTATTGGGATTGGGTTGTGTGATTTAAACGACTTAAAAATATTATACAAAACATGAAATTATGTTCTGGTAAATATCCGAGTTTAGCTGGTGTTAATAATTAAAGTTAATTCATTGCTGACGCGATGTTAGATACTATCCAATCGAATAGCGTATCTAAAATGACAATTAAGAGGAGGCAAGGCGAATTTTGTTAACTTTTCATTAACAATTTTTTATCTTGATCACAGAAGTACATTGTACTTCCATATCCTGAAGACAAAAATCAAAATTCATACTAAATTTGTCAAAATGATTTAAATAAAACCGAGTTTTAATTGATATTTAGGGCTCCGCGATGCAAATCATAATTCAAGGACTTTTAGTTTTGGTTTTCTATTATTAAGTACCTTATCAAGTAGCAATAAAATTCAACCACGGTGTATTTAATTTTAGGTGACAGAAAAAACACCGCAAATGCAATGCGTTTATAAACATGAAATATTTGTACTACCATGAAATTTTTACGAAATAGAGGGAGTTTAGCAAAACGTACATTTTAACCACAGTTTGATTCAGATCTGAAGATTCACGATCAGCATTTTTATTTTGATATGGGACAGTTATAATATGCTGAAGCAGGCGAGCATAAGGTTAATACACCTATATTCTAAGATAAAAACTATATTATACAATAAGTCCTCCTACATTTAAACATCATTTAAGATAACGGGATTGGCAGAAACACAGATAATGTATACATCTCCCTGTTCTGATTGTTAATGTCAAAATCACGGTACTAGGCCAGGGAGTATAGGTATAGTTAATCATAAAAGTCCACATTTATTGTTAGCTAAGAAATATACAGTAACGTCTTGAAGTATTCTGTCTTATTGTTTATTAAAATACAGATCGAGGACTCTATATTATAATTCACAGTAAAACCTGTATATAAAAAACCACCCACAGAACCTAAGGAATATATGAATTTTATAGACAAATGCTCTTGCCACAGAAGTCCCTTTTTGGGTGAAACATAATATATAATGACTTATCTTAAGGACCAAATAGTTTATATAGTAAATATATCAGGATTTATTGTACATTTTTACTCTTATAAATACAGCGGACCCACGTGAAAGCTACAGCATGCTCACGTGAAAGTTGCTTAACGTTTTCGCAAAAGTCTTTGCAGCCTCGCGTGAAAGTTTCTTTGTGCTCAAGCGAGCAGTATTGCGTACGGCGGCACAGAGTTAAATGTTTATATAGCGTTCGCACGCAAAAAAAATTACCTTCGCAAAAGATTTTTTGCACGCTATGATCTACTGTAAACCAAGAATTAAGTAAACTCTAAATGTAACAACGTATTGGAAAAAAATCAAAATTGTTTTAAATAAATCCTCTTTAAAAATCTTTATGTCTTCATTTTCAAAACAATAAACAATAATCTTAAACAATAAGATAATATCAGTACCATACGAGTTGGAATAAAAAATGATGTTTATACCAAAGTCAGGATTCTTTAACATATTTTCACTGTTATTAAGCTCTGGGTTGATGGAAAAAACTGGAGTATCTGGACAGCGATTGGTCTTCAGGTAGTGGAGTATCTAGACAGCGATTGGTCTTCAGGTAGTGAAGTATCTGGACAGCGATTGGTCTTCAGGTAGTGGAGTATCTGGACAGCGATTGGTCTTCAGGTAGTGGAGTATCTGGACAGCGATTGGTCTTCAGGTAGTGAAGTGAAACAGAATCAAAACAAAATCAGTGATCAACGATTGATCATTGTCCAGAAAAGTAAACAACTTTGTAACATTAGAGTGGCGTAATAAAGTTTATGTTCTGCTCAAGACTCTTACATCGATAACGAGGCAATCAGTTTAGTGACGGTGGAGAAAAACTAGTGTCCAAAGAAAAGCACCAATCTTTGCCAAACGAACTGACAACATTGCTATCGAGACTCCCTTTGTGACCAACAAGCTCAGGCAAGTGCAGTAAATTAGAGTAGTGGAAGACAACCACTGATCATCAGCATATGCGTAAAATTTGCAAGTGTGTATTATTGTTTTCGTATGCTAGTGCACACTCAAGTTGACGTTTTGGTTAGGTGCTCGCTCACAGAATAAGTAGGTCGTAAACACTGAGAATTATCCTAGGACTGGTTGAGAAAGTCGATACTCTGTCTTCTTAATGCCAAGCACCAGGTGAGGAAGCATTACCTTAAATTTTAAGTCATATGTATGACCTAGCAAGAGTTCAAACTCACAACACATCACAATCTCGAAGCAGACGCGCTATCACTGTGTAACCGAGGCAGTGAACAATGTTTTTGATTTAAGGAATGTTCGAGTATTTTAACATCTTACAGCCTGTGAAAGTTACAAAAGTTTATATTTTAAATCTACTGACTGAATTAAGTTTGAACTTTACAAAAAAATAAATAAATAAATAAATAAATAAATAAAATAATAAATTGAAAATAAAAAAACAAATAAATAAATAATAATTAAAATTGAAAAATTAAATAACTGACGGTAGTGACTTTGTATGTTTTCCAAAGACCTAACACACCAGCTCTCTCCCGCCATTAGGAATCCTTAAACAAATCAGTATACATTCAGTCAACAGACAGTGATAATAAAGTGTGACCATGTTTGTTGTCCAGAGAGAAGGTCTACACTTCTAGCCCTAAAATAAAGAATGCAAAAGACAGCCTGTATTGCAGATCATTAAAGAAAATATTATCTTGAAAATAACATATCATGAAATGAATTTTGGTTTAAATACATCAAGGTGAAGGTTTCAGAAATAAAACTGATATGTCAGTTTTATTTTAAAGTTCAAGTATTGACAACTAAAGACAGGTCAAATTGTGTTGTCTGTGTTTAACTTGACAACAGAGGTAGCTTCCTGGATAAATACCAGGAGAAAATAACATCATGATAGTCTATTGTCCGATGGACAAGGTTGTCAGAGGACGCTGTGTCCAAGCCAGAGCTAACATAAGAACAATTAAAGTACACATTTATTCATTTCATAGTAAAAATTAAATTCTATCAAAATTATTGTTTTACCATATGTCAAATACCTTATCTTTTAAAAAAAAATAGAGAAAATTTTTTCATACATATCATTTACTGTATTAGTAAAATACAATCATGTTATTTTAAATGAGTTATATAAGGGAAAGAGGCACAACTCTTCATCATTGGTATATTATTTGTAATTACTAGTCTATTTATCTGTGATAGTTCATGTAAAATTTCATCCTAGTGGCAAGTTATATGTAAAGATATTATTTGTTGTTGACATCACTGAAATCTGATTAAGTTTAGCCTTTTTTTGGATAAAATGCACATGTTTTACAAGTATATTTGATAACAGGGGGGATCTTTCATATGCCAAAGGCCAAAAGCAAATTATTGTCAAATAAATTATCCAATTAATCAGATTAGTTTTTTAAATCAAATGCTTAGATATAAATTTAGTTTAAATTCTATTTTTACTTTACAGCAGCTATCTTGGACATGGTGAATGTCAATTTTTTCTCAGTTTTTCAGTAGCAGCAAAGTAGATTAGTCATAGAGCTACCTAGTGATCCAAAATCAAGTTTTGTCATGACTTATCATCTAAACAGGTTCAAAATAAATAAAATGTCTGGAAACTCGCACAAACACATATTGTTTTTACTGTATTTCCTCACTACTTTATGACTCTTTGCACTTCAAACAATTAGTTGAATTTGTAGATTTTACACTACTGGTACATTTGCATTATTACTTTGGGTCTATAGTTAACTGGTCCTCAATCATACGGGGGCTCTGAGGGCAAGTGGTCATAAGTGGTTGCTTACAGATCACACTGCCTCTTATCACCTAGGTTTGAATCCCATTCTGACAGATCGTGGAAAATTTGTAAGTTTCCATGTTAAAGGTCAGTGGCACTCTGGTTTTCTTAAATATCCTAGAACTGACCACCTTGATAAAAGTCAAAAATCTTTACTGGGTGTAAATCACTCCATCCACTCCTTTAATACAATATTATACCTTGTGTTTTTCAGTAATTGTAAATGTAAACTGTTTCCGAAGGTCAGAGAAAAAGTTTTTAAGATCTGTGAACATAAACAGAGATACAAATCAGGATAGCTTCTGCTATTTCATGAACAAAAAACATTAAAATATATGAATCAGACATTTTTCTTTTTCTTTTATTTTATTTATTTATTTGTATTCAAAAACCAAATATAAAAACAAAGCTACAGAAAAGGTTGACACTAATTGTTAGTGTGTTCTGATTTTTCTGAGGAAGGATACTTATTCCTTATTTTCTGACTAAAATTTTGAATGTTATTCCTATCTTTTTGTTTATTGAAAATTGGTATTTCTGTATCCACTCCAAACAGTTGATCACAATATACAGGTAACAGAAAATTCTTTCCATTGACAAATAACTTCTGATTCTGAACAGAAAATGAGTGATTGTTCTTTAAGACATTGATCTCTTCGTGTTTAAAATGCAGTATTTTTTCCCAGAAAACCATATGTGGTCGAACTGCAATATATGATCTTTCAATACTACTCTTGTTTCTGTAGATAGACATGATTGTCCTGGTGTGTGCAAAATATAAAAATGTCCAAAGAATCATGGTCCATACTCCAAAAACAATGGGTAATATTGTTAAGACATTCTCTTTATCTTCAGGTCTGTCAATTTTTAGTATTTCAGCACCAACATCACTACAAGTAATTGTTAAGATGATGGTAACTGTAAAGAAACATATGGAAACAATGAGTAAAGTCGGAAACAAAAACTTTGAATGATTTGTTTTATAAATTAGATCAAAGTCATACATTCCACCATGTTTTAAGTCGCCTTTGTCAATCCTCCATGATGCAATACCACGGTTACCGGATAACTGTCGTATCAAGTCCGCCTTAATACTGGACATAGTATTATTACTGGTACATGATCTACTGCTGAATCTGGATTTAGCACTGACTTTACTATCATTTGTTATTGATGTAGTGTAACTGTGTGTGAATCTTACAAAGTTCATCTTTGATTGCAGAACACCATTTTTTATTGAAATAAAACCTCCACATAACTGAAATAGAAATTAAAAACCTGTAGCTGCATAAGCTGTGATAATTTCACCAAAGAAAATAGAAATAAAGTAGAAAATGAACGTAGTTAATTTAGAAAAAAACTTTCCATTAGTTGTTTTTAACTGGGTATAAACAAGACTTTGGAAGCAGCAATTAATATAAAATTGCAGATCGAAAGGAATTCCCTATTTTACTTTTACTTTTTATGTATTCTTGTGTGACTTTGACAAGAGGTTGACGGGTCATTCAAGTTTACAAAAAATGTAAACATTACTCGTGACAATTAGTTTTTGTAACAAAAAATTTAGAGTTTGTAAAAATAACTATATACATTGTATAACATGTCATTTTTTATTTCTAGACTCCAATGTTGAAGGCCAAAAGTCTAATAAAAACCCCGGAACGTTTTAAGCATTGAATTAAACAAAAGTGTGTACATGTGGCGTCCATTCAGATTATTTTTCAATGACCCGAATGAAAATCAGATTCAATGCTTATAATGAATTTTAAAGACAACATAAACAAATGAGAGAATAACTGTAAGCAATTTTTGCTTTTAATAACTTCAAAACAAGGTACCAGTAAAATTACATACATTAAAAGTACTTCTAGTTTACGTCACAAACACTTCAGCATGTGAATAGGCACAGTTAATTTTCATTCAAGTCATTGAGAAATAACCTGAATGTTTTTTTTTTCGCTTTTCAACCAATGAAATCGTTAAAAATTTGTCAGTTTTAATTATATGGCATTTGATATGAATATAACCATGATTTGTTTTTATCATTTATTTTAGTTTTCAAGTAAAAATAAATCTTTAAAAATTTTAATTTAATCCAGTTTATTTTATTTCCTTGACTGTCCTATATTCTTACTAAGATCTTTGCAAACATGTAAATTTGTTAACACACAAATTTGTTTCTCCTCTATATTTACATTTAGTCACAAAATGGTACATGCTGAAAGTTCTACTGATTTTCAATAAAACAACCTTAAGTCTGTCAATAGCAACAAAATTCATTGTTTTCCCCCTATTAAATATTGTGTGATGTTGTAACTATTATAATCATCAGCTGAAAATAACTGAAGAAATATAGAAAAAAGTTAGACAGGCTCTGAGAGGAATTTTTGGGAGCGTTACATTCATCTGTACACAGTGACTTCTTATTTTATTACATGTACATGTATTTGAAAATGCAGTTTGTTGTATGAATTTCAACTGAGGTAGAGTAAGTTTTACAAAGAGATGCTTAAAATTAAATTCTCAAGATATAATGATATCACTATAACAGTGAATTTCAATAAAGTAAAAGATTTTAGACCTTATATTATAAAGTTAATTATGATGAATAATAGGACTGAATAAATTCTAGGTTTATTTTGGCAATATGCATAAATTGGCAACGCATTCCTTAGCTGGGCTTTGGATTTATATAACTTTGGAATCATTAATTTTCTTATCTTTTTTTACCTAGTGTCACTGATCAGTAATGAATTTCAGAAATGTGCACATATGGCACATCAAAAATAAAACAGGTATTTTTGTTAAATACTTACTACCTCTGAGTGGGTACCACTGCTGTTGGAATAAAACTCCCCAAGGGTTTCTATAACTCAGTAGGCAGTACTTTGTGCTGTCAGAAAATGTACCATGTTGCAAAATTTTCAGCAATCTTAATTTTTGAATTTATTTTAAACTAAGGTTTATAACTTCATGCAAAGCATTCCTTAGCTGGATTTGGATTTATATAATTTTGGAACTTTGGATTCATTAATTTTCAAATGGTTGGCTCATCTTTTTTATCTGTCAACTTTTTTTTACCCCTAGTGTCACTGATAAGTGATGAGGAATGAATTTCTGAAATGTGCAAATAGGGCACTTCAAAATTAAACAGGCATTAGATGTTAAATATATGTATATACAATTTATACATGTTAGGTCACAATCAAACTTATATATAAATCATAATGACCTGACCAAGTTTTTATCAAAATCTGACCACAATTACGGAAATTATCACCCTGAAACCAATTAGTATATTAATAAAGAAACACATTGAGGATATGTGCTACACAATTGTGATCACTATATGTCATTTGCAAGGCCTAAAATAAAGACAAAGTACACATTCCATAGTTCTGCCTGTGGCAGATGTTAGAAAACTACAAATGGAGTATATGAAAAGTAATGGGAACAATATGTCTGGAGCATGATGAACTTGTAGAAAATATGTACACTTTCATTTCAAACATATACTAAAAAGTAAAGAACACTGTGAAAAAAAGCAAGGCAATAAAATTTTGTAAAATCATTCATGATTATAAAAAATTCAATTACTCAAGAGTTCTGGAGTAAATGAGAAATGATGCAAAATGGTATGTGCATAATTTAATCACTGAACTATCTATAAATAACTGAAATGGTGTTTATAGTAGTATAACTTTCATTGCTGTGCAAAGCAAACTTAATTACGCAATAACATCTGCTACATGTTACCTGTTATGATTGGTCTACATAGCACAGCAACAGCAGAAATATAACACTATAAATGCCATAATTTCTTGACACTTCAATTGTAATATTTATATTTTGTATTTTGCATTTTTTTAAAAATTATTTTTGATGTTTGATCCTAACATGTAAAAGTAATTTACAAAATGTAGATTTTGCTAGAACAGGGTTAGAACAGCCAAATAATGATTTCACACATATTGGCACAAGCAAAACATTGCAAGTCACATGATCAATGGCAATTACAGCCCACAGAGTTGCATAGAACAAAAACATTTTAAATGTAAATACTTAATATCAACTCATAGGTTAATGTGGGTAATTTCAATTATAACATGAACACAACAACTGTTTTGAATTAAGACAATATACCCTGTCTACTCAGAATATTAACATATTCTTAATTTTGATTAAAAGTTCCTCAACCATACAAACTGTTCAAACAAATATTTTTTATAAATAAGGAATGCAGAATAAAATTGGAAAATCAAATAAAAACACTCAAACATAATCAATACATGTACTGAAATAAAACAGTGGAACAGCTGTGCTTTATGGTTAATAAAACATGGTTGGTTTCTTCTTAATTCTAATAGAACAATAGGCCTGTCATAAATACAGTATATAATCTTATTTGTATTGAAGACTTTATGTGAAGTATCAAAGACTCACCTCTGAAAATGAACATGTCCCTGACCTGTATTTTGGAAGCTGAATCATAAATTTGTTTACACCATACATTATGTAAGCCAAAGTAGTATATCTTTACTGAATATATATCTTATATCCAATCAGATCTTGGTCTGTAAAATAAGACATAGTAACCAGCTTTAATATGGGAATCACCAGTCTACTATACATACTATGATATATAATAAAGGCCGACATTATTCACACGTACGGTAGAATAATGCATGTTGTTGGCTGGCATTATTCACACATACGCATGCGCAGTTCGATAACTTATATCAGCCGTATACGGACAAGGTGTATGTTCAATGAAGTATATCGGACTACTTAATACGCTTTTAATATAGAGAACACTTAGCCATGAAGTGTTATTATATGCAATATTATATAAATTATATAATAATTATTGATATATTTATTTATTTATTTAAATATTTATCATATTGCTAATGAATATTTTTGTAATATTTGTATAATATTGCGTTTAATAACTTGTTTAATATTATAGAGAACACTTAGCCATGAAGAGTTATTATATGCAATATTATATAAATATTTATAAATTATATAATTAATGATATATTTATTTATTCAAAACGTCATATTGCTAATGAATATTTTTGTAATATTTGTAAAATATTTCATATAATAACTTGTCATGTTTCCAGATCCCACGACGAGGACGTGGTTCTCACAGGATCCATTTATTTGATTAGTTATCCATCCCCATGATTTTGATTTAATAAAAATTTTACTGTTTATTTTGATTTTTTTTATTGTGTTTTGTTTAAAATGAATAACCAATATATGAAAAAAAAATCATGGACAATCAATATTTCTGAAGTTGCACATAGAATGTGGATCTCACAAATAAAGCCGCAACTGATCACCTCAGATAATTAATTGTGCCGGCCTTACAAATTTATTTATGAAATAATTATTTCAAAAATCACTTAACTACTATTTACATATTTACAAGGAATTAGATCTACTTATGATGGTCAATTAATATATCTGAAGTTACACATAGAATGTGGATCTCACGAACAAAGCCGCAACTGATAACCTCAGATAATTAATTGTGCCGGCCTTACAAATTTATTTATGAAATAATTATTTCAAAAATCACTTAACTACTATTTACAGAGTACTTTTAATAACTTATTCAATTGTTTTTCCATATTACAAAAATCGCTGCAAAAATAAGTTGAATTGGTCCAGAGTCTACGCAAGATACATGGAACCATTCACCGCAATTATTACATTCAACCATCTCGTCAGTTTTCTGGTCATACATATTCCTGCAACAGCAATATATTTCTATCTTTTGTCGACCATGTTTTGTTATGTTACGTTTATTTGGCTTCATGAAATGTGGAAATGGGGTAATTTCAGATTGTTCTAAGCATTTTACCAAATGTGTTCTCATTTCTTGTTGATAAAAGAAGAAAGTTGCCGGATCTTTCCTAAACAGATAACAAGACTGATTGCAATTGCAAATACACCGCAATCTAAACCACCAGATTGTTGTTGTACTAGTTTATGGTTTATTTCGATATGTTTGTTTTCACTTTTCAAAATTGCAGAGATTTGTTTTATCGTTTCAATAGAAGCTGGTTTGTTGAGACTGTCATATAGATTTATATGACCGTCTTCACAATCAATCGTTGAAACTACAATCCAATGTCCTAAACTATTGGGACCTTCAAATAAAATTTGAACCATAGGACCAGAAACGGGTGTGAATAAGTTTATATTTTGCGAATGCAAAGTTGTCTTGAAACCCTGAATTTTGAATTGAGATTTTAGCAGAGATTGTGTCGCCGTCAAAACCTCGTCTGTTAGCATTCTGCGTCAATTTCATTTTTGTGTTCATTTTCATGTTCAAAGGTAATTAATTACGTTGACACGAACGCTCAATTAATTACTCAGCATCCTGTGTTCAAGGCGTTAATTACATTATTTCATTAGCGGACTCCTGTGATCACGTCCTTATCACAATAGTAATCAAAGCAAACGATTGTGTTAACTAGTTGAATACGATTCATGAACACTATTCATAAATTAATAACTTAATTTTTTATCCGTACACACGTCTTGATTTGATTATGTCTTTAAATTTTAATTTTAACTAGTGTATTTCAATTATTTTTTTTAATTCTATATATAACATTTTAATATAATTAGTATTGTCGTTATCAAATTTTTCACATTTAATAATCAATTTATTTGTTTTTTATTATATTTTAATGATATATTTTTAATCTTACCTAGTATATTACACATAATTATTTTATTATCATTCATGATTAGTTTATTCTTATACATGATTTTTTTTTTATTATACATGATTATTTTATTATTATACATAATAATTTTTAAATTCTATACATATTGTCGTTATAAAACTTTTTATTTAATAATAACTTTTTATTTAATAATTATTTTATCATAGTATATTAGACATAATTATATTATTATAATACATGATTTTTTTATTATTTTTTTTTTATTATACATGATTATTTTATGATTATAAATAATAATTTTTTAATTCTATACATATTGTCGTTATCAAACTTTTTATTTAATAATAATTTTATCTTAAATGGTTTTATTAGTTAGATAATTTATTTCATGTATTCTTACATTACTCATCGTATTGGACCATACGTCCGATATACTTCATTGAACATACACCTTGTCCGTATACCGCTGATATAAGTTATCGTACTGCGCATGCTTACGTGTAAATAATGCCAGCCAACAACATGCGTTATTCTACCGTATGTGTGAATAATCACTCCGTATAATAAATGTCCATAACAAACCATTACTTCAGATAGATATTTATCCCATAACATGGTGTTTTTATGTTTTGAGGAAGATGTTTATCCCATAACATGGTGTTTTTATATGTTTTGGGAATTTTCTCAATTATCAAATAAAGTTGATAGGGAATGATAACACACTCAGAATATTAATCAAAATAATTAAAAATAAGTAAAATAAATACAAAAATGTAATTATTAAAATTTAATATGTTAGGAGGTCCATATTGGCAAATTGCAAATAATGAAGGGAATTGGGACCTGCTTTTTCCCGACAATGCCAATATATGAATTTACTTTCCTTAAGCCTTGAAGTATCAAAGTGAAGGATTTTCAAAGATTCAGATCAAAGTAACATCTTCATTGCTTAATATGTAAAATTGGCTATTTTCTGATTCATCTAGTTTACTTAATAGGACAGTTCCATACATCAGACATTACTACCAATCATACCTGCGCTTTACACTGTATAGTAAACGTGTTCTACCATAACCATGATATCGTTTTACCACTAGCAGCCACGATGTTGACATTGAGAAAGCGGAAGTAACGACGTTAACTCTTCTACTTCGTCTGGAAGTTCTTCCAGTAATTTGGAGCGCAAATAGATAGTGCTGGCGTTTAGGTCACATTTAATATAAAACACTGAATGGGAAAAATATAATAATAATAATAATAATAATAATAACGATGACGATGATGATGATGATGATGATGATGATGATAGTGGTAGTAGTAGTAGTAAAATAAAAAAATAAATAAAACAATAAAATTTTCTGTATGTTTAAACTTTTCATCAATAATTGGAATCAGCTTTTGCAATTTAAAAAAAAATATTGCAAATAAGTTGCTTTGATTAATGTATGGGGTTAATCATTCAAAAATGACCTACATGGCAATTTCTTCTAAATCATAGCGGATCTCCCTGGCGTAGTGTTTCACCCACAGGGGCTTGGTGCTAGGATCTTTGTGTTTTTGTTCTAAAGATTATTTATTTTTTATTTTATTACATACGAGGCTGATTTAAGTCCATACATATCGATAAATTTGCCCGAAATCCATTTTAAACACTTAAAAAAATTCCGAAAAATAACCGGCATTAAAAAACATGGACACCAGGCTTTATCATTTAGATCTAGTTTGTAATTTAAACTTTACTTTCAACTTTTTAACTGCTTTATGTTGTATATTGTATTTTAATCACGAGTTAAAAACCTAATAATGTTTATTTCAACACTTTGGCATGTGCTACTTTTGAGTTTTTATGAAATAATACAATTCAAAAGTAGCAATTGTCATGTGCTACTTTTGAATTGCATTATTTCATAAAAATTCAAAAGTAGCACACGACAACTTTAAAAACATTTTCAGTTATATGACATGTTTTATAATTTAAATAGAAATAAAAAAGTTTAAAGTATTTTTATTAAATATTTTGTGTCTTTTAAAGAAATATAAGACGTTTTTTTATCTTTTAAAGCTACAACTATTTTTAAAACGTACCGGTTCTACATTTATTCAATACTTGGTCATCTAGCCGTACATGTAGCTGTTACGAGAAAAGATTGACATTTTTGAAAAACAGTTACTGCGCAATTTCAACTACTGGTGAGTTCCCGTGCACATTTTCGCATGAACAGTAAGAAAATATTCCTACAAGTATAGTTTCAAGAAGTATGTAATTTTATCAGCATGTAAGTAATGTGTATTTTCACTTTACGTATCCGTATTATAAACGTTGTTAAAGTACAAATGTAGGATTATTACTAAATATATATACACGTGTTCATGTTGGTGTCAAAGGTATAAAATGACCGAACTGTGGGTAAATAATACGGTAGAAAGCGTTACTATTTCTACATGTATAACAATGTATGGCGTCTACACTTTACGATAAATATTATCCGAGTCGTTTATAAAGCACATGTGTCGGGAGAGCTATCCGTGTCACGGTAGACAAGATACCTTCAACAAAATCTCTACCAGTTTATAACATATTCAAACTTATTTAAAAAATATAAACTTTAAAAGATAATGCCCCCATATAAGTAAAGTAATCCTAGATAAGTAGTAAAACCTAATTCACTTTCTTTTCATTTCGCTCGCTCTCTAGATCCGAACTATGAGACATTGTTACAGGGTGTCCAACCGACTTACTGGTAGCAATGACTCGCCACCAAGATTCGATCCCAGTGTAAGAAAGTTTGTCATTTTGGTCACCGAAAGTCGGCCGTTTACCTTGTGAACTCAGGTGTCCTCCACCATCTCAGAACTGATATTCCCGATAAAAAAAATCTTGACTAAGTAAACACCATACTTTACTCTTGCCTGAAACTCGAATGGATTATAAATCTGTAAATTATGACACCAGTTTTATTTCGGAACTAAAAAGTTTCTACGACGTAAAAAATCACTGTAACAACAGCATGCGATCAATAAAAAAGTCAAGTGTCCAAAGAACGTGAAAAAAGACATCTTTCTGATACATAGCAAGTACGTGCACGAACAGCACCTTTTTGTTGTAACTTATATGTATAAAGCCAGAAGCAAAGTATATTTCGATTTTAAAGTTTAAAAAAAACTTCCATTATTGTTTAATGTTCTGTAAGAATATAACTGAGTGTAAATTCACCTATATTTAAATGAACTGATTTAAATTTCTTCTACTGGTAGTTTGATTATAACTTGTATTAATAAAACTTAAAATTCCATTTAAATCACGTGGACGCATGAATGAGTTTATAAAATAACAAAACATAACAAACATAGAGTTGTAATTTAAAAAAAGGTCATGGCTGAAAATATTACACGTGTCTTGTGCGTTTTTAATGCTTTTCAAAGATTTGCGTATAACACGCATACACATCGAAGTGAATTGAACTTTGAATCGGCATAGCCTGACGGGTAATTTGAGACTGCTGTCATTATTTATTTTTAATTTGTATAAAATGACAATATTTAAACTAAGCGCATGACAAGTTAGCACATGACAGGTGTGCGATTGTCATGTGTTGATTCTAAATTTTTCATTTTAATAAAAGCACACGACAACTCATAAGGTTTCATCGTCGAAGTTCAAAGACTTGTGAGGAACATTTGGGGTACTCTGACCAAACAATTACATGGTATATTTATCGTAGCGTATTCAAACAAAATACTTTTTAATGAATTTCAATCAATTTTGTTCTTCCAAAAACTTTCTGACTAGGGTTTACCCTAACGGTATTCGAACATAGACAACCATAGACGATCTGATCTGTGAGACCGTACTTTAAACCACTCGACAACAAAAGCTTTAAATTTTGTATTGACCACTACTTAAAAATACATTTTTCTGCGTTAAAGAAATTATAAAGAAACTAAATACACGTAGACTATAAAACCCTGATTTAGTATTTCTTACAAATACTGTCATTTCCATTTTTATTTTGTCACGAATTCATGAAAACTAAACGACCTTTATCTAAACGATAAAAGAAAAGTTTTACAAATAGATGTATCGACTTTTTCTTATACCGAGTGTTCATTCCCTTCAGAGTCCGAATTGAATCTCTTAACTAACTTCTTATCCAACAACTGATAAAGAAATGGTCGATAACGTACTTCTTATCCAACAACTGATAAAGAAATGGTCGATTACATAACGTACTTCTTATCCAACAACTGATAAAGAAATGGTCGATTACATACTTCTTATCCAACAACTGATAAAGAACTGGTCGATAACGTACGTCCTTATCCAACAACTGATAAAGAAATGGTCGATAACGTACTTCTTATAAAACAACTGATAAAGAAATGGTTGATAACTTACTTCTTATCCAAACAACTGATTAAGAATGGTTGATAACTTACTTCTTATCCAACACTGCTAAAGAAATGGTCGATAACGTACTTCTTATCAACAACTGATAAAGAAATGGTCGATTACATACTTCTTATCCAACAATGATAAAGAAATGGTCGATAACGTACTTCTTATCCAACAACTGATAAAGAAACTGGTCGATAACGTACTTCTTATCAAACAACTGATAAATGAAATGGTTGATAACTACTCTTATCCAACAACTGATTACGAAATGGTTGATAACTTACTTCTTATCCAACAACTGATAAAGAAATGGTCTGATAACGTACTTCTTATCCAACAACTGATAAAGAAATGGTTGATAACTTACTTCTTATCCAACAACTGATAAAGAAATGGTTGATACTTTTATTTTTGAAACTTTAAGACACCAAAATCGAATCTTTAAATTTAATCTGAAAACATTAGAAGCGGCAGGAATTTATAACCGTGATACGGCAAAAGATGTTTCATTCATTCTCCCGTATCTACAATGAGAAGAGACTTTCTACCTCAACTGATAAAGAGGTGTTAGTTGTTGTAGGCCTCTGCTGGATGGTTTGGTATCTGTATAACGGGTTGAATGGTCTGTAAAGTTGATATGTAATATTGTGGGCGAGTACCGTAGTCGATAGAACTTGCAATAAGTAAACACTAATACAAGGTATTCTCAAAATAATGCTCACAAACTGTTAGATGAACTTGTCTGAAACTATAGGAAAAATGGTCTTGTCACGAAAGGCTGTTGTAATTTGCCGAAACTATTATGTTCAACAATATTTAAGAAACCAACCAAATGACACAGCATTGCATATCAGGATACATTCTAGAATTTATTAATGTTTAGTTCTTAAATACTAGTATCTTAAAAAGAAAAGCAATTCATATGAATAAACTCACTATTAACGAAGTGACAGCCAGAGGGTGGCAATTCTACTAATGGTTACATTATAACTATGATGTAATACTGTTCTGTTAAAACCCTTTGCGTTATTGGCTTCCCTTTCCCAATTATAAATAAGAGACCTGTTGCCAAAATGAGTTGTGCAAATTGCTATTGCTACCATGCACTATATAAGAGTCCTTTAACTGTATATTTCACAGGATGAAAACGATAGGGCCGAAACTAGGACGTTTGCCACACTGGTAGTTGTTTTCGGCGATTTGTTAGAAAAAGTAAAGTGTTTGAGTTGAATAGAAACACAGATTAACATCAACTGACTTATATCGAGCGAGGTGGCCAATTCTTTGTAGAACGTAAAACGTTGGATGAGACCGGTGTACCTCAACACTTCAATCAGAAAAGAATATAACTATGTTTTGCTTAAATACTGTAAATTCTGGAACGCATTTGTTTTCTATACACCCAAAACTGACATTTTAATCAATAACGACGCTATTAATTTTTGTATGAAATTTTATTTTTTCTGAATTTTCAAAAGCCACATATAAATGTTGCGTAGGGGTCGTAAAAACAAAGCGATTGTCAAATAAGCAATTTACACTTTGGTTGCAGACGAAGCAGATGTTACTATTTTTGATATAGAACTATGGGAGGAGTAGTGAGCAGAATTCTGGGTGGAGAGAAAGACACATCTTACAGAGGTACTCATCCAGGTCTCTCGAATTCAAATGTATTCAGCTGGTTTAACAATTGGTGGTCATCAGAAGGAAGTGATGTCAGAGGTAGCTATTTAATCTTATATTGCAATCATAAAATTTCCAAAGGTTTAAATTTGAAATAATCAAAACTTTAAAGCTGCTAAAATTTATCCATATATCTTCTTTCTGTTAAGTGATTATCGTTAAATGTATTTTCGACGACACATCATAAATGTTTTTGTCTTTGACATGTAAAAACGCTCCTAGTGATAATAACATAAAAGGATTCATATATCAATTCAATGTTATACGAGGCCGTGGTGACGGAATGGTTTAAGACATTAGCCTACAAACTCATGTGCAAAGCGTTTTGCTACTGTGGGGCGCTTTGAGCACACCGTAAAGGTCAATCAACCTTTTACATAAAATAATTTCTTTATTCAGATCCAGCAGAAGATGAGAAGAAAGAAAATGAGGAAAGACCCGGCACACCGAGAACACCAGCTAATTCTGAAATTCTAAAACCAGAAAATGGGTCAGATAATAAACCAGAGCCAGAACCGGAACCGCCAATACTAAAGATTAAAAATGTGGATTTCAATGTGAATTTCAACACAGAGCCTCATCATACGTCCGAATATGAAATAACTAGACCGTCAGAAGGGAAAACTGCTCAGCTTATCGTAAGGCGTGGACAGATTTTTGATATAACTATTACATTCAACAGACCATATAATCACGAAAAAGATAAAGTCAGACTTCTGTTCCAGTTCGGTAAGTATTGCATTACATTAATTTTTGGAAAATAATTTTAATAAAACACAAACTTACTAGTCCATGTCCAAATCACAATAAAAAATGAAATAAAATAAAATAAAAAATAAAATAAATAAATAAAAAAATAAATAAAATAAAATAAAATAAAATAAAATAAATAAATGGAAAAGGAAAACTTTTCAAAACTAACAAATTTAGTCATACACGTGGACTTCCTATTAAGGAAGTGAGGCCGATTGCTCCGGAAGGGTAAGCACCTCCTGTCTAGCTAGCTACACCAATCACGTGTAAAGTCAGTTTTGAGAATGAAGGTAACAAGGAACTATGGTAAGTAAAATATATCCAGTAAATTAATAGATTTGTTTTCAACAGTTGAGTGACTGTTTTAAGAAAGACTAATTATTATGATATTAAAGAGTGATAGTAAGTTGAGAAGAACTTGTATTTACACCTGATTAAAAAAGTAAAAGCAAAAGACATAGCTTGATTAAGCACCTTACTTCTTCGGGGTGAAGCTTTAGTATGGTTTTCATTTAGTCATTATTGTTATGAATATAACCAGATGAGCGTTAAAGCCCATACAGGGTCTGTGGTTTACTTTTTAACTGTATGCGTTTGCTGTCAAACATTTTGCCACACTTTCAATCAAATGTCATGTTACATTTGATTTTGATATAATTTTAATTTACTTTACATGCTTTGCTTGATGTTGATGTTAAAATTTGAAAATACATTTTGGTAGGTAAGAATCCATTACAACACAAGGCTACGCATGTTGAGGTAGCTTTATCAAGGAAGGACGTTAGCGACCGCCACTGGGGAGCAACAATACAATCTGAAGAAGAAAACAAGATAACAGTCAGAGTTATCACCCCTCCTACATTGTACGTTGGAAAATGGACCTTCGGAGTAGATGTTATAATTAAATATTTAGATAAAAATATTGTCTACAGATACAAGCATCCGGAACCAATTTATATTTTATTTAACCCTTGGTGCAAAGGTAGGATAAACGATATGGAAACAAATAAGATGGACTATTATCCCTTTGCAGAATAAATTTTATTCACTCAAACCATACCAAAGTTGATATTCAAACAACTACAACTGTCTTTGATGTTTAAGACCTCTGTGACGGTGTGATTTCATGCGCGTTTATATACGTATCAGCAGCGCTTCTCGAATCACATTCGGGTATATATGTGCTAGTGTAAAAAGTTTGTCAGTTTGCTTGCCGAAGATCAATAGGTTTCTCTTGGTACCCCAGTTTTCTTATCAGATAAGAACTGACCACCCCATACAAGTCAAAAATGGCGACTCGTGTGTAAAACAATAATACTCCACTCAAAGTATTAATAACCTGCTTGACTGGATTATATATTATGGATCTTTCTTATAAAATCCCTCTATAACTTCATGGGAAAACAAGTAGCCATTATATCTACTGCCCGTCGTAAGTCAGTGATTCTGTTCTTAATACCAGAGTTTATGTTTTATTTTGTCTTTTCCTTAAATAGTTATCTCCATGTTTGGCCAAATTTAATGATAAATTTAGCTGGGTTTATTTTCTTTTGATTCAAGTTCGCTATGACTCTCTGACAGCATTTATTTTTTTTGTAGAAGACGCCGTCTACCATCATGACGACGAGTTACTAAATGAATATATTCTTAACCAGTCGGGAATAATTTTTCAAGGTTACCACAGATACCCTTCTAGAAAAAAGTGGGATTTTGCTCAGGTAAGAAAAAGTAAGAAATGTTGAAGAAAAAGTTTGAAGAAATTTATATGCTTTTGTAATAAATAGAACTGTTTATTGACCAAAAAAATATGGGAATTTGAATAGATAAGAACATGCTGTCTTGAACAAAAATAATATTTTGTCCAAAAAGTAGAATTTCTTTAATGTAAGATAAGAACATGTTATCTGTAAAACATCCCTAAGTAAAATATTAAGTTGACAGTCTGTTTTATGCAAAAGCTTATATAGAGCTGAAAAATTAATAAATCTATTTTCAGTAATCGGATTTTTATTGTTATATTCAATTTTGTTTTAGTTCCTGTCGCCTGTATTAGAATGCACACTGTTCCTTTTGGAAAAATCAAATATGAGTGCAACTTCCAGAGGAGATCCAGTCAGTGTTTGTCGACGATTATCAGCTCTGGTAAATAATTGATTGCTCTCAATTCTTTAAAAAGATATTAAAGTTTATTATCTGACAATGATTATAAACACAGAAAGGAAAAGACAATAGCAACTGTCACAAATTCCATCTGTTTTAAATGTATTGTATTGTTAAGGCCCTATTTGAACTTTGTCACTAACCACGGTTTTGTCCTAGAAAAGATATTGTTTTATAATTAAAGCTGTAACTGTTTTTGTGTCCCATTTCATGTGTCTTCTCAGTAGCTCTATATTTTCTAATTGCACTCAATTATATCACGTGACATACAAAAACGTTTGCTCAGAACTATTATTTCAATCGGATTTGAAGCCACATAAATTTTTTGGAAGTAAGCAATACAAAAGTTTAAAGTATTATGCTGCAAAAACTTTATTGGATTTTCATCTAATAGTGCGCTGATGAAGGCCATTTTTCTTAAATATTGGATCTAAGTTTAGATCTCTACTTAAATGTAGAAGTCTGAACACTCTGCATTTATTCTTGAAATGACTTTTATCAACAAGTTTATCAACAAAAATTTTATCGTGTAACTTAATAATAATATCAATTATGATGGCAATAATATCAAGTGTGCTTTTAGATATTAATCCGGAAAAAAATGAAATAGCCAAATGTTTAAAACTTCAAAACGGCATTATCTTGATATACGGACACAACTGAGAATCTTGTATTCTATTTATGTTTTGTTGTAGATAAATAAAGTATAAGTAGTAAATGTAGTAATTAAAAAATGAATTATAAACATTACGAGCTGGTCAAACTTTTTATCTGGTACAACATAAGGAGATGGTCAGTTTCTGAGGTAACTGAAGAAAAAAAGTAGTATCCAGAAAAAATTACTGACATTTGGCAATATGTTTGTCAATCTTTTTTGGGCCAGGATCTGTTCTAATGGGAATCGATTTGGCCTTAGAGGTTCTAGAAATCGCTGTCGTCTGAAATACTCATAATAGATAAAGTTCATTTAGAAAACTCGAGTAAGTTTGTCCTTTCATTAGACCCTTAGTTGTTTTAACTTCGGTCCGAAAATCTACTCTCATAGGTCATATGCATATATGGACAATATGTCACTTTCTGTTAATTTTTAGGCAAACGGTCCCGATGACGATGGCATATTAGTCGGTAATTGGTCAGGTAACTACAGTGGGGGAACGTCTCCACTATCGTGGACAGGAAGTTTAGCTATAATAGAGGAATATATGAAAAATAACGAACCAGTCAAATTTGGTCAATGTTGGGTATTTTCAGCTATTTTAACAACTTGTAAGTAACTGACAATATGATTGGTTATCATTAGTCACACACACACACACACACACACACACACACACACACACACACGTATTTAGGTTCTAATAAAGACGCGGTTTTGAACATCAACAAACTACTTTTTCTTTGATCTACTTGGCTTATGTGTACCTATTTATTCAAGGTCACATAAGCCTGCATGTGAACGGTGTCGACACAATTTTTTGAAAGGAATAAAATAAAGTGGCGGCCAGCATATACAATTTTTCAACCAAATGAAAATATATTCAAAACTAACGATAATAACATTTTCCGTATGAGAGTGCTTTAATACCCCAAACTTAAGTTTGAAAGTTTTGTTTTACTAACTGTGAAGCAATATTATAGACTTCAAAATTTCCAACTAGATGAATAGCTGTCAAAAAGGTGATCTGAAAATGTCAGTTAACCGTATATTATTAATTAGTGGTAGTCGAAAGTTTCTCCCATAATACCAGTACTTACGCTATTATATAAGTGTAAAAAATCTTGACAGGGACACTTCTTTCCACTTAATTTCAATTTATTATGTCCTCTCAACTTCTGCAGTTACACCAGTCCAGTCAAATCTATTTTTCTTCAATCAGAACTTAACTACGTTCCACCTCACCAACTTAAATTTATTCCATGTCACTTCACTATCATCTAATTCACCTTAACCATCGAGAAAAACTATAAGTAAACGTCATCATTTAGAAATTTGCGCGTGATAATTTAAAACGGGTTTTCAAAGTAAATAAAAATATTTACATTCATGTATTTAACCATAATTTACAATAATTAAGTGGCGTGTTAGGAGTTTAGCAAACTCATATTGTTTGTCGATTTTGATTTTATAGAATAATTAAATGTAAAGCTTTGTTTCTGTTAGTATGCCGATCATTAGGTATTCCGACTAGAAGCATCACTAACTTTTCCTCAGCTCATGACACAGACAAGAGTTTAACTATAGATACATTTTTTGACGAAAATGACAAGGAACTAAAGCACTTGAATGCAGATTCCATTTGGTAATCTCTCTCTCTCTCTCTCTCTCTCTCTCTCTCTCTCTCTCTCTCTCTCTCTCTCTGTATAAAACCTTCCAGCTTGTAAATGTTATAAGGACGCGATGACCGGTAAATTAAAGCTTTAAACTTGAGGCGTCTTACCGCTGTTGGATCGATCCCGATCGACCAAAAGGGAGAAAATGTTTTCCTTGTCGTAAGCCTTTCACTTATTGTCTCGTTACCTGTATTGTGGATTGATTGGCCTGCAATGTTTATCTGCGGCGTTGTAGGTAGACCATGGGCCAGATAGCGAAATCATTCACCCATCTGGGGACTTTTGCAGACATATATTTCTGAAAACTATAAACCTAGAGCCATTCAAATCTGATTGTCTGCAAGCAAATCATTGGTGGGTGTGGCTGTGACATGCTTTCAAAGATTGGTACCCCCCAAAAATCAGAAATATTTCGGATATGCCTATACACACTAAAACTAACCCTTTTAATGACTTTAAGTTACATTTATAGGTCCTAGCCTATAGCAGAATATGTGATGAAGGTTTGTTGCATGAAGAAAGCTTGTTATATTTTATATATGACAATAAATTGCTAAAAAAAGCAGTTAAAAATAGGCATCGTTTTGAATTTGTAAGTGCAGTTTTTCATCTACTACGGTACAAAAAGTATTCAAACATGCCTCATTTTGATACCAATTCGATCCCTATTCATTCTGCCATGATATACAAAACAGTATAGGTGCACAACATTAATAATAAACTTTCCAGGTGTCAATATGTTACCCCTACCCCCTAAATATCCTAAAAGGTCGAATATAGCATTTCACTTTGGTATTCATAAATAGAATCTTTCATACTCTCCATGTACCTGCACTTTTAGAATATTGAGCTTTGACATTGATTTTCAATAGTGCAGTGATCATAATTGGGCTTAGTACACACATTGTTATTGTTCATAGGACCTAAGATATGCTGAAAGTTAAAGTGAATCATTGTGAATGAGACAGTGATTTGGTTTCAACAAATGTAATCTGTCTACAGTTGATTTAATGTGGCAACATGTCTAATTAAGTTTTAAACAAATTTTCCTCGTTTCAGGGCGTAGAAAACTAAAGGAAAGGAAATGGGTGAAAAACCTGTACAGCTCAAAAGGCCCAGAGCCGTCTCCAAAAAGAAGATAAAAAATCAAACTTTATATTGCATCATCACTTCCAACAGAACAAATCAGAAAAAAAAACTGAGGAAGTTAACAGAAGCCACTTTCAATAAGATTAAAAGTGCAGTGACTACAAGACAAAACAGGGGACAACCTAATGAAAAACTTCCTGAGATATGCTCACAGGTGCCGGAACAATATTCTGCAACACAAGGAGTGCACCCATGGTGCTACAAAACCTTTACAAACACATCTAGAATTTTGAAAAGGAGAAATGATGAACCATGTGATTCTCCAGCCCCATGCCCTATTAAGAAAAAAAGAGTCTCTGATCAAGCTATACTCTTTCCAAAAAACAAATGCCTTTTTTGTGACAAAGGGAGGATTCAGAAATCTGGAAAGGAAGAAAAGTTAGTGAAATGTGTCACCAAAACAGCAGAAGAGTCAATAAAGAAGGCAGCAACAGAAAAACAGGACCATGCCTTACTACTGAAGATATCTAACGCCGATCTTGTAGCTCGTGAAGCCCATTATCATGCCTCATGCCGAAAGAACCACACACGTACCAAAAGCCGTCCCCCACCTGTAAGTAATGAAAAGAAGACTCAAGAAAAGGCTGCTCACAAAACTGCATTTGAATTTTTGTGCACCTACATCAATGAGCTCGAGAATATAATCAATGGGTCCAATGTGGAACGGATGAGTATGCTTCGAGAACGCTGTCTACAGTATATGATAGATAAATCGCCTCAATTCTACAGTTCATTTTACAGGACAGAAAAGCTGAAAGCCAAACTGATTAAACACTTTGGATCACAAATAAAGTTCTGGCGACCAAATTATAAATCTGAACTGGTGTTTGCAGCTGAAGTAGGAACAGGTGAAGCAGTTGAAAATGCTTTTGAAATAGCCAGCTCTGATTCAAAGCGACTTGATTCTTAGGAGGCAGATTAAGAAGGCCCAAGAGGAATCACCATCCATGCCATGGCCACCTACTGCTTATTTTCTTCTAAGTGACACCATCCAGCCCCCAGTACTTTTGCAAGGGTTTTTGACAGTTTTGATAACTGGTAAAAAGAATGATGATGAATCTGACAGGACCAAGCGTCAAAAGATGGCACTTGCACATGATATTTTCCACGCAGTTTCAAGAGGACAGTGGCCTATGCCTAAGCATCTGCTGCTTGGAATGAGTATTAGACATCTCACTGGAAGTGCAGAACTCATAACAATGATGAACCGCTTTGGTCATTGTGCATCGTACAGTACCTTGCTAGAACTGGAGACAGCCATGTGCAAGAAAGTTGTTGACTGCCAAAGTATAATACCACCTACAATTTCGCCGAACAACAATGCTGTACTGCACTTGTGTTGGGATAACTTTGACCTGACTGAGGAGACACCATCTGGCTCAGGCACAACTCATACAGCACATGGAATCATCATCCAGGAAATCTCAACGGAGGTAAACACCAACCAGCAAAGCAGTAGGATTGAGGAGACTGGTGAAAGAAGAAGGAGAGGTCTGTCAGTTATGTACATCAAGAAATAGAGCCATGCAAGGCAGAGCCTTTTCTAACACTTGACAGAAAAGATACATGTAATGAATTGGCAGTATCCACAGCCCAGATGTCTGACCTATCATGGATCTTCTGCAGAGCTAGCATGTCAGCTGGGCAGGTTGGATAGCAGTTACTGGGGCAACTGATAATGAAGTGCCAGAACTTTCACGAGTTGATTATATGCCCCCAATAATCAATCCAATAACAGAAAATGTTACAGTTCAGCACATTCTGAAGGTATCTCAGAAAGCATCAAGAGAGGTTGGCCAGCAATACACCATTGTTTGCTTTGATCTTGCTGTTGCAAAGAAGGCGTATGCCCTGGTCTGGCAGCAACCACAAGCATATGCAGATGTCATTGTGAGGATGGGAGGCTTCCATATTTCATGTGCTTTCATGGGAGCCCTTGGAAAGTATGTGAGGTGCAGTGGCTTTGAAGAAATTCTAGTTGAGTCAGGCATATGTGCAAGCGGTTCCATCGAGAAGGTGTTGACAGGCAAACATTACAACAGAGCAATCAGAGTACACAAAATTGTTTCTGAGGCCATGGAGCGTCTGCTACTGGTTAGATTTGAAGAAACCAGTGTGATATCAGAGGAAGGCAAGGCAGCATTCAAGAGGCTTGCTGAATCTCCAACCAAAGAAAATCTATCTGAAACCTTATCTAATGAAAAGAGCAAAGATATGCTAAACAAGTATATAGCCTTCAAAAATCGTGTTCGGAAGGGAGATCTTGGTAAAACTGCCCAGCTTTGGATGCAGTACTTGGACTTTGTGTGGATGCTTCTCAGGTTCCTGCGTGCAACAAAGGAGAATAACATCAATCTTCATCTGGCTTCCTTGGAAGATATGTGCTCCTTGTTTTTCAGTTTCAACCATCCGAACTATGCTCGCTATACAGTTGTATACATCCTCACCATGCTAAATCTACATAAAACACACCCAGGAGCAGAAGATCTGTTGAAGGACAAAGGAATCAGTGTGAATAGATCCAGCATTCCCTCCTCTAGAAATGCAGTTGATATAACCATAGAGCAAACCATCAACAGACATGCAAAGTCACAAGGAGGCATTATTGGGTTTAGCAGAAACCACTCTGCCTATTACCGATGGTGCACAACAAGGCATTCGAGAGCCAGTTATTTGCAAGCCACAATGGAGATGGCAGACATGGACACCTCTGAAAGTTCACACAAAGATGTCAGACCCTCTAAAATAGCAGACAGTGAAGAAGCTACCAACAAAGTTCTTCAAGCTATCTCAAACTTCATCAACCCATTTGCAGTTGAAGACAAAGACAATCTGTACTGCCTCTCATCTGGTGCACCTGCTACAAAAGACATTGAAGAAGATCTCTTAACTGTGGCAAAAGTGGGGAAAGAGGCCCAATCAAAATTCATTCAAGAGAGGTTAGTTGACAAAACTAAGAGCTTTATGGCACCAATTACAAGACAGAACATGAAAACATTTGCAAATCTTGCAAAATCAGTTAAAGTTACTGGATCCACAAAGAAAACAAAGCAACTGACTGCAGAAAGAAATGTGTTTGGCCAGCTCATTCTCCTTTCACTCAAGCATAACCTTAGTCTGGAGCGTGTACTCAGCTACCCTTTGGGACCTGTCCCATGGTCACTAGCAACAAGCGACGGCATACCTGTGAAAACAGACAAGTCCCAATTGATGCATTCTATAGAGAATGATACACATCATGCTACCAAGCCAAATCAACAAGGAATCACTTGCATCATTGACTACATTTGGGGAGCTTGCAGAAAGTCTGTTTGACCAACTTCCAAAGGTGAAACGAGTAGACTTTATCACTGACAAATATAAAGCATTGTCAATCAAGATCACTGAAAGAATGCGCAGAGGATCTTCAAAACCTCACCTCATCAAAGGTTCATTAACAAAAGTTCCAAGGGACTGGAAAACGTTTTTGTTTTCTGATAAGAACAAGCAGAGCTTCATTTCCTTCTTACTGGTTGAATGGAAAAAATGCAAATATGCAACAAAGCTTCAAGGCAGAAAGGTATATTTTGTTTGTGAAGATATGTGTTAATGCTTGACATCATATGATGGCTTGGAAACAATTGCAGATGAAACTGAAGAACTCGCATCAACCCAGGAAGAAGCCGACACTCGCATAATTCTTCATTGCTTGCACTCTGCTGAAGAAGGTCCAACAAATGCCATCATTGTTAGATCACCCGACACAGATGTCTTTATTCTGTTGCTGCACTTTGTGCAAGAAATGGAACCCAGTGTGCTGTTTGACACTGGCACTGGGAACAAGAGACGACTGATCAACATCAATCAGGTGATCAATGACACTGGAAAGGACTTCTGCTCTGCACTCCCAGCCATCCATGCTTACAGTGGCTGTGACACCACAAGCGCGTTTGTGAGAAAGGGCAAAAAAACTGTACTGAAAACCATACGAGCACATCCTGAGTATGTACAAACATTCTTGGCACTTTGAAGAACCAGTACTCTGGCAAATAATACAGTTCAGCAGCTTGAGGAGTTCACATGCTTACTATATGGTGGGTCACCAACCTTTGATATCAACACCCTACGGCATGACAAGTTTCTACAAAGATACAGTCCAAAGTCAGGAACACTGCTATCTGCATACAGTGGAGCTGATATGAGCCTCCTCCCCCCATGCAAAGATGCTCTGAGAATGCATATTCAGAGGGCAAATTATCAAGCATTAGTGTGGTACAATGCTGACAAAGCCAGACCTGACATTCCATCACCATGTGGGCATGGCTGGGAAATAGATGATGGACAGCTAAGCATCAGATGGACAGGAGGAGACCTACTACCACAAGAACTTGTAAATGTGCTGACTGAGGATCCAAGCACCCAAGATGACAATGATTCTTTTGAACTTGATAATCTTGATGATGTTGTTTTTGCTGAAAACTAAAACTAATATTAGTGCTTGAAGAACACTCATTGCCTAATAGAACAAATGTGTACTACGCATATTTTATTACAATGCTTCACTATTTGCCATGTTTCAGCATTAAATTCATGAACATTTATGTTTTAGGTCTTGTGTATCATTTATTTTATTTAAAGTCTTACAAATCTTATATCAAATGGATTTATAGTTATATGTATCTTGGTGATAGAGAAACAGTGGTTATTCTAAGTCTAATAGATGAAAACCATGTAAACCAACATTATAAGCCACTAAGCATACATGGGGGTAGGGGTAAGATATGAATTTCTGGGAGGAATACTAATGATTTTGTACACTAATATAGCATTGCATGGTATGACAGAATAAATAGGGATCAATTTGGTACCAAGTTTGGGCATATATAAGCATTAATGTAGCCACAGGTGGCGAAAAACTTGAATTTGAAATTCAAAACTAGGCTTAATTTTTCAATTTTTTCCCTTTTTTCCCAACAAATCTATAAAAATATTAAGCTCTTTGTATGCAATTACCTTTCATTACTATCCTGTCTACAAGGTAGCAGCTATATCTGGAACTTGCATTTATCTAAAGTGTTCTTGTTGCATGTATAGGCATACGTTTGGTATTTATAATTTTCTTTGGGGGTACCGATCTACAAAAGCTCACCAGAGTCACACCCACCAACGATTTGCTTGCAGACAATCAGCTTTTGGTAGCTCTTGGACTATAGTTTTCAGAAATATATGTCTGCAAAAATCCCCATATGGGTGAAGGGGGGGTCCACGGAGCCCGTGGTCTAAGGTGAGTGTGCTAGCACTCTTAAGGTGCGCTCTAGTATAGTTGATAAAAACACCTGCACTATCACCACATTTACAGGCGTTAAGATTATTTCTCGAAATTAATAAATATTGTCTCCTCACGATAAACTGATTTGACGTAAAACATTTTATCAAACACGAAAATGCTACGAAACGAATGCTAAAATGATTGACCACGAGAGCAAAAGAGACAAATCTGTAGTCTCTAATGCGAAGCGTTTTTAGTGATATTTATACTATTTCTGAATCTCTTCTATGGTTCTGGATTTTACTAAAATGTTTTTATTTCAGTCAATAGGATTGCTTCGATTGGTCAAGTGACAAGTTACTATAGTCACTATCCAAACATTAACATAATGGTTAACTACGTATCATGACCAAATTTGAGACCAAGTGATTAGAATCATAGAATGAATTCTTGATTTACTATAACCAGGGGAATAGAGATTTTTTATTTGTATTTTTATAAGAAATTTTAACCTTCTTAGGAATTTCCATGTATGGAATGATGTTTGGATGGCCAGAGATGATCTTCCAAAAGGGTATGGTGGATGGCAGGCAATAGATTCCACACCACAAGAGCTCAGTGATCGTAAATATGTTTTAATCATTAATACTAAAGTACTTAAACATCTCTACGACATTTGCTCATTATATACGTGTCTTCACAAGTAAAGATTTTTAGTATTAGCTACATAAACAACATAGATTTAATACAGGAAGCAGGAACAACGCATTTTTATTTTCTAAGAGTCAGTTTTTCCTTGATTATAGAACATTTACACAAAGAACCATTGTAAAAATAAATACTTTAAAAACTGGAGAAAGCATTAAAGTAAACTAAGTCAGACCAAAACCGTCAATTTTTAAACTTAATTCAACTGAAGAAGATAAAAATACAATGTACTGTTTCGTAAAATCAAATGCCATGTAATGAAGCTTGATATAAAACTTGTCTTATCAAAGCATGTTATTTATAATTATTATAAATATTATAGTTTTGCAACTGCTAATTGCCATCTACGCTCGGATAAAATACTACTACCACAACATACTATGATTTTAAGGTGAATCTTTACTATAACAAAGGTGGCAAAATAAATAAATAAATAAATAAATAACAGTAAATTATACTTTAACAAGAAGAAGCCCTAAATATCTACTTCTTAAACGAGTACCTCGATGGTACACTGTCTGAAGCAAAACAGCAATCTAAAGTCAAAGCCACGACATTTATTATCAAATGTAAAGGTACATTATCACATTATCAATATGAAAAACATTTGATTATTGTATATTTAAAAATTTATTTTTTTCGTATTAAAATAAATAAATAAATAAATAAAGTGATTTGGTAAATTGTACTTGTATCAGTGCCCTTGTAAATGATGTATAAGATTTGCGATCTGTCTTTATGTTTGTGGTAGGTGTTTACTGTTGTGGCCCAGCATCACTGATTGCATTGAAGAGGGGAGAAGTTCATTTGTTATATGACGCAGGTTTTATTTTTGCTGAAGTAAATGCAGATGAAATTCATTGGTTAAGGAAAGCAGATGGGTCAATATGTAAAACCATGACGGACAAAACTAGGTAACTTATTACTTCGTAATTTTGACTCGGTGATATTGGCTAATTATGACCTTCAAAAAGTTTTATGGCCCTTGTTTATGTTATGTTTACCTTAAAATAATTGACGTCCCTTAGTTTAATGTTCCTTTCATTCCCAATGTTGATTTCACAGGTGGTGTTGGTAGCTAACTAGCAAAATATTCAGTTTGAATATTAGAACCAAAAAGAAACTGTTACAGTCTGAAAATGCTACGCAAACACCAATAATAAAATACTGGTTTGTTTGAAAATATAAAACAAATACCAGTTAAATTTTGATGTGCCAGATGTGCACATTTCGGAAATTCATTCCTCATCAGTGACACTAAGACCGAAAAGTTTGATAGATAAAAAACATAAGCCAAACAGTTGAAAATAACGAATCTAAAGTTCCAAAATTATATAAATCCAAATCAAGCTAAGGAATGCTTTGGATGAGGGAACAAACCTTAGTTTTAAATAAATTTTAAATTTAGACGGCTGAAAATTTTGCTTAATGGTACATTTTCTGACAGCACGAAGTACTGCCTACTGAGTTATGGATACCCTCGGGGAGTTTTACTCCACCAGCAGCGGTATCATAGACTTCAACTGGCATAGTATTGAACTAAGCTTACCAATCATTATTTAGGAAAATTTCATATCGATACTCTTCTCTTGAAATCTGCCTTTCGATTATGGTGTTAAAAAGTTGATTAAATTGAAGCATTAAACAATGAATTAACAAATATATGTAAGAAAATATTTTTGTAAATATTTCACAACGCAAAAATGTTAAATATCATATCATCTTGGTTTTAAGCCGAAAAATACGTTTAAAAGTGAGAACTCGCAACAAATACTTAAATGTTCTACTTTCAGCATACATTTCTTTTTTTTGAAACATTTAAATACATTGGTAAAACGATTTTAAGGGACTTGGAATTTTAGAAAAGTGTAATTTCAAACACAACAATTCTGTGTTATATCGTAACGTTTTCAAACCGGACAAATATTAATATATACCTACAAACATGTTATATTTAGATGCTCTGACTTTTGGTATGTTACAGTGTTGGAAAGAAAGTGAGTACTAACAAACCAAAATGTAAAAGAGACTACGAGTACGACTTTGAAGAAAACATAACACAGGATTACAAATATAAAGAAGGTAAAAAACACATTATCACAGAAGAAAAGTACAGAGAAAAAAGAAAAAGTTAACGAATATTCAAATACATGTATATTAATAGGTTGATGGCTTATGCTAACTCATTTTTTCCGGACGTTTCTTATTGTTTGCAAGAAAATACACTAAGAATTGTTACTATAAAAATTAAAAGTGGCATAATAATATCGAAAACAGCACAGATCAAACAGTAAAAATAACATTATTGAACTACTTACCTATTCTAAGGAATAGATTATTTATAAATAACAGTTGTTTTTTTGTGCATATAAATAATACAAAATTCTTAAGATTTGAACACGAACTGTATGTTTTGTGTCCGTTAATTTGATTTTGTTGACAAATGTACACTAGATAATTGCCCTAAGTATGTTTAAAATTAAAGGTCATGTAGCTGAACGTTCATCTGTTATTACAGCCAATATGACAGGATCAACAAGACCCGAAAAAGTGGAGTATAAGGAATGCGTAAGCATAGTTGAAATTTTATTTTTCATTATTCCGATAGTCTCATTCCTGATATTGTTATTTGGTAGATATGTTTTCTTATTTTACCAATAATATTAAGCTCTTTAATAGACTATAGAAGAGTTCAAAACCATTTTTCATTAAGCAAAAAATATCGAAATGGCTACAACATAAATGTATTGATTTTTAAGTATATTACGAAACATAGTATTATCAAAATGCTGATTGGTTAAATAAGATACAATTATCCTTAAATGCTTGATAATATAAAACATTGCAAAAGGGTTATTATATCCCCTTTGTTAAAGCATCATATATGAAAGGTATAAAAACTCCTGATTTTTCTACACTTTACACCACTATCCCTCACCTAAATTAAAACTTCTAAAACAAACTATACACTTGTCATTCTTTTACAAAAACGGTAAACCAAGATTTAAATATCTGGTGCTCAACAGGGATTATGGTTATTTTGTAAAACACCATACAGACTGCAAACATAAATATACTGAAGATACCACCAACAAAATGTTAGAAGTTTTGATAGACAACATATTTGTTGTGTTTGGCAATATAATTTTCTAACAAACGATGGGTATACTAATGGGCACAAACTGTGCACCTTTGCTTGCCGATTTGTTTCTTTATTCATATGAATCAAATTTTTTACAGAACCTTGTCAAATCTGGAGAAAAGATTCAACTACACATACAAATATATAGATGACGTTCTATCTCTTAATAATCCCAGATTTGGAGAATATGTTAATGCCATCTATCCAAGTGAGCTTGCAAAAAGACACGGCGGATTCTCCATGTTCTGCTTCATATTTGGACCTATACCTCAATTATGACACCCAAAACGAAATCTGAGGCTATACGACTAACGTGATGACTTCAATTTGTCCGTTGTTAACTTTCCGTTTCTTTGCAGTAATATCACTGCTCTTCATGCGTGTATGTATATGTTTCACAGTTTATACGTTATGGTAGAGCTTGTTCCAACTATTGGGACTTTCTACAACGAAGCAAACTGCTTACAGTTAAATTGTTGACGCAAGAATATTGCAATCCTAGGCTAATCAAGGTCCTTCAAAAGTTTTATGGTCGTCATCACAATATTGTTGATAAGTATGTGGTCACTTAATCCAAACTTATACTGGATATACTTGACTTACCATAGTTCTTTGTTCCTTTCATTCTCAAAATTGACCTGCACGTGACGGGTGTAGCTAGCTAGACAAGAGGTGCTTATCCTTCCGGACAAACCCGTCCGCACTTTCTTGATGGAAGTTCACGTGTATAATTTGCCTGCTTTCAAGGTTTTTATTTTGCTTTTGGGATTGTGATTTGGACAAGGACTGGAATGTTTGTGTTTTATTTTTTATTATAATTTTTATATATTACACAGCTGGATTATAAAAACAAATATAAAAACATTTACGTTATACAAAACTTTGAGTTATAATCCGATCTTTTGATTTACAAGAACTTTTATTCTAATTATAATCCGTATTTGACGATTCTTTGAGATACTCATGAATTTAAAATTCATACTTGGCGACTTATACGATCGATTAAAATTTAAAAAAAAATCAAAAAAGTAATGACTTCCCTTATTTTGAATAAAATTTGAATTTTAGGATGTGTTTTTTGAGCTTGTTGAGATGGACAGTGTCAAATACGGCGAAGATTTCATCATTAAACTTAGTGCTACAAATAAATCGGAAGAAATACGAACACTAGGGGGTGGACTTTCTGTTCACACTATGTATTACACCGGCGTTACCTATCGCCTTGTTCAGACAGATCATTTTGATGATTTACAATTATCACCAGGGGAGAGTATGTATATATGAATTAAATCCTACAAACTTTATATAATGTTCTTTAAAACTTTATTATTCTGCTTTTTTCTTTTTCCTTAAATTAAAATCATTAAAAATAAGAAAATGAGAAACTGTATTTACCGTCAAAAGACAGTAAGACAGTTATTTCATAATCAGTCTTTAAATAATTTTGTTTTCTGGCTGCGTTGTATTGTGTACGTGGTTGCGTCGGCTTCTGCCAAATTAATTCATTTTTTTAAATTTGAATTTACTCATCTTCTTTAAGGAATTAAAATAATTGCTATTTTATTGAACGTCACAAAAGTACGTATTTTTTCTTCTGTAATAGAGCCACAGAAATTGCGTACTTATTTTTATATTACGTGTATTCAGAAATATTATGCAAATAACTAATAAACCACACATTTTCATAGCAGTAAAAAGCAATTTAAGGTTGGTATTATGCTTTTTCAAGCCGTTCATTTTTTAAAAATTTTTCTTTCATTTTTCAAATGAGTACCTTGCATTGTTTCTCACCAAATTTGCGTGTCGTTTTTTCTCTATATTATGCCTACCAATAGAATGGTATCGGATAGCTGTATGTGTATACGTATAAGGTAACACATAGGAAATGGATCAATGATTATTCTATTAAATCTAATGAATTGGTACAGATCTTGGTTTTTTATACTAACAGTATTACTTTTACAACAGATTAATATTGATTTTGACGGCGTTTTTATCTGTCTAAGTAGTCATAGGCATAAGTTTTTTAATCCCATCGCTGAAATACCAGACATCTTGTACCAGCAAGTTCATGGTCATTTTTTCAGATATAGGCAGCATGGTTACTTTAAGGACTCGAGTGAATAAATGTTTTTAATTTTATCTGTTGTTTCTTTTATTTTCTATTTTTCTTTTTTGGGCGTGTTTCAGTGAATTCTTCAACAGAAGTCTGAAAAACAGTTTGGTACAAATACCAGTACTTTAATTCAAATCATCATAAGAGGGTACTATGACCGAAATGACTTCGGAACAAATTACGTCTTGTATTTTGTATATCAAAGAGAATAGATGTTCTACTGAATAATTAAAAATTAATCAGGATTAAAATAAAACAGTTATGTAAACAGTAGAGTATGAATATTTTTTTTTTTGTCTCTTGAAGCGATATAATAATTTTCGCGAGTTGAACTTTCTTTTTCTTTTATGTTTTGCATGATGAACAGCGGGTTACTTGCACTTTTCCTTCACTTTTTGTCTCATTTTTATTTTAGTCCTGCCTTGCATATAATTTTTATTATGAATTAAGATATTATATGCCGTGTACTCAATTCATTGATTTTACGGCTCCAAAAATAAATTTTCTCCAAATTCAGCTTATTTAATGGTTTCAAAAGTGCCATTGACTGTCTTAATTATTCATCAAGATGAAACGTTACTTCCTTAATTCCGTAATGTTTGCGTGGGTTTTAAAATCAAAATGCTGTACATTTGAGGATACAATTAAATCGGTACTTTTGTCAAATATTACATAACTTGTGTTATGAACGAATAATTTTTCCATCTCATAAGCCATACGGAATAACAGTGAGTGAAAAAACTCTATATAAATCATATACGTCAGTTCCCAAAAAGAACTGGATTTTCTTACATTAAAGGAATAGTTTTTATCTGGCTTTAAATTACGATTATTCTGTTTATGCCCTCTGTCATTGTTACAAATAATTGATTTTATTTGAAAATAAAGATTCCTTTTAAAAAATGTCACGTGGTTCTAATAATGCAAAGATTAAAGGGCTGATTGTAAGCAAATTAAAATAATTATTTTTCTTTATCCTTAAGATTGTTTTCGGTTTAAAAACATAATGATCAACCATTCATCTTTCTTTTAACCAAAGATAATGATACATTTAATGAATTAAATCGCACGGTTTTAAACAAATTTCCGTGCAATAAATATATCTAAGAATGAAGAAATGATATAAGAATATTAAAATGGAGAAAACAAGTTAATAAGCATATAGTTACATTTGGATATAAATCTATATTAAATATGATTTTAAAATCTACGACATATTTAGAATAATATTTGCAATAAATGTTTTGAAGTTTATGTTACAAAACTAATAATCATCAGTAGAATAAATGAAATTATAAAGAACAACGTTTATATAACCTATAACTATTTTGTTTATCAAATACTTATCAATTATCAAACTATCTTTACCTATCAAAGAAAATAATTTATTGTGTTATTGATTCTAGCTAGTATCATGCTAAACAAAGATAAGCGCTATCGAATAACATTGCGTCAAATAATTCTTTAAAATCGTAAAAAAACGAGCAAACAATCAGCTTTTGGTAGCAGTGATGCTTCTAGACATCGGTTATGGTTTTCTTTATCATGTTCGAATTTTATTTAAAATTGATAAATTGTAAAGTAATAGTAACTTGACCAAAAGAGAGCTTGCACGTATTTATGTTTTTAGGAAGATTAAATCAACACAATTTATTGTTTTAATCTTCCTAAAAACATAAATATGTGCAAGCACTCTTTTGGTCAAGTTGCTATTACTTTAATTATTATTCATCATTGGTCTTAAATTATTCATAAATTTCTACTGGAGTCCAATACGATTTAACTCCGATGTTTGGTTCAGGTTTGTTTTAGAATTGATAAAAACAACTTTTAATTGCCATTCAATACTTTCAAAATGTATTTGTATTTTCTTTTGCAAAGAAAAAGGATAAAGATTAAGGGAGATTTTAGATTATTTGCAAAAAATACCTGTTCGATGTAACTTCAAGTTATCTACTTGCAATGACTCACTGATCAGCACTCACTTTGTTTATCATGACTGACTAGATGAATATAACCAACCAAACCAAAGATGATGAAGGTTCTGATTGACATGTTTCTGCTAAGCTTTTTTTTAGAACCTTTTCGTTACTTTACTTTTTAAAAAAAATTCTACAACAATTATGTTTTTTATAATTTGATTACATAGATAAAGAAATCAAAAGTGTAGTAAAAGTCCAGAATTATTTAGAAAAATTACTTGACCACTGTAACTTCCATCTGTCTTGTCTCTTTCGTGTGAAAGAAACCAATCAAGTTTTTACTAAGGTGGAGTTTCTAAGTCTTGAAAAACCCGATCTTTTATTAGAGGTAAGATTTTAAGATAAATGTAATATTTATTTCTCTAGAGGTTTACTTTTCTAAAAGAAATGTTTAAAATCTAAGTTGGCAGCATTTTGTGCTGTCAGAAAATATACCATTTAGCAAACTTTTCAGTCGTCTTAATTTTTGAAATTTATTTAAAACTAAGGTTTGTTCTCTCATGCAAAGCATTCTTTAGCTAGCTGGAATCGGATTCATACAATTTTGGAACTTTAGATTCATCTAATTTCAACAGTTTGGCTTATGTTTTTCATCTATCAATTTTTTTCGACACCTAGTGTCACTGATGAGGAATGATTTTCCGAAATGTGCATATATGGCACATCGAAATTTAACAGGTACTAGTGTTATATATTGAGACACACCATAAACATTCTGTATCGTTTGATCTATCCTGTTGAGTCAATATGGATTTTCATTTGTATTTGAGTAAAATCTGTTTTGTTTCACAGGGTTTTTAGTTGTTTTGTCTTTTACCAATTTGTTATCAGTTGTTAATTTATGTATGTTACTTATGGATACTAAAAACAAAATACATCAGAAATGAAATTATTACTCACACCTTTCGAATTCAAATGCCATGTTTTATAGATGATTTTGTAAATGATACTAAGGTGGATACTGACATTGCATTTATAAAGACAAAGGTTAGTGACTGTAATGATTACTCTATTGACCTACCAAACATTTATATTATCCAATGTATTTAGAACATATCTTATTAAAAGCTTATTCTGTGAACAAAATCTAGTTCCCAAGTGGTTAAGCCCATTGAATTAAAATTTAACTGAAATGGTTTGTGGGTTGGCCTTGTAAACAGCGAGTGAGAAGAGTGTTTTAGTTTTCTTGTCAAAGCATCGAATTTGTCTTTTTTATTTTCCCAGCTTTGCAAGCAAATGTACTAGTACTTTGAAATTTGCCATTTACGGGCACTTATACAAAGCTCATAATAATGATAATAAATACTTGCACAAATCTCAACGAACTCATAAACTTGTATGTGGATTTTTTTAAAAAAGTATTTATGGGATAAAAAAGAAAATTTCTCAACAGCAGATTAGAAATGATACTTGTATGTAAAAGTAGCAATTGCCTAATACGATATATACATAGTCAAACCTGTCTATGGCTTGCAGTCGATGGAGCAGACCAAAATGACAATTGTAGATAAGTGTAAACTTTTTTCACGTACTCAGTGCAAGTTGTTATCTCTTATTATATTAGGTACAGTGATGTAATGTGTACGCAGTCACTTTTTCATGGAAATTTATTATGAATATACCGAAAAGTAATATTCTTCTAATAAAAACGTTTAAAGAACTGAGTGTAATATTATAAGAGAAAACTTTGTGAACAGAATTTTTCAAAATTGTAAGTTGTAAATTGTATTAATTGTAATTATTGAAAATAGTGATACACATTTGACAACATGAGTTTTACTCTTGATCATCTAATAATTTATTTAAATTGACCACTATGGAGAAAAGCAATGTACTGCGAAAGCGATTAGAACTTGAAAAAATTACAACAACTGTCAGGTTTTCGTTATGGAAAGATGTTGTTTTAGACAGATTAGACTGTTAATAAGTCTTATTTACAATATGTTGTTTAATATACATTAATCACATTCTTATTAATTTCGCTTTAGGCTCCATTGGAATCTGTTACTGTTGGTGAACCATGCAAAATTAATGTGTCTTTTACCAACCCACTTCCAGTGAAGTTAACAAAGTGCATCTTACGTTTAGAAGGATCTGGAATACAACGACCACGATCGATTTCTCAAAAGTACGTATATGTCTATGTGTAAAGTCAACGTATTCTGAATATTCAGAAACGTGGAATTTGAAGAACATTTGGAGAATGGGATAAAGATCTCCAAACAAGCAACTTATTTGGTTTACATTATTATGTTAAACTTCCTTATTATACAGTTTTTAATTGGTGCAGTATTTTTTTAATTTTTATAGTAATCGAACATTCAGAGCGCATAGAAACTTCTAGTTATAACAGTTTAAAAAAATTTGCGCCGTAAACATATTAAATTTTTCTTGAACATGTTTTTTTTCAGTTTCAATCGAAATGCAAAGTGTTTACTAGAAGAACAAATGCGCACCAAAGTACCCATTTGTAAGATATCTATTCCAAAGAAGTATACCGTAATAGTACGCAAGTAAAATGTGGTTTACTTTTCCTAACAAAATGATTTACCAAGTAAATTGTCAGAATAATCGATGGCAAGTTTAAGTTTAGAGTAAACTTCTTTATTGATTTTTTTACAAAATGCTTTAAAAATGAATAAGTTTTACTGTTAGATATTGACTTGCAATTTTTGCATGCAAAGCTGGAGGAGATTTTCATTTTAATTCTGAAAATTTACTTATACTATTAAAATTTTACCTCGACGTATTGAATTTCAACCTGCATGGTTTGGCACATTGACTGTTCACCTGGTAACATGTGTATATGTAAGACAGATAAGTCTTTTATGCTGCTTTGTCGACTGCAGGTAAAGTTTATTTACTTTTGGAGGTGAGTGTTCTTAAAGATTTGACATTGACAATTTTGCTGGGAAGTTTTATTTAGTCGAGGGCCTTGACTGTTTTAGGATTGATATCTGTAGATCGGCAGATTACCTTTTTATCAAATGTTTGCATTTTGCCAAATTGAAACTTGCTCTACTATTAAGATGTCTGTTGGATCCACATAGCAACTGTAGTTCCGCTGTTAAGATGCCTGTAGGTTAGACAGATTGGCATTCTTCTAATGATTCGTTGTCTCTAGATTAGATACATTGATGTTTCTTCTCGATGTATGTTGACAGTAGGATTTGCGACATAGTCATCGTTAGTAGATTAGACACATTGTGTTATTTGGTTTATTAACTGTTATTAACAGTGTCAGTTGTTTGTATGTTCGGAACATTGACTCTCCAGCTTGCTAGATGTCTGTAAGTTTGGAACATTGACTTTCTACTGGTTAGTTGTCTGCAAGATGGCAACATTGACTTTTTTGGATGTACGATGCCTCTATGCTGGCACCTCTGCTGTTCTGCCTTTAATTTTCTTTAAGTCTGGTAAATTCGACCATTCCTTTGCTGGTTAAGATATTTGTAGGTTTTCACATTTTCTCTTATTACTGTTATTCTGCTGCTACTATAATCTGGAGGTAAGACAAATTGATTAACAAATCTCTTCTAGTATTATGTTTTCTGTTGGTTTTACACATCAACTCAACTGTAATTCTGCTGCTTGCATGTCTGTAAGTTTGGCACATTTATTGTTCTTTTGCTGGCCAGAGTTTTGTATGTTTAAAACTAAAATATAATTTTGCTGTTAAGATGTTTGCAGGATAAACATATTGACTCTCTTTGGTGTTTAAATGTAGCTTTTTTACATTGTCTGTAGATGGAAAGTAGTCTATTGTTGGAACGATGTCAGTAGGTGGTTGGACACATAGACTATTGTTCTGCTAATACGAGGTTAGGCGCATTAAATGTTCTTTTGTTGGTAAAATGTCAGAAGGTTTAGGATAATGACTGTTTCTCTGCAGATAAGGTGTTTGTAAGCAAGACATATCGATTGTTAATATGTTGTGAAATGTATGTTTTGCAGAGCGACAGTTTAACTGCTGGGTAGTCTTTAGATTACGCAGATATGCTGTGTTAAACATATTTCTAAATAAAGATATAATTTCCATTATAGTGGCTGTTACAGCATATAATTGATAATCATATCACTGTTCGAAAAACACGAACGTTTTCGTAAATATTTAACAAAAAGTACCTGTTTAATTTTGTTCATATGTGCACATTTCAAAATCAGTTCCTTATTAGTGACACTAGGGGCTAAAAAAGTTGACAGATAAAAAAAAACAATCCAAAACCTTTAAAATGAATCTAATGTTCCAAAATTATATGAATCAAATTCCAGCTAAGAAATGTTTTGCAGGGAGGATCAAACCTTAGTTTTAGATAAACTTAAAAAATTAAGACGGCTTATAATTTAGCCACAAGGTACATTTTCTGAAAGCACAAAGTACTGCCTACCGAGTAATTGATACCCCTCGGGGGAATAAACACTGGGTAAACTCAGTATTTTGTTTTAGGGAATTATTATAAAGTATTTTAATCACTTATTTTTATTTATATTTTAGGAATGTGGATCCAGGAACTGATTTTAAAACTTGTGTGGTAGTGAACTCCAAACCAAACAGGCAGAAAGGAAATTACAATGTGTTTTAATGCTACACAAATTGAAAATGTGAACGGTTCGTGTATTGTCAACGTTCTCCCAAAAGTGTAAAATGAATATTTTTGTATATATCAACACTGTGACTATTTTATGAACCACTCTTTCTTCTTGTAGAGAAAACATCACAAATTTATTTTTATAATGTCTTGTTGTTTCTTTTAGACAATGACTTGTAATTGGTTGTGTTTGTTGTTTCAAAGCGCATGTTTTTTAGTTTCTGTTTATAGGTATTTGTTTGTAATTATCTTTTTTAAACTCCTGATTTGAAATCTGACAGAAGCCAATCAAGTAGTTTATATATTACGCGACTGTTACATTAATTGTAAGAGATTTGTGTGGAAAGGATTTTTGGATGCCAAACATTTTGATTGATAATTTTATTCCCTTTTGATAAATATTGATATGTGTCCTATAAAGATAAGAATCTGGCGTTACATAATCAAATAATTAATAAGGCACTTTTGTTCAGATCTTCTAGAGTACACAGGGATTTCATGCTGTTTTGCGTATGAAATTTTGTTGAACCTCCGAACCTGTCAAGATATATTTGGAAGGGAAACATTTTTGTACTAGAAACAAAAGGTTATATTTTAAGCTATACGACAAACGTGATGACTTCAATTTTCTATTGTCAACTTTCCGTTTCTTTGCAATAATATTTCTGATTCTCCTGCATATGGCGTATATATTTCACCGTTAATACGGTGTAGTGGAGCTTATTCTCAATACGGGGGCTATCTACAAGGAAACAACCTGCCTTGATTTAAATTGTGAACGCAAGAATATTGCAAGCCTAGGCTAATCAAGGCCCTTAAAAAGTGTTATGGCCGTCATCACAATATTGTTGATAAGTATGAAGTCACTGTATCCAGGCTTACGCTGGATATATTTGACCTCTCAAATTTCAATGTTCCTTTCATTCTTGTAATTGTTTTTGCACGTGGCGGGTATAACTATCTGAACATTAGGTACTTACCCTTCCGGAGCAACTGGCCTCATTCCCTTTTACGCGTATGACTAAATTTGCCAGTTTTCAAAGTTTTACTGTTTTTGGGAGATTGTGATTTGGATATTGACAGATATGCTTGTGTTTTATTATGAGACAATTTCTGTAGTAATTTCCAGTCGGAACAAAGTGCAAGATATTTCCGGGGACAAAAACTTTCATTTGACGTCATGGTTTTTGAAAACGCCAGGATCATTGTGTAAATGACATCACTATGACGTTAAAAGTAATTAAGAATTGAAATCACAAGATATGACTCCGAAACTTTTCACCCATGGTTTACGGCTGAACAAATGAATACATTTTTGTGTAGTTTAAAATTAATATTGAGATCCGTAAGAACATATCATAGTACTAGCTTTTCATTTGTCTTTTGATTTTGTGATCAATCCTTAAAACGATGTTAAGAATTTTTTGCATTATTGAAAAAATGATTGATCTAATTACATATGCAACAATAAATCCCTTTACGAATTTAACACATGAAAAGTTGTTTACAGCAAGTTTCAAATTTATTTACAATGGAACGGTAAAATTTTGTAACTGCTTGATACTAAAAAAAACAGTTAATTTAGGGTTGTCAAAGACAGCCTAAAAATTATACATATTACCATAGATGTAATTTGCATAAAATGACATGTGTTAATACATTCTCGGCAGAGTATTTTATTAGCCCGTCATTGTGAGTAATGCACGAAAACTGACCAAAATTAAAATGACCAATGATTGGTCAAGTATGAGTGTTTATATACATTTATATAAACATACGTTTAAATTCTTGTAATTTTTATTTTTTAACATTGTTTTTTTATTTTATGTTTTGTTATTCAGTGTTATCAAAATCGTGTTGATGACTTGTAAGTTAACTCCTTGTATTGCATAGCATTATAAAATATGTCAACAAACTTTTTTATGTTAAAAATGTAAATTTCTATTTTACATATTTATAAAATGCCTATCAATACCTTCTCATTCATTGAAATATTGTAAACAAACAATTCTTAAGGCAGAAAAATGTTTTTAAGAGTTATAATAAACTACAAAATAATGACATTTATCAAAAAGTATTCCCTTATATGAATATATTTAAAAATTAACATTATTTATTCTTAATCTTACCTTCATGTATTCTCATAGAAAGGGCTATTTTGTATCTCCAGAATAAGGTTTCTATGGTTGAATGAAGAACTTTATGTAGTATAGTTTAAAATGATATACCGTTGAATCTCGTTATCTCGAACACGGATATCTCGAATTTCCGGATACGTCGAACAATTTTTTCGTCCCCTTGAATGAAAATCCTATTAAAATACATTTGTTAACTCGAACAAAAAAAATTAAGAAAATTAAAATTGTTAATCAAACAGACTTTTTGGCTGTCAAATCAATGCAATCATTATTATTAAACTGCAATGATTTCCTTAATCCGTTACTTATTATACGTTGCATAAACAAATAAACCACCAAGAAGATTAGCAGGTGTTTTAATTACTGCTAAGCTTGGCATCGTGGTTTTGTAATGTATTAATCAAAACAACCGGAAGCTATGGGTAATTAAAGTACACAAAGCGAAACCGGTATACCGAAAAATACTAATCTATTTTAGACCTCTCCCGAGGGAACCGTTCTTCTATAGTGTTGTCCGGAGAGGTATAGTGACCGAGCCGATAGGAGAACGGTTCCCTCGGGAGAGGTCCATAATAGATTTAGTACATCACATGTCTTTCTTTTCCAACCTGAGCAAGAATTAATTTTCAAATTAACTATTAACTTCATCGTCGGAAGCCATTTTGTATCAGGCGACAACTAAACAAAGCGCTACCTGAACAAAGAAGAGTAATTTGATTTGGTTTGCGGGGGTCACGCGAGGGACTATACTTGGATTTTGGGGAACTATACCTAGGATAGTCCTGTTGCTATGTGTTGTCAAGGACACGATTTCTACATAAAATAGTATTCATGTAGTTATCCAATGATTATTTTACAAATTAACATGTGATTTAACAATATTAATTAAAAGTAAGAAAATTATCAACATTGAAACTTTGGGTTTTCTTCTCCTTTTCCACTGTACATTTTACTAGTTACTTCATGTTTTGTTACACCAAGCTGTGTGTCCCTTACAGCCTTGAAGTGCATACTGGCTCTTCTGTAACGTTTTTGTCTTGTAAGCAGCATCTTTGATAAGATATCAAAATTTTTAAACTTTTTTTTTATCCTGTTAAACCACTGAAGGGTTAAGTGTCGTCACGGTATTTATGATAAAAGTTCATAAGGACTAATTCATCCACTTTTTGTAGAACGCTCTGCTTTGTCTAATTTAGGGAACATTTTTTCATTCTCTTTTGTTTGTTATTTTTTTTACAGATAACAGATAGTTGTTGGTTCATTGTTTGATTTTAAAAAAATATTTTAAGCTTGTAAGTGTTAATATTTTGTAAATAATTAGGATTGTTGTTGCCTTAAAATAGGTATCAAGAGCATACGACTGAAAATTTAATTTACCACACTATGTTCAAAGTTAAGTTTTTAAAATCAGTGGTCCTTGTATGCATCTGTCTTTTCTTGCTTTATATTGCAGTTTCTCTCTTTATCTTTAACAGTTTTATATCTGGGTTGCTTTGGTTGTTATTAATTAACAATACTTAAATTAACCAACTTTATCCCTTATATAAATGACTCTTACTTTTGTTGTTTTAATATCTGTTATTGTATTTCTATCCCCTTAAAGTCCTTTGTTATCAGTTTTGTAAACATCTGATTTACTTTTAGCTATTGATTTTAGTTTTTGGTCGATAAATATTGATAAATAAGAATTATGCTAAAGACCTAGAATAAAATAAAATTATGTTATTGATAATATAAGATTACAACAATGTTAGTAAATCCAACATAAAATTGAAATGGTATAACATTTTTTCTAAGATAAACAATTTTTTATCTCAGTAAAACTGTACCTTAAAAAAATTTACATATTTGATTGGTTTGGAAAAAAAAAACAAACTCGACTGTATTTTTGAAGGATTCTAACTAACCAGTTTAATAGTCTCGCCATATAGTAATTGTAAAATTGCGAGTTTGAGATAGACAAACAATCGCCAGCTTAAAACGCATTAATTTGACGAGACGAGACGGTAAAAGTTGGATATTGATATACCTCTCAGAGGCTCTGTCACACCCTTCAATATTTTTAAAGGTCACTGAACATCTACATCCGAAGTGAGCACAGGACTTAACAGATTGAATTCGTAGGGGCGCTGATATTCTGCGATCAAATGGGCTCCAAAATTGATGTTAAAACAAATTTTAAAAAGAAATGTTGCCGTAGGTGTATTGAATAGTTATTTGAAGAAAAAATTTAGGGATTAAGTTAAAAAGAATCCGATGCGTTGGCAAGACTAACCTTTAGAGAAGTACTTTTTTCGTATACATTTACAAAATATCTGTACTTTTAAAATTAAATATTCTTTTGATCACCTAAAGAAATGATCCTTATTCTTAGTGTAATCCAATAAATCAAATGATAGATCAAATATATAATGTGATATTATTGAGAAAACGTGACAGACAATTCACTGATTTAATAAAACGATTTACTAAAAGGATTACGCTCATATTACTTTTTGATTCAAAGAATAAGAATCAATTTTAAATTAAGAAAAAACAATTTTTCTGTCCTCTATCATTCTTCGCAATCTTTTTTGCCGTGGTGGTTATATACACTGTGGTTTGTATTTATAGGTTGTTTTGAGTAATACCTTCAAATTTAATGCTTTACTCATCACATGTATTGATGAATGTCTATGTTTAAAAGATCTAGAACTAACTGATTATCTCATCTCTCATTAAAATCTGGTTCAAAAAGACAAGATCGAGTACATTAAAACAGTATTATGTCATATAGATATCCAAATCGTTCTATTTTCATTGTATATTGTGCAATAACAAATCAAAACCGTTTTTATTTGAGTCACAGTATATTGGCATCTACCATTTTCTCGAATAAAGTAATTTTCTGTATCATTATACAAAACAATATATATGGATAGACTCAGGTTTCGCGTTTCCATATAGTTTATTAGAAAATAAACTCATTTAACCTCGAAGCCAAATAAAAAGTAGTTGTCTCTAGCACTGCAAACAATAAATGGTTATCATATCCATTAAGGTGCTTAGCAGAGGCAAATAACATAAATCAGACTTAAACAAATTTGATCTTAGTTCTAAAAGGTAACGTTTTTAAACTATTATTGGAAAAAATTATGTCAAGCTGACACAATTTCAATTTAACTAAGGAAAACTTTACTTTGATTCGAAGAACAAAAACCATAAATACTGAAATTATTTCACGGATTTGTGAGTATATTACTTTAAAACATATTACTTTAAATTTATAAAATGACATTGTTGTTTTCATTTTTATTTGTTTGCTTAGGCGTAAATTTGTTTGACCGGTCGTTTAAAATCTAGCTATTAGTTAAAAATAAAGAAGTGTTATAGACTTTGACATTTTTTGAAATGTAATATTTTAATTTTAGAATATTTCATTCAGAAATTTAAAAATGAAAATAAGACAATATAAAAATAGCCCACTAATTTGTTTGTTTAGTTTTAAAGCTAAAGATTTTGATGTTAGCTCTCCGAACTTATTGTTTTGTCTGCAAACCGTCTTTTGTTTTTTGCAGAGCTAATGGTAATAATAAAAGTATAAATCAATTATCTGGATTATTCATACAATATTAAAGAAAAGGCCTTGGTAAAATAATCAAGCATCTGTTGTTGTGTAAAAAGCCTTTCCTCTATGTATTGTGGGAATTTTATTCCACTTTCTCAACGTATATACTAAATGAACAGCTTAGGAGAAAAATTCATGTTTTCCTTGTTGTAAGCAAAAGTAATGGAAAATAACACCGTCATAAAAAATAACTGTTTGTTGCATTAAACTATTGTATAATATTAAAACATCAAAATCAAAATTAACACTTTGTTACATCATTCTGAGCTTTGATCACTGCCCGAGTTGTATTTACCATACTATGAATTAATTCCCCCTCCGAAATATTTTTTTTAAATATTTTACCACATTTAATGAATGATCTTTATCTTAACGTGAAATAATTGTCTTATTTGTAGTTGTATCTCTTCTCAATTCATTTTAATGTATTTGCAGTTTTTTCAACTTCAACTTTTTTTCTGGTCACAAATTTAAGATGCACATCATACATCTGCAAAGAAAAAATATAAGGTTTGCAAATGAAAGTAATTTTTATCAAAAAAGAATGGAAGTTAGGAAATATGATTAGAAATTACAAAAATGAAGTCAAGCAAATACACATTGATTAAATGTAATTTTGCTTGGTGCCCATCAGCAATGCAAAAAACAAAGTCATGATATAAATCAGTTGTAAATTATTGAAAATGTTATATTAGTTCCTTCACCATATAAAATAACAAATGTTTATTTTTATGCGCAGAAGCTAGTAAGTCGATAAGATTTTTTTAAATTTCAATCTGTGGATAAAAAAATTTTTTTTTCGTTTAACATGTTTCTTTATTTTCGTTTTGCATTCACGCATATTGAAAACGTATGCAAAACGTTGCATTGAGACAGTTAGACCTTTGTTATAGTTTCACCTTTAAGCATCGAGTGGGTTTACAGTGTTGATTTTATTATTACTTTAGCGCATATCAGAGATTTCATAATCTTTGCTTCTCGGTTGAAATTGCAATTGGTAACCACAGATAAAGGCAAGGAAAATAGCTAATTGTTCAGCAAAACACTGCGTAGCTCTTTAACGTCTTAACGTCTTGAAGTACTGTGGTATTTGCTTTTTTTATTTCGAAATAGTTCTTTACATATACTACAAAATGTAATTTGAAGTGAAACTTTGGGTATTTAGGCTCAACAAAAACCTTACTATGATACAATCGCCTGGATATTTTAAGGTAATATATGTGATTACTTTGTTGTTTTTAAGCCTTTTCGACTGAATTGCGGCTGTCAGTACTTGTAGTAGCAATACTTTTTGCAAGAAAAAGCATATTTCACAAAACTTATAAATACAGTGTAAAACCTGTTTTTGAGATTGCAAACCAGTTTTATCATTTTTTTGTGCAAATTGTCTCGATAATCTAGCATTTGCGATTGTAAATGTAGGGTTTGCGATCGCAAATTCACAATTTTTAAGTTATTGAAATCTGCGCTGTTAAACTTAGTTTTATGAACAAGTGGTGTTTTTACACCATTAAAACCTACTTTTAATATAGTTCATATTTAGAAGTCGCAAACCAGGATTTATGACGTTTTGCTAAATACTTTAGCAACAATAACATTAGTCTAAAAGTCTATTTTCAATCTATAAAGGAATAACAATAAGAATTGTGTTTAATGCAGATTTATATCTGCAAGATATAGCTTTTTGAAATAAAATTTTGGCGAGTCTTTTACTGTTTTTTTTTTTTTTTTTTTTTTTTTTTTTTTTTTTTTTAGCCAAAGAAAAATAAATTATTCAAAAATAATTACACTGTAAATGTTTTAAAACTAACATTTTGCAAAAAAGTAATGAAACAGTTTTTCTTTCATCTGAGTTAAGATATTATAATGATAGTGTACAGCAAATTATAAAGTAATCTTTGAACAACACAAGAAAAAATAATATGACATTAATCAACTACTGTTGATGTAGCAATGTTTATAGCGAACAAAATGCACAGTAAATTGCAAAGCATATATTTTCGCAAAAAAATAAACTGCACAATACTTAGTGAAACTCAGTTTTGCTCCTTACATTATTTTTTTCATGACAGATGCATTTCAACTTCAAAACTAACATTTTATGATCACAAAGATCTTAAACATCTGAAATTTACAAGAAACAAAAATGGCTTCAAGATCTCAAAAGTATGTTTAAAGCCGTAAACTGTTTTTTTTTACCGTAGATATGTTTTGCTACCCAAAATCCGGGTTTACGGCGTAACATTAGAATTTGCATAGATATGTGCATTTTTACCATTAAAACTTCTCATAAAGCTTAGATAATATAGGCAAATAAAAAGGCGGTGATCAAAGATATTATTTTTAAGCTCGAATTTATTAATCACATTAGTTTCTTAAATTGCTCATAAATGAAATTTTTATCAGTATTATTTTTTCCACTGTCGTTTCAATCGATAATGATAATCAGTACTTTAATATTTAAATGCTTGGATGGATTTAAAATATTATAAAGATTAATCCGAATCATTAATTTCATGCCTAGGAATATATCAAAACTTTTGCGTGTATCATGTGCTTATTTGATTTTTTAAAAATAAGATGCAACATTTATAAGAGTATGTCAAATTTAATAATAAGAAAAATCCAGGAAAACTTAAAAAGTCTCTATCTTCTCAGAATTATTACTTGTGATATCAATAATAAATAAATTATTTTAATCATACCTCTTTAGGTGGTACTGGACCATTGTATATAACTAACTGTCATCAAACCCCACCAATGTATGTAATCAAAACTTTTAAAGTTATATAAAGTCATTTTATCACTTTTAAAAGTGTAAAAAATCAAAGAAATTGAAGAGTTTATAAAAACTGAATTTTTTATATGGCATAATAGGTCTTTTAGTGAAAAAAGAAAACACTTTATTTAAAAAAAATTGATGAATAGTAATATAATTTTGTTCAAGACCTTTTAAATAATTTGGGAGTCTTCAAAAATATTGATAATTTTACCGACATATCGAAAAGCAAAAGAGTTGACAGTGTGAATACTTACGAATGGAAGTTTTAAGAAGTTTGAACCATATTTTGATCGCAACAATTGCGATTGCATTGTTAGAAAGAAATATGTTTATACGCAAAAAATAGTGAACGTCTATGATGAAAACTATATTAGAATTTAACTACAAACTTCATAATATGTTATCGAATCATAAAAGTATCAGTATTTGGCATGTAGAGGTAAGCAAATATTGTCCCTTTTGTGATAAAATTAAAAACATTCCTCACTTTGTCTATGAATGTAAATGTGAAAGTATTAAATGGAAAAGTTTAAAAAAAACGTATTATTGATAAAATTAACCCGGAAAACTATTGTCATTGACTTTTGTGAAGTTACATCGAAAAGAAGCATTATTTTAAACAACTTAGTTTTTTTATTGCATATAAAATTTATAAGTTTATAATAAAACTTTGATTAGAAAATAAAATAGTGACATATACTTAGATATATAAAGAACTCATTCTTAATTATTAAGCCTTATCTGAAACATCCGAGTACTGATTTTAACGTTTTTCGACAAGCATATTTATACCTATAATACTTTTATTATTTGTATAATGTGATATATAAGTGTTATCTCGGGAACGCTGATTTAGTTTTGTACTTTTCTTATACACATCACTTAAAATTTTGTACTTATTTCTTTCTAAATAACTTTTTGTTTAATATATGATGTTGTTTATGTTTTCAACAACTGAAGAAAAAAAGCTTATTGTAACTTGCTTGCCATGCTAATTTTTCCATGTTATTTATTTCTGAAAGTTAATGAGATTAATAATTTAGTAAATGTGTTTGTGAAACTATTCTACATACTTTATGATCATATTTGTTTATTCTTTTATTTTTTTATGTGATTTAGATAAATAAAACAAAAAATATTTATCGTTTTAAACCTTAGAAGTACCATAAAAACGAAATAGATAAGATAGTAAAAACTTTTCATTGTGTGTTAAAAAAAATAAAAAGAAAATAAAACATTTTAATTTGCTATTTGATATTTTGATATTGATCTTTTGTTCTACGTGACACAATTTTGTATTCAATGTTTATCATAACTTCAACGCCTACGACGCCCGTGGATATTTATCTATCAATTAATTTACAAACACCCACATGAAATATAATATATATATATATATATATATATATATATATATATATATATATATATATATATATATATATATATATTGATACCCTTCTGTGTTAGCTCTAAACACATAAATCTATGTCTAGTTATTTGATTAACAATAAAAGAAATGTATACCTATCAGATACCCACACTTGCATCTATCTAGAGACATATTTTTGTTCAATAAACACGCTGTTACATCTGATGCCCATACACGCTTATATAAATTTATAAGAAGATTTATCATTTAAAATAAAATAAAAAATAAGTTACAACAAGCTATATAGAAAATTATTAACATTTTAAGACATTCTATTTCTATGCTTAGTAAATTGCAAAAATTGTTGATGATGATTGTTATAGATAAACGCGATTTATGTAAGTTCCCGGAAACTGAGGCAAAACATTTCCTCAAATTAGGATATTTAGAAAAATTGCACTCGCACTCCTTAGAAAGTGCTCTTTTTGAATTAAATAAAAAAAATACATTTGTCTGGGTTTTTGGTTTACACCTACCCCACTTTTCAACAATCTATTGCTCATTTCTAAATATCCCTGAATGTTAATTTCATGTTTGTTATTAATTCAATAACCACTATATTTAATGAAAACATTTTTTATAGTGGCGTGCAATGAATTGATATGCATAGCTTCTAAATTATCAAAGGGTAAGTTATAATTATAACAGAGTGTGCATAAAGTGTCTTCATTTTCATTGACGGTTTACCACAAAAATCCAAATTTTACAAAATCTGTGAAATACGATTTTATCAAAAAATACATAAAGGAAGTATGTTGCCACTGGCCAATACTGATATGATAGCCCCTTGCCACTGGCCAATACTGATATTATAGTCTTTTGCCACTGACTAATACTGATATTATAGCATTGCCACTGGCCAATACTGATGTTATAACATTGCCAATGGCCAATACTGATATTATAACATTGCCACTGGCCAATACTGCTATTATAACATTGCCACTGGCCAATACTGATATTATAACATTGCCACTGGCCAATACTGATGTTATAACATTGCCAATGGCCAATACTGATATTAAAACAGCTAGCCACTGGACAATATTGATATTAAAAAACCTTGCCACTGCTCAATACTGATATAATACCTTGCCACTGGACAATAGTGATATTATGACACCATGCCACTGGACAATACTAATATTATACCACCTTGCCACTGGACAATACTGATATTATAAAACCTTGCCATTGGACAAAACTGATATTACAACACCTTGCTACTGGCCAATACTAATAATCATAGCTCCTTGCCACTTGCCAATACTGATATTATAACACCTTGCCATAGGACAAATGCTGCAATTCGATATACCTTTGGGGTAATATTGAAGGTACCAACCCTTGCTTTCACAAGGAATTTTTGGAATTAAATGTTATTTGCCCATACAAGTTCACTTATTTATTGTTGATAAATATAACACTAATTAGAGAAACAAATCACATTTAGTTTATGTTAATTAAAAAGTTGACGCCGATGGAAATTTTAAAAAAAATGGAAAGAGTATGTTATTCTTAATATTTTATCGAATAATAATAATTATATAAATTAATAAATAAAAAAGCCATAATTATTCAAATTGGACGTCGTATGTTTGTGTATTTGCAGGAGAGAGATGAACACTGGAGTACATCTATCCAGAGTCTTAGTTTTAACACTTGTTGGAATAGTGTTAACAGCTTCAACGAATTCTTGTTCTTTAAGATTGATTCGTCATACCATTCGCTATAATGAATGTCAGCCTCGCAGTGTTATTGCATTTTCCTGTGACGGACTGTGTTCATCATCATCAAGGCCATCTCCTGTCATGTCTGGTGTTCTGGAACAATCGTGCCAGTGCTGTAAAACGTCATACAGCATCAACAGGAATGTATCATTGCGCTGTCCTTCTGTGGGTGAACAATCAGGTTTTATGACGGTATTAATGCCTGTAAGGCTGCCAAGAAGATGTTCATGTAGAGCCTGCATGGGACCGTAATAAAATAATGTTGAGATTTGTCTTTTAAGGCGTAGAAGTAATGCTAGAATATTACTAGCACACACACATTGAGCGAGTTTAGAGTCTACATGGGGCCTTGCGGCCATTGTGCAGACTGTAATTTTTTTTTTTTTTTTGTTTAGCAATTTTATTGTGCCACTGCAGAATTTGATCACAGCAACATTGACTAACCTCTGTACACTTTGAAACAGTAACTTTAAGCATATACATATAAAGCAGCAATAGTCTGTAGTAGATATAGCAATGCATTAAGATTAACACTATATAACCCATACAATAATTATATGGCAAATGGTTTTACAGTTGAGGTGTTACTTGTCCTTCTGACCTATCTTAAAAGCAACTTTTAATCTACAGAACAACTGGTCTCTAAGTTAACCTACATCAGTTTTATGAATTGGTTTTACCAAAAAGAAGCTTTATCAATTATACAAAGTATATCTAACTCAATTTGTTTATTCAACATCACACAGAAGAGTTAAAATCCAATAAATCAGACAATGGTTCTACTAACAATAAACATGACCAAATCAAACTTGCCAAGCTTTTTACTTCCATTCTCAATAATGGTAAAATTTAAAAATCTTATTTCTGGGAAGAAAAAAAAATATATATAGGTCAATTTGAAGGTTTCAGAATCGTAACAATCGTTACTTGATTAGATAACAGGAATCAACTGGAATTATAAATGTCCTTAAAGTTTCCAATTTAGTAATTACTATATATATATATATATATATATATATATATATATATATATATATATATATATCCATGTCGATTGGTTTGTGATCCATGTATTATGTAAGGGATAAACATTGTATGACATCCTTATAGGAAATGCAGCGAAGCTTGCACCAAAGGACAGAATTGTTCTTGAATTATGAACTTAAAAGATAGAATATACAGAAAACAGTCTAGATGTTTAGTCTTTTAATTTTTTGTTCTTGTGGGCTTTATTTATTTATTTATTTAATATGATGCAATATTTTAAGGAATATAATTGCTTTCAGAGTCAGATATTCTGTCAATTTAGAAATATAATGAAAAGTGAAACAATCATTTGTTCTCTTAAAATGTACGAACGTGTGGCTTCTTCATCCTCAAGCCAGGGATATATAAAATGAATGTTTTGAAGGTTGCTGCTCAGACATAATATAAATTTTGTAAGATTTCACAACTGAACCAATAAAAAGTCTTAAATGTCACTATAGGAAATCAGGGTTTCGCTCAATAAAATGCTCAATTCATCGTTTTCTAAAAACGCGTGAAGAGGAATTTGCAATTGATTTTGCAATTAGAAAATAAATTACATTTATAAACACTGGTTTTTGACCGGCTTCACAGAATGCAAATCTGACTAAATGTATGTTGAATGTCGGTAAGGCGAACGGGTGAGTCGTAAGAGAGTGACACTGGGTCCCCATTTTTTAAATCAACTTCTACAGTTTTCAAAGCTTAAACCGAGATTTATTGTAATATTGCTTAACATTTTATCAGCAGTATATTAGCTATTTGCGACGAGATCAAGTTTCCTTAGCACTAAAGTTTAATCTAAGAACAAGCTCATGTATGCGCGAGATGCGCAAATTTGTAAAATATCTGCCCTGTACTAGCGCGACTTAGGACGACTTTTGTCGGAAATTATTATCCGCATCTATTAAAGGTTCGCATCTATTTTTATCGAATTATGTCAGAGTCTTTTCTAGATTGTAGAACTTAGTTGTTTTAAGCAATCTTTTAAACACTGATCCTTTATTCTGACATCAGCATTTCTTCAAGCTTGTTAAACTGCATAAAGTTGTTCTATATAAAATGTATATCAAAATGTGTACCTCACTTCATGGAATCTTATTTTTTTTTTTTATTGTTTTTCCATGGCCACTTTCTCGGACTTTGATTATAATCAGTTAATTGGGATGCAAGTTTATTTGGCAACGCGCATATTTAATGAATCCAGGGTAAGTTATTAATCATTCATTTTATAGAGGGTAATATTGTGTAAATTGAATAACTTTAGGTTTTTGAAGCTTGCAAAAATGTGCACTGGACTATGAACACTGTTTGGAGCATTTTTCCAGTTTTTATAATTATTTTTATTTATTTATTTATTTATTTATTTATTTATTTATTTATTTATTTATTTATTTTCGTCTCGATGTTAGAAAAAATTGTTTGTTCTTTTTTATGAACTCGAGATTCGATAAATTTGCGAGTTGCCCAATATAGACTTACACCCCAATAAACTGATATTAATCAAAGCTCACTTACAAAAAAAGTAAGTAAAGTCATCATTAATGTTTAATACAAACCTTTAAAAATCTATCTGTGCATGTACGCACCTTTCCATGCATTTAGGAAGTCAACGATCTTAAAGCAGAAAGGCTTAGATCTACATAATACAGTTGTACAGCCAACTCATCATGAGTAAAACGCCGATTGGTTTGTGATGAACATTTACAACACCTATTGAATCAAAGATAAGAAATTAACTTATCATGAATTAGCAAAAAATATTACTGATACAACGTAAAACAATTTACATGTGTAATCAAATAATTCGATTTAAATATTGTTTTATATAAAATTCAAACATCATCATTGTAATGTTTATATTGAACTCTATTAGTATTGGAAGACTTCAATTACAGTGTCGATCTCAATTACAATTCAATCTACATTATATTTCTAAAATTACTTCATTACTTTGTTTAATCAATAGGTTTTGTGTGTCAGAAATGTAATGACCATGTTGAATGTTATTACAAAAACTTAAATGTCTGATATTGGTTCCATAAAATAGACAATGTCATTTATATATTGTATTGTCGGCATTATTTACGTCATCACACAACTTGTGGACACAATATTATTACAAATTAAATAAAAACTGACAGAAATAACCCAATGTATAGAACTTATATTGATCATCAATACCGGGAAAGTAAAAATATTTCCATAATGCAAAATTGTTTTGCTAAAACTATACAAATACACCACCGCTTAAATATGAACACGCATTTGATTATAAATTTAATTTTCGAGTAAACTTTATTTTTTGCTAATTAGCGCTTAAATATATAATCATTTACTTATATATTATCATTTATTTTATAATGATAATAATAATAATAATAATAATAATTATTATTATTATAAAACTTACAACCATCATATTATTGGTATTATAACGGTGTTTACATGTATCGTTTTTTAAACTGATGATTTATTTCCTAAGTTTTGCGTTTTTTTGGATGTACGGTTTCAATTAAGGCAAGAAATCCTAAACAGATATATAGTGATCATGTAAAACGCGTAATCATAATTTTTAAACTCAACCCACATCTTTTCCTGAACTTTAAAGGAGAAATCAGATCTTTTTTTTTTTTTGTTTGAAATTAGATAGCATGATATATATTAAAAAATAGATAAATTGACATTCGACAAAGTAAACAAAGAAGACAAAAAATCTTTGAAAAATGAAGCTATTGACTATTTCAGCTTAATATCTAGAGGCTGAAAATTAAATAACAAGATTTTCCATTGATGCATAGCCTACTGTTTTGCCATCGGAAACATATCTTTTATGAGAAATAACGACGTTATTCTTTAGATAATTGGAGACTACATAACAATAACATATAGCTCTTTTATATCTACTGAAGCCAGTAGATGGTTTCAGGGATGGAGAAACTTGCAATTAAAACGGAATAATCCTTTTGAGAACCAAAATGGCATAATGGTAATATTATAACAAAAATATACTTTTCTGTCTATTTTACCCGGAAATGGTACTTAAAATAAACCCTTCAATTGTACTTGATCAAATCGATGCAAGTACTTAAATAAAACTAATTGATAACATTTTCTTATTTTACCCGGTAAAGGTACAGAGAAAAAAACCTATAAGTACTTGAACCAAACTACTGGACACCATTTTTTACCTGGTGATTGTACATGAAACAAACCTGTGTTAGTACGTGAACCAAACTACTGGATAATATTTTGTTATTTATTCGGTAATTGTACTTGAAACAACCCGTGTTAGTGGTCGAACCAAACTAATGGATATCATTGTACTCGGTGACTTAAAAACTGGTATTGATGTTTAAAGCGAATATGTAATTTTACCCGGTGATTGTATCCGAAACAAACCAATAGTTAGTACTTAAACCAAACTATTTGCCACCATTTTGTAACTTCACTTGGTAATTGGCGTTAATACTTGAACTAAGATAAACGACTCAATTTGACAATTTTTACTTTATTTTACTTGAGACCAACTAGTTGATTGTCTTATCAGCTAGTGTTGCTAGGGTTTTAAATCATTTGTAAAAAGAAGATATAAAATTGGTTATAATTTTTTTTATCAGTTGTAAATATATGGACCAACAAAGTGTGCATAAAGCTGATTGTACATGTTGTCTGTAATGATATATCACTTTTTAAAATAGTATTTATACATAGACTCATTAGTCAGTACATCATGTAGGAATTATACACACACACATGGATACGTTTTGGTATGATTACGGCATACACAATCTTAAGCAGTAAAATTCCTGTCATAAAACGAGAATGATTCATTAAATGTTGTTTACGTCACATCAGGATTTTAAAGCTTTTCTCGACGTGATTTTTTGCATTAATTTCTAGATATAATTGTAACCGATGTTCAAGTGTTGAATGAGTTTTGTGTATTTATGTTGTGCTTTGTACTAGTACACATTATTAACGACCTTTAAAGGCTGGTAAATTTGTGAGGAATATCAAAGACAACCATTGCAAATCACTTAGTCTATTATACAGTTATCGAGCCAACAAGTAAAGGCCTACAAGACAAATGGATCACATTGCAACAGACTGGGAGCGAATCTGCAGCAGTAAGACACCCTGGTTCTGAAGGCTAACGACTTGAACATTCTTCCATCGTCCTCTTTAAACAAATTTGAACCAGACGGAGTCTATTATTTTGGTGATATCCTACATAGCATTACTCTTTGCCTACAACAGATTGGAGAATCATAATCTGTTTTATATCTGACGATCTATAAATGTCGTATAAATCTATACGAATAAAATTATATTTTTGAAAAAAGATGATTTTTTGCGATTTTTTTCTCTTGCTATTTAAACCTGTAAATAAAGACCACCTTCTCACATAAACAAACAACAGCTTCCTCTGATGGTTTTAGTATATATGTTTGACTAATATTATATACAAGTTGTTGACAGTACACATAACTTTTTATAATCCGTCTACGCAGAGCATATCTTATCGATATTTTTTAAAAAAAGATTGTGTATTCTTGTTAAAAATAGGGAACTAGTCTGGTTGTTTAAAAACGCATATTCGGTCGACAGAGAGAGAGAGAGAGAGAGAGAGAGAGAGAGAGAGAGAGAGAGAGAGAGAGAGAGAGAGAGAGAGATTTTTTTCAAGTGTCTGTATGAATAATCAATATCTATTTATAACAACACAAAAATAGCGGCTTTACAAATCAAGATTTGATTTTATATACCGTTCACAGACATTACAAATAATTTGTAGCATTCACACCTGATGCTAGTAAGCGGGAATTATCGTCGTGAGAAAAAACACATGGATGGCAAAAAGATATCAAGTAACAATTATATCTTGTATCCGAAATAACAGTAATTGTTAGCAGTAGCAACAGATTAATCTTTGCACAAATACAGGACATATTTATAAAACATTGCCTGTAAAGCTATCATGTGCTACTTTTGAATGTATTTCATGAAAATTGTAAAGTAGCACATGACAAAACTACTGCGCAAAAAATAACGTCACGAAAATCTGTGTCAATCATTCATTACAAGTTAGGTTAAAAATGATTCATATACGATTGTTTAATCAATGTTTTAACGAATTGTGATTAGTTTTGTCACTTTAACTTTGATCAAAGTTTAAAAGACTAAAAGGATTATTTTTATCAAACCTCTCTACACTTAGTTTAAAATTTGTATCCGAGGATTATTAAACTTTGATCAAAGTTTTAGGCAAAATGAATATGTTTTATTCGATTAAGTACTTTTTATTTTTGTTCATCTTTCTTTTCTGGTCTCATCACACATCAAACCAACATATTTATTTTTTCATTAAGTCATTATTTATTTATTTATATTATTTTTTAATTTATACGGCTTTATTAACGATATTAAACGATAATAGTAAATAAAAACTTGGATTTCCTAAGTTTGAAATTCTCTAAACAAACTATAAAATAAATAAAAAGTACAACTGTTTGTGCGGATGGACACAAACCTTTAAATCCAAATATAACATTAGATTTTGATTTCAATATTGATTGCGAGACACGTCATTTGTAAATAGTATTTAATATATCAAAAATCACCCCTATTCTCTTCTTTTTGAACTATAAAAATAAGATTAAAGTATTCATAAATGATTCATATTTTGTTTTGTTGGTTATAATTATATAAATATATCATGAATTAATGTTCGTTTTAAAATCAAATGATAAATTTTTATCTATTTAATGGCCTTTTCAAAAAAAAAATTATTCCAATTAACAAGCTGTTGTTGTGTAAATAAATTTTTACTTTAATATTATCTGTGAATGACGAGATAACCAATATTAAAGGCAGGGTAAAGTTACAATTGTAAAATAAATATTGAAATTATAGTTATAATATATATATATATATTAAAAGTTACACTTGTCTATTTGGTGTATAGTGTCACTTTTAGGGTGACTTTTGTTTGATGTAACTAATACTATCATTGTGATTATCTGATGACCTAAATAAATCTTCCATTTAGAAATACATTTTGCTTTTTTTGAAAGAGCAATTCATATCGGAAGTGTGAGAACAGAGGTTCCTCAATTCGCTGTTCCATGGCTCAAGTAATTTACAAATCGTAATATTCGTTTAATTCTGTCAAAATAATCTTACTTTATGCCTACGAAATTTATTTCAGTAACATGTCTTATTCAATTGACGGTCCTCGATGGCTAAGTGTTCTGAAGTGCGCTTACGGATTACAACCCCTCCAACCACCCAAGTTCGATTACCAATCAGGTAGATCATATATATAGAGAAATTTCGTATGCCGAAGAACAGTGGTTTTCTCTGGATATTATTGTTTCCTCCACGATCCCAGTATTGACAAACTCGATATAAGGGGAAGAATTTTAACTGGGGCATCAAACACAATTATTGCACTCTTTTAAATGATCGTGCTATGTCGATTAATGTCATGAAGAAGGATGTCTATCTCCCTTTTTCATTTTAATCTGACTACGTATACTCCCGTTTAAGTTGGATTTACTAGTTAATATTTACATATCCTCTGCAACTTTACTATATAAACATATTTGAGACCGTAGGCAATTATAAGACAATAAAAGCCATTGGTCACATGATCATTCCACTGTGCGCGTAAATATTTCACTACATGCACTATTTTTCATTACAACAGCATATTTGCTACACACCAGGCAAGAAAACTGGGGAAAATTAATTTATTAAATTTAAAAAAATGCATAAATTTTAATTCACAACTAAAACCATATCCAAAATTAAATTTAAAAAATCGTGAGTATTTTAACTAGTAGTCAGACAAGTAGAGTCGAATAGTGTTTTACTTTCGATTCAAAATTTCAACCTGTATCTAGGTTGTTAATTTTATTGATGTTTTCAGAAATCAGAGTACCCGGAGAAAACCGCTTACCTCTTATAGAAGGAAGCCGACAAACGTTCTTGTAAGGATCTGTTAAATCCTTGAATCCTAATGCTCGATCAACATAATCTAAACTAAACATTTAACATCAACCTGTTTCACTTCATTCGCATCGCTTGACAGCTTAATCTAGTTTAATTCAATTGTGAATGGTTGAAACCCATCATCTTTGATAAAAAAAATCAGAATAAAGGACAGAGTTCTGTTTGGTCAATTCTCTTCAAAACCTTTTTCCAAATGTTTGATCCAAGTTATAGTTAGTCCAAACTCGATTAAGGCATATGTGATCAAATGTTTTTTATCCAAGTTTTGATAGTGTAAACCTACCACAAAAGTTAAATAGATTCAAATTCAGCTTTTAACACATAGCATAATGAAGTATGTTTTATTAAAGTCGGAGAAAACAAAAACGCAACTATTTACTACGGTTAAATAGGGTTACAGATAAAATGTTTAATATTCTTACAATTGACAAGTCGTTGCAAATAATCCCGTTTTTTTTTTTTTACTTTTTTATGCTATATTAGTTGTTTTATGCTAAACGATGTTTTTTGGTGGTTGGGCGTTTACAACGATTAAATGTCGGCAAATGGCGGAATTTTTTATGTAAGGTAGTGATGAAAAGACATGACTATTTATATAGGCAAATGCCGCTTGAGGACTGATTTTTTTTTTTAGGCGCGGCCTACACCTCTTCTTCAAAAGCCTTTCTGGTCTTCTAACATTATAGTACTTCGAATAAATTACCTTAAGTAACACTACTTAAATCAATCTGACAATCTTGTTACTTTTTTATGAATCCTTTACATGCCAAAGTAAATAATATCCGCCATAACCACGTCAAACAGATTGTACGGCCATTGTGTCAAATATTTCTTCCATTGTTAAAGCACTGATTACATTTCCTGGCATAGTAAAAGAAAGAAATTTTTAAATCGATATTTTTTTCAAAACACCCTTTTTTCACAAACTCAACATTTTTAATTTTTACTCAGAAAATGTATGCTGGTTAAAATACGCTAATATTTCATAAGTTAAAGAACTGGAGATAGAATTGCAATATTTGAAACTTTGATCAAAATCTTTGCTCATTGTTTGACCAAAATTACTTCTAAGTGTATATATAAAGTCGTTTCCTTGATCAAAATGTTGATTAAATCATGATAAAAATCGTTTTAGTGGTCATGGAGTAGGTTCTGTCTGCTGATTCGTTTGCAGATTTATTTTGACTTTTTATGTTTATATTAAATAGTGGTTGTTTTAAGCTCTGGTGTTAAATTTATCTGCTTATGAATAAAACCTTAAACATTTTGCAAATGTTTGTGGATGTGCGTTTGTTTTTGAACAGATAAGGTCATTTAAGTAATTTTTGTTTAACACATTTTTACATCACACTTTTTACATTTATTCTTAGTCTCCTTATCAAAGATTAGAAATATTTTAAGCTAAATAGCATGCACCTTGCAACGTGAAACAAATCATCCCTAAATCCAATTATTGTTGACTAATACTTTTTGGGAATCAAAAACTACCATAAAGTTAACCTTGCATAATAACTTTTTCTTAAACATTTTAGTTTTTAACTAAAATAACATTTCCTTTATCGTCTCACATTATTTTAAAGTTATTATTTCTTTCTGAGAAACCTTGGTAACAAGAGATCTTAAGCGTGCGGTTTCTACATACAATCAAAGCGCAGCTAAATGACTAGGTTTGATTCTACTAAATAAGATTCTAAAGTTCGAAAGTTACCAACTGACTTACCGAGGGTTGCTGGGTTTCCCCTAATAAAGTGTTTCCTTCTGCTGGTCTAGAACTTACCGCAATGATTTTAAGAAATTTGGTTTGTGTGTTAAATAAATATTCCAAACCACATCTTTTTACTGAAATTATGGTTAGTATATGCTTTAAACTACCAAACAATATATGTTTTATATTCAGCGTTACGAAGTCTAAATTTACTATTCATTTGCACCATCTTGTCGTTCATTTAACTCACTTTTATTTTCACTTCTGATGCCATTACTTATTCTGTTTCGTATTATGTGTATATTAGTTTTAGTCGTCTAAAATCTAAGATTTATTTAAAACTAAGGTTTGTTCCCTCATGCAAAGCATACCTTAGCTGGATTTTGGTTTATATAATTTTGGAACATTAAATTCATTATTTTCAACTGTTTGGCTTATGTTTTTTATGTATGAAACTTTTCGGTCTTAGTGTCACTGATGAGGAATGATGTGCACATCTGGCACATCAAAATTTAACTGGTATTTGTGTTACATATTTTCAATACTTTCAAACAGTAGATTTAATTCTGTAAGACAGAATAATGTTTTCTTATCGGCCATGAGCTTAGAAACCTTTAACTTTAATCTTTGATAGTTGAAATACAATCAAAATAATAAATATCAAAGAAGAAGCTAATTTATACAAAAAGATAGAATTTTGGGGGATTAATAATGTTCTGAGATAAATTATTTACCTCTATTGGTATTTATAATGGAATCCGATACTGCATTTACATTTTTTTTTTTTTGCTTAATCATAAAATTCACTTTTCACGTACATAACGACATATAACCTTTATATTGATAATATGAAATATTAAAGCTGAGTAGATAAATACTTATTACCGTTAATTCTAGAATGTCTTCTCTATTAAGAACGGAAATAAACGCATTCAGTCGGTTTATTTACTAGTTCGAGTTTTAGATTTCAATTAAAGCATAATCGTCACTTCTCGCTCTTATTGGTTGGTCGATTATAACATGAACATATATCAAACTATAATTGCCTTATAAAAACATTGTCATTTCTAAAAAAAAATTCTACAATGCTTAAAGATGTGACGTAAAAGCTTCTATAAATCAAACTTTCCATGCGATAATTATCTATATATCAGAAACGAGTTAAGATTTCAACAAGTCATCATTAATATCATGATGACAAAAAAAGTTCATTTACAAGTTTTGATATGTATAATAGGTATAAATGAATATATATATTTACATAAATTTTTAAATGAAAATAATTTTAATTAATTTTTAAATATTTAATTCAAGGCGTTTAAGTGTTAAGTAGAATTTTATTTCCAAAATGTAAATATAATAATAGTAATAATAATAATAATAATAATAATTGTAAAAAAAGAAAAACATTGATGTCGGTTTGAATTTTTTTTAAAGGTGTGAGGCAAAATTTTTTAAACTTTTTATTTCAGGATTCACATTGTGTTATACATTCAGATTACGAACTCTAGATATAAAACTTATTGTTAATGAACATAACAAACACAGAAAGGATCTAGCTAACGGAGTATATGGAATACATGCTGCCAATATGAACAAATTGGTAAGTATTAGTGTTTAATTTTTTATATCTCGGCTTCTTACTAGGCTTTGAAGTGCCCCGTTTTGTCTGGAATATATTCAATAAAAACGGTGAGAAAAATCACATCTGTATTTTAGAAATAACAAATTATTTTTGTTTTAGTTGTAAGCTAGGTTCGTATAGTTTCTGAAAATGGTTACATGTATGTTTGTTAAATATTATATGTAAATAAGAAAGAGCGGGTTATTAAAAAAAAAAACATGTTATTAAACATCATAGTTATATATTTAGGTCGCTGACATGATTATGCCATTTGGTATGAAATGCTAAAAATTTCATAATATTCTACCTAAATAACACTGTTAATTAAACTGGAGATGGTTAACTTTAACACGTTTTTAACCTTTCTTTTATATAATTTTATGAAAAAGTTCAGCACCACTGACCGCAGATATAACGTAAGCATCACTGACAGCAGATATAACGTGAGCACCACTGACCGCAGATATAACGTGAGCACCACTAACGTGAGCACTTTTGACCGCAGATATAACGTGAGCACCACTGACCGCAGATATAACGTGAGCACTTCTGACCGCAGATATAACGTGAGCACCACTGACCGCAGATATAACGTGAGCACCACTAACGTGAGCACTTCTGACCGCAGATATAACGTGAGCACCACTGACCGCAGATATAACGTGAGCACTTCTGACCGCAGATATAACGTGAGCACCACTGACCGCAGATATAACATTTCTATAAAGAATTACAACAAGTCTGAGTTCCAATTTAAATATTTATGAACTAAAATATATTACAAGTTAACGAACGAATTGTCTGCCGTCTTTTAAGCCCAATATTAATTAATTTTAATCAATAAAAGACTTTGTCAGTAATGTATATTGTAAAAAGTCAATTAATTATTATATTATTGTATCACCGTCAAGAAGGTTCCATTGTATCAATATTGTATTGTGGTTTATTTGACCATTTTTCTATTGTTTAAATAGTGAAACGAAAATACTGGTACGATAAGTATAATTGCGTAAATTTGCACGGACCTATCATAATGAAAGCCAGTACTTAGTTGTTGGATTTCCTAATTTGATATAGTGGCATTGTTGGTCCGAGTGGCTTAAAGAGATGACATATGGAAGTTGGATTACTTTATTGGTGATTATAAAATCTAAAATAAAGAAACGGAATTTTAGCCAATATCAGGAATCAAGACATTGCTCATTTAAAATCATCACGATTCCCCAATCATGTCAAAAAGTGTGTGTGTGTGTGTGTGTGTGTGTGTGCTCCTTTGACCAATATATATATATATATATATATATATATATATATATATATATATATAGTTTATCTTATAGTTCTATGCTTTGATTTTTTTTATTATACATCGTTGATTTTAAATGTACAAATCATGAAGGCAAGTCCATGAATATAGAAAATGCCTTAAGATAGATTCTTGCTCTCTCGAGAGAGCTTCAAGCTCTTAATTAATTTTTTCTCTTAAAAGTTTATATTGAAAACTTCAAGTCTCAATCAAACATTTGAAACAAATGTAAATGTGAAAATGAGTAAACATTTGTTATTTGTTAAGAAACGTTCTCTTCTAGAATGATGGAGGAAACCTTGTGTCTAACTAATAACTATTTGGATGCTTACAATAATCATAGACAGCTTTAAATTTTAAGGGTGAATTTTAATATCACGTTTTTTTAGATATCATAAAGACTTATTTACATTCATATAAATATTAGGTGGATGTTATCTATAAATACATTGCTCTTGTGTTTAAATGCATATTGTACAGGAATATAATGTCATTGCAAATAAGTTTTCTTTTTTCAGGAAAGTTATTTAGCAAAGAGTTATTATGATACGACAATAAGATGATAGTAAATAAAACACAAACAAACATACCAGTTCATGAAAGAACAGCGACTTAACGTGCAAGTTACACGCACATAGACTAGCACTAATACTCCTATGTGCCTAAATGTTTCGCTTAAAACAAATGATCACAAATTAAGGAAATCCTTTTGTACGAAAAGACATATTTTCTATTTTTTCCCTTACATTCTTCAAACATCATGTAATAAAGATACCAATATAAATACATGTATTATAAGTATTTAAAAAACTAAATATAGTAATTATAACAAACAAAACAAAAATAACTAACAATTTTGGCAAACATCGTTACCATGGCAACTAAAGAATGTAAATATAACTTAAAATGGGCTATTTTCAGAGAATCTGATAGTAAACAAAGCCCTATCGGACACTTCATAAAGTGCTAATGACATCAAGAATGCAGACTAAATATAGTTTTATTTGTGATAACAGTATATTTAGGATAGTTAGAAGTAGTTTTTTTGAATAAAACTCGTCAATATTTGAAATTATACAAAACAATAAATCATACAAATTAAGAAATGTTTGCTTATGTTTTATTTATTGTATTTTTGGCCTCTTGTGTCATTGATGAAAAATGAATTTCATATATGTGCACATATGGCATAACAAAGATAAAACAGGTATTTTTGTTAAATATCCCCCCGAGCAGTTGCTAGTAGAGTAAAACTACCCGAGGCCTAGGGTATCCATAACTCAGTAGACAGTTCTTTGTACCGTCAAAAATGTACCTTTTAACAAAATTTTCAGTCGTCTTCATTTTAGAGGTTAATGAACGGATTTTCGAAATGTGCAAATGACACATCTAAATTAAACAGATATTTTTGTTAAATATTCACGAAGCCTTTTTAAATAGGAATGGTTGGAGTAATCCTCCGATAATATTCTAACCACATTATTTTTACATTTAGTTCATGTGTAAAAGTATTTAAACATTATTGATAACAAATTGTGTTTTTGTTAATACCTGTTTTTTAAACTTAAATAATTCGTTTCGGAATCGCATCGACTGCTACAAGTTCTTCTTTTTTTAATAAATAAATAAATAATAATAATAAATAAATAAATAAGCTTTCTTTTTTTAAATTATTTAAGTATAAATGAACTATTGGCGTTATTAAATAAGTAATTCGTTTATTCTTAATACTCTGTTGTTACAACCAGTGCTAATTTAAAGGCGTAAATTGTAAAACCGGTGCCTTAAATTCTATTTTTTTCTGCAGTTATTTTTTCTTAACTGTATTATTTATTATACAAGATAGCGTTGACTATTTCCAGTTACAAGATATTAAGTAACAAGTTGCTTTCTCTTTTTTAGACATGGAGTCGTTTATTAGAAAGAAGAGCAGGAGAACAAGTGTCTTGTAATATACTACGAAATAACAATAAAAATCCTTACAATTTCTCAGTAAACATTGGAGTATCAAACCATAGAAATTACTCAGAAATTATATTACATTGGTTTAGACAAATACTTTATTTGTTACCAGAATATGGAACTTGTCAATATCTTAGTCAGTGTAGAAACTTCTTAACGGTAAGTGTTTTGATAGATATGTCGTAATATTTTGAAATAACGGACAAGGTAAGTATGTCTAATCAAACCGAAGATTTTTTTAACTTTTATTTATCTTAATTATTTGCTTTATTAATCCGTATTTAAGTAATCCAAAATAGCTTTCCATGTTCGGTTTAATTTCGAATATTCATTTTTATTATGCTATAAATTTATTTTACCTACATGTTAGAAAACTTAGCACAAACATACTGCACAGTTATGTGAAAGATGTTCGAAATTGTCTATATTTGGCTTTGGATTAATTTCAATTTCTTCGTTTTATTTTATATTATTTTTACATTCAAAGACCAAAAGATCTATTTATACGGTAACATCAGAATTAAATGTAGCCATTTTAACCTAGTTAAAAGTATTACGAAACGAAGTGCAAGGGATCACACAAAGAGTGTTTTTCATACGCTGTAAATACATAAATAGTACTTTATCAATTACAACCAAATAAAGATGAGTAACAGTGTTGTATTTAAAAAAGTTTTATTTCGTCAATAACCAGGGGCGTTATGTATTCACACGTGAGACATTTAAGTTACAATTTAAATTATTACCGATTTCAAATGCAAATCTACCAAAATTTAAAATTGAAGTTTTTATTGTACGTATTTATGGAACGCAATTATTTTATATGCTCCTTTCAAAGAGTGAACCACCAATCAAGTGCGCGAAGCAAATTTAAAATACAATTAAAGGTAATAATAAAACACAAACATTCCATTCCATGTCCATAAATAAGTAAAATATTGGTAAAAGATTAAAAAACTGCTATAAATAAAAAAGAGAAATTTTGCCTGTGTAAAACATCAATTTTGCAAAAGCAGTTAACGCAACCAAGAACTCTTTAACATCACTAGCAAATATTAATATAAACGATAATACAAAAAAATTAATAAATAAAATACACATAAAAAATAAACAGATAAACACGTGTATAACTAAATTGGCCAGTTTTCAAAGTATTTCTTTTTAAAGATTGAGATTTGGACATGGACTGGTATGTTTGTGTTGAAGGAAAGGAAAAGGTTAATTTTTTTTATCATTCTGCTGTTTTATATTTCCGTCGAATATCGCAATTTAATGATCACTTAACATTTTACACGTACCCTAAATTGTTAAAAAAAATTATTATTGATTATTACTGCTGATGGCTCAAAAATGACTGCTTTAAAGAATTGATTTATTCCATTCATACATATTGCCAGCAGATGTGCCTTTTATATTTAAAGCGATATAAAGATTTTCCAATAGATTTCTTATATTTTATATTTGTAATTTCAAACGTTTAAAAGAATGATATAGACATCTGTATAATCTAATTGTTATCACTACTACTTTGTGTCCTTTAGATAATTTCATTTGATAATGTATTTAAAAATGATCACGTCATTTATTCACTGGGCAGGAAATTAATTGATATCGCGATCGTTTCTATATCTCTTGCTTCTTACAAATGCAATGTATATTGTCAAAGGAAAAATAAAGTTTCTTTACGCACGGGTCAAAATTCTTTTACTTTTATGGAGGCGTTAAGTTTTGAGATGGTTGAGGAAACCACAATATCCGAAGAAAACAGCGAACTTATATACTTGTTCACACAATAGCCTTGCCGATTAAAATTTTAATCTTAGCAAAGAGAAACTTATTCAGAAGCTATCACTTTTTACCACTCGGAAATCCTGGTTTATACACAGATAATAAATACTTATTCTGTATAAAATTCCATATCAAACACTTCAATATAAAGGCGAAAAATAAGAGGTTTTTTAAACTATACAGGTAGAACAATAAAAGTTTCATGAAGTATTATAAGTATCACTATGGGATATCACATATATACTAGCGGAAAAAAGTTACTGTGCTTCAATAAAATTTATAATTTCGCTATTATTACTGAATGTATAAATCTTAAAATTTGCACAAATGGTAAGTGCATATACCTCTATCATATCGCTCGGTCATTGCATCAATTGCCCGTGATTTTTACGCTTCATGCGCACGGGTCGGTTTTCACGCAATTGTCGCCCAGCATTTCAGTGTGACAATATTTTAGGAATAATTTACTGTTGTTTGTTTTGTTTGTTTGGACACCAGAAAACCAGAAAAGCAAGTTTATTCGGTTGAAAGCTTCCATAGTGTAATGCCTAGGCTAAATGAAAATGATCGCCTCCGCGCAGTTGGTATGCTTGAGGCTGGTATGACCCAAAGCTTTGTCACTAGAGATTTTGGTGTCCACAGAAACACTGTTTATGTTTTATGGAGACGATACCAACAGTTTGGCACCACTAGAGACCGCCCTCGTTCAGGACGTCCACGCGTAACGACACGTCAGCAAGACAACCATATCCGGCTTGTGCACCTCCGGAACCGTTTCCAAACTGCCAGTACTACTGCCCGGAGCATTCCTGGACTTCGCCCAATCAGCCCCAGAACAGTACGGAATCGTTTACGGGAAAGACATATTCGCCCACGATGTCCGGCAATCCGTCCAATTCTACAACGACGTCATCGCACAGCTCGTCGTGCATGGTGTAGAACACATTTACGCTTCAATCGACGAGACTGGGCACAAATTATGTTCACCGATGAGTCCAGATTTCACTTGGACAGCAGTGACGGACGCTCCGGAGTGTATCGGCGCATTGGAGAACGTTTCCATGAAGCGTGTGTGGTGGAACGACGTTCGTTCGGTGGGAGCAGTGTAATGGTTTGGGGTGGCATCACAGCGAATGACAGAACTCCTCTGGTAGTCATCGACGGGAATTTGACCGGTGTACGGTACCGTGATGAAATCCTACAGACCCATGTCATCCCATTAATTCAAGGACAGCAACGTAACGTCACTTTTCAGTATGATAATGCAAGACCACACGTCGCACGGGTTGCAATGGATTTTCTGGCACAGCATAACGTCAATGTGTTACCGTGGCTAGCCGTTTCACCCGACCTTTCTCCAATTGAACACATATGGGATGAAATGGAACGCCGATTACATCATCTGCCCAATCAGCCTGTTACATTGCAAGGGTTGGCCCAAGCGTTAGACCAGATATGGAACAACATCCCTCAAGCATCCTTTAGGCATTTAATCAACTCTATGAGGCGTCGCTGTCAGTCCTGTGTCAATGCTAATGGTGGTCACACACGATACTGATCTTGTGAACTGACTTTTACTATCTCCTATGTTTCTAGTCCCCTGCGTATAAAATAACAGTATCTGTAACCTTTTCAATGACATGAATTTGTAAAGAAATATCTAATAAACAAATACGTAATTATTCATTGCTTTGCATTTTCAAATTATTTTATAATCTCACATTTCAGTCATGCACAGTTACTTTTTACCGCTAGTACATATTCAGGGTATGGATTCTATGACGTCTTCATTCTTTTCAACAATATTGTGATGAGGTCCATTTAACATTTTAAGGCCTTGATAAACGTAGGCTTACATATCCCTGAGTCAACAATTTTTTTAAAGCAAATTGCTTACTGGTAGAAAGTCCTCATATAAACAGTAAAAAAATAACCATACGCAGGATAAGAAGGAATGCTGTTGCATAAAAGCGAAAAGTTGACAAAATAAAAAAAATATAAAGAATCTACCGTATCTTCAATACAAACTAACTAGGATGGATGGCATTTACATATTCCAGTTTTAGATTATTAAGAGATGGAAAATCATTTATAAACTTTAGGATTTTAATGATACGTAAACAATTTTTTTCTTTACTATTAAAAATTCTGGTGTAAATTCTTGTTTGTTTTTTCTGTCGGTATTTTATATCCCGTTTTGTTTTCGATTAATCTATTGCCAAGCATATAATGCCAGTTGTAATGACTTTCTTTTATTAATTTTTCTTAATTTCTTAATATATATGTATATAAATAAAACCTCACTTGTTCACTTCTTTTTCATACAACTTCACTTGCCGCTTTTGTGCATTCGCCTTGTCATTAGAATTCACTTTAGTAATTTAACCCTTACCACATTTCTTATCTGAAGTTTTGGTGTCTTAATATACAGTGTAAAGATGGTTAAGAATACAATTATACAAAATGTTATAACCGATGTATGGACATCTTACAGTTAAATAGTCTCAAATTCCGAATCAACCGGACAGATCATAAAACAAAACACTAGATATGAAACTGATCAAGATATAATTATTCCTAATTTATTTATTGCTTTTATTTATTGTTTCTACCAATTTAAATACATCATGTTTGCATGTTTAATATAAAAACTGTACAGTATAACATGTGTACCATCAAGGGGTCTAAGTGAAAGGACTTAATAAGCAGGTGGACTTTATATAGATCACATTTATAAATGAGTAAACATCTAAAAAAGAGTAAAAAAAAAAACCCAGTACCTATTTAAATAATTTAAAAGTCATTTGCGATTGACTGACTTTATTCACATTAGACAGGAAGACTTTATAGAGGGTGATGATATAGTGAAATCAATTGGCGATACTTCAGACTAGTCTTTATAGACAGATGAACTTTATATAAAGATAACTCTATAGCAGGTTATACTGTACTTTAAAACAGCAAATGCAGATTATGCAAATTAATAAGACACATTGGAAAACCAGATAAACACATATTAGAACAAATTTTACCAAATGTTATTAAAAAAATGCAGTCATAATTGACGAAACACTTGAACCACAAACAACTAACCCTGACATGAAATATGTCATTTACAAATGTTAATTATGATTTTGACTTTATACAAGAAGCAAATTTTCAAGTGGTCAATAAAAGCGCACATTTTAGAATAAGGACGAGTCTTATTTTACCAAACATATAACCTACAACCATAAAGTAAATTAAAACACCATTAAAAATCCAAGAATTTTAATTATTTTTTATTTTTCTTTAAACGTTCTCGCTATATCGTCAAATCTCTGTATATAACGTCAAAATCTGATAATGGCAACGAATAGAGATTCTTTTGTTTATACAAATTCATAAAATCATCAATGAAAATACACCTCTCCATAAATACCACTTGCATACTACCTCATCACTACCTCAAGCATACAAAAGTAGTTCCAATAGATTTTTTAATGAAGTTCACTTGTCTAATATCATTAGAAGATATCCTCTTTGGTCAAAACGGATCTGAATCTGTTCAGTAAGACGAATAATTGAATTAACTTTTTAAAGGAGTTTTGGCAATGTTAACTCTTAAATAAACAGAAAAGATAAAAATCATTAATCAATGTAGAACCCTTATGTTGTATTAAACATTATTTTGATAAAAAGATGGAAATTTAAAAAATATTAATGACGTATTTATCCTCATATCACAAAGGTATTTTATTTATTTATTTATTTATCTATTTATTTGTTGTTGTTGTCAAAATGAAATGTTAAGAACGTGTTAAAACCTGAAAATAAATTTTGTTTCCAATATACATGTATATAGTTATTATTCGAATTATAACAAACATAAAAATATTCTAAAAAAAAAAATAAGATGGTTTAAAGGTTTAATAGATATAACAAATTCAACTAAAAATCGGAACCCAGGCATATGTCTCTTTGGTTTTATTTAACAAAACCATTCTAAGGGATGCGTGGGCATATGTATTATTTTGGGGGAAATTTTGCCTCAGATGCTAAAAACTACCTAAAGTAAGAATAATTAATAAATAAAAGTGATGTTTTACAATTAAAACTGTACAGTTGTAGTTGAATAATATAATGCAAAGAAGATTTGTCTTTTAAGAAAGATAATTCAAAACATGTTAGAAGAAACTCAACCTATTCCCAGAAGAAAACGATTTTAAAGACTAAGCCGTCTTTGTATGTTTCAGGGGGCACGTGATTCTTACAAGGAATATCAAACAATATGTCTTAATTAATCAAGTTTTAATATTATATGGTTTTAATGATGTTGTGTTTGACATTGTTTATCATTAGACACGATTGTAAATGAATTACTATAGATATAGGTTTTTTAATTGTAATTCAGGTATGAGCTAGTAAATCATTACAATACTTTGCTTGTTAATCGTTCGTGATGTCGTCATTACTTTCAGTGTAAAAATAAATTACAAATTAAATATTCTTAACTAAAGGACTTTATACATATTTTTATTCTATCTTTTTATTTTAACTGATAATGATAGCTTATATTATGCAGCCTTCTTTGTCTAAATAAATCAATGTTTATGATTTCAATATTCCAAACGTGGGTAGTTATGGCAATTTATATGTCATTATGCCATTTTCCAATTGTTCATGATGTTATAAATCTAGTAATTTAAGTTAAAAGTGAATTTGTTTGTCCTTACCATACCTTAAATTAATGATAAACGCACGCATTAAAATATTCTTGTTATGTTTTTCTATTTGTCAACTAATCTTTTATTTATTTACAATTAGGAGCAAAATCTGATAAAGATGAAAAAGTATCAATAATTCAACATAAACAGACGAAATAAAGCCGTTAAAGAAAATCTATAGAACAAACGGTTAACTAAAATTATTGAAAAGATTGAAAGCTAAAAAAGCTTATAATAATAATAATAATAATAATAATAATAATAATATAATAAACAAAACGTGATTGTCTTAATGAATTAAAAAATGGTCCTTACTTAAAAGACGTAAAAGTGTTTATTCCCTGTACATGTATAATGTATCCTATATTGCACAGCTGAAAAAGCTGAATAACAAGATAAAAAAATCTCCCGTAAAACTCTTAAAATAGTAATTAAATAGTTTGTCACTATTTAAATTGCTACTGACACTCTAAAAAACAAGCACCGCCATATATATATATATATATATATATATATATATATATATATATATATATATATATATATATATATATTATAATATATATATATATATCCACCATATCTTTGTTTACTTACTAAGTTGAATTACCTAAGAAGATTCTGAAAAAATTATTGATAGACCAGAACTATTTGATATATCGTATACTAAAGATTCAAAGAGATACGTCAGTGAACTGGATTTGTTAAATTATTTCGCTTATTTCAAAATGTCACAATTTTAATTTTAAGTTGTTGAGCGCCAGACACGTAACATTTGTGGCATATTGAAGTAAAAAGGAGATAGTATGAGCTTGATCAGAAGTCTCTTCAAGAAATATCCATCGACTCATTGAATGTTTTGAATTTGAATTTTTCATGTATTATAATGCATCACTAGTCGTATGATACTTTAATAATTTTAAATTTTTACTTAGTTTAAGTATAGTCAATTTTTTCAGTCTTGAAATTGTTAAAACACATCAACGCATAACGGCTTAATCACAAATATTAACTGCAAATATAACAATATGTTTAAAATAAAGAATAAATAAATAAATAAATAAATAAATAAATAAATATAATATATAGTTAATAATATTTTATCGAGCTATTTTTTGTCATTGCTGACACTTAAAAGTCTTTCATTTATAAAAAAAAAATTAATAATACTAAAAATAACTAAACAACTAACTTAATCTCAAGCAAATTTGATAGAAAAATAGCTTATTCAAAAATATTATTTAGTTTAAACATATTTTATATATGCAGTTAATATAAGTGATTAAGTCGTAGTGCACTCACGTGCTTTAACAAATCTAATGCATAGGTCTGTCATCAAACTTTTCCATTTACATTATTTTTAAGTAAGCCTTTCTACTTTTGATATTTAGATGTCACACGCAGACCACCATAGGATTGGATGTGCTGCATCAATGTGTAGTAACGGTTTAACAACATTATTATGTTTATATAAGGGCGCGTAAGTATGTTGAAATTACAAATTGTGGTTTTTCGTTTTATCGTGTCATTTGCAAACAAAACTTAATGTATATTGTTTTTGTAACCCTTTAAAAAGTGTTCGAACGATTTAAAAACTCGTAGCATGGGACACCGTGTACACCTTCCAATAACTCTGTCTATTTTTCAAAAAAGAAATACTATAAAAGCATTTGGGACTTGCTTTAAGAATCCGAAAAGAAAAGAGTTTGTATAAACAAATTAACATCTCCAGATAAAAAGCTGAAAAGAAGTGGTTTCGGTTTTAAATTAATTCAGACATAGAAATAAGTTTTGGTAAAGACGATCAAAAAGAAACAAAAAATTGTCTTTTATTTAAATAAGTTATGAGAATGTTCTATATTTAAATGATGTAATAGAAAAATCTGCCTAAAATGTTCTTATCTTTCTTTTATACATATTCTACTTGACAACGTTTTTATGGAAGTGAAAGCATCTCACTTTTTAGTATTTTGTTTTTTACAGAAATTCGATAATACCATTTTACAAGTCGGGCGAGGCTTGCACGAAGTGTGGCGGACGACGGATCGTTCTGCAGTAATGGACTATGTGGTAAGTAAAAAAAACGTTACTTTTTACATTGTAATGAAATAGTCCATAAATAACGTATATAAGTCTATATTATGCGAAAAAAATCTCTTCTCCACACAATTTTAGTATAAAAGAGAATAAGAAATTTTTTATCAAAGAAATAGAATAATAAAGAGTATATATATATATATATATATATATATATATATATATATATATATATATATATATATATATATATATATATATATATATAAAGAAAACTAAACCTAGGGTATATAAATTAACTGTAACAACTTGTGTTAATAGTATTTTCATTAATCAATAGTTCTTCACATAAAAGTCACTTTTATTTTGTCAAACGTATTACAACATTGTTAAAATCGGTCAAAATTTATATTTTAATGCTTTTTAGGAAATATTAAACATAAAAGGATTAAAACATAGACTTCTCTTATGTAAATATTACTTTGCCATATTAAAAATTCTAATTTATAAGTCAATTGTCACCTTCTAGGTACAGCAGTAAAAAATAGACATTAAATGTTACAGGTCAATCAAGCGTTATCCTAGCCTTTATGACGTGAACAGACTGTTGGTACTCCAGAAAGTACTATACGTATTCATTGTGGTCAGTTCAGTATTTATTTTCCTAACAGTTTGTTTCTACAGGTTCTCGTTAAAGCAGGCAGTTTTTTTCTTTCTAATGTATTTTAAAATGTTTTAACTTTTTTATTTTAGTGAGATGTAATCATTCTACAGAATGTGGTACGTACATTTGTGTTTTAAGTTAAATTATCATTAAACTAAACTCAGATATTTATAAACTAATTTTTGGTTTCTAAACAAAAAATTACTTTGCACTCGCTACATATTCTATGAAGCGGAATATAGAATGACAAGCACGAAACGGGTTTTTTTCCATTGGCCTTTGTACAGAGTCAACTTTCCTTTATGAATTAAACGAACTCTGTTAAATCGTATTCCTTTTCCTTTTAATGAAAGTAAACGCTTCAAAGCAATTTAAAATTATGTTTTCTGCGAAGAAAGATAAGGCCTTCATTATGACGTCAGAGTTGTTGACGTCGACAGCAGTTTACAGCTAGGTATTAAGTTTCATATTCCTACATAACGCAATGACTGATCTTTTGATAGTGTTCTGTATTTTTGTATGGTTCTATTTTCATAAATGCCCGTAATGTTTTGGATACTAGTATTGTGCATCTCATAAAAATAAAATTATTTTCCGTAAGATTTAGGATCTTTTTTTCCAGGGTATATTGTTTTACACTTCACCGGTTAAATAAAAAAGCCCATGTATTTAGGCCTAAAAGATAAATAACAAACATACTCTCTATTGTCAAAACCATAATACTAGAATAAAAATCTTTTGAAAACTTGGAATAATGTAACATATTCGAACTTAGACCAAGGATGCTTCTAAGGAGTTACAAGTTAAAACCTTCTACATAAATATATCCGTTTTCAATATTTATGAGCTATATTCACAAATTTATATAATATTTTTATTTAGTTTTTACTAAAAATATAGAGAAAAAATTTACTTACGACTCAAGTGGCATTTACAACTTCATTTCTCCGTTGAAACGTCTGTATTTTGTAAACGTCGTCTGCTTTCTATAGATTCTGGTGGACCTTGTGTAAAAACGCACCTGATAAATTTGCCCGGGTAAAATTAAACATACATGCGTTATGGACATTAAGTTGTTATGGACATTAATGTTTTGCACAATATTCAATTGAATTTCAATCTAAACTCAACATTTTAAGCAAAAGAAAGACTTATTTTTGTTAATTTTCTTGAATTAAAACTTACACAACAATAAACATTCAACTTGAATAATGAACAAGGATAAAAACGCCGTTATGGACATTAATCCCTTATATGTGACAGAGACATTTTTGGCATTTTCGGGGTCATTGTTAGGAAATAAGTAAAATTTTGTGAATTTTCACACCACAATTTTATATTCCAACACTTTGTCTGTGAAAAGGGTTATTCTGACTCACAATTTGTGTAAAAATGTGGTTGCATAAAGTTATTCAAAATATGTTACGGACATTAATAGTAATTTGGCGACGCATCATTATGCCCAGTTTTCTACAGATGTGATTTTTAAAACTTTTGTTTTGGATTTTTCCATAAATTTTAAGCGTTTAGAGAAAAATAACACGCCTTTTTTAAGATTTAAGCTAAACAAAAATCCATCACCAATGATTAATCTTTTATACTACATCGGGCGACATTCATTTTTTGGTGAACAAACTATTTGCCCTACTGTGGTTTCCATTATTCAATGCTAAAAATTGCTAAATGACATCTATGTTTTATTTTTTATTTGCCTTACAATATTTATAAATATCAAGATTAGACATACATGTGTCCTTTTGCATAATTGAGTTGAAAATTAAATCGGCGACTTATGTATTTCATATTTGCTACATTTAGCCTGGAATGACTGTGGTATGTTTTTAAGGCGAGTATGATCCGAAGAATTTCGTCTTTATGGATATAAACGATATATTTCAATCAATCAGGATGCATCTGTGTAAATATTTCAAAAAGAAATGACTTCGTGTTTGGTAACGTACATGAGGGTATGAACGATAGTGAAGCACGCGCAAATTGCATAATCTGCTTCGCAGATTATGCTTAATTTGTGCGGGATTCACTATCGTTCATACCCTCATGTACGTTACCAAACACGAAGTCATTTCTTATATTTACAATTCTTGGCATATTCATGTGTAAAATAATAAATAAACTACGTATAAAATCATGATGTACCATATTCTTGAATCTTCTTACATTGTATAGCTTTTTACAGACTCCTGTATATGTGCTTGTTTCGGGCCGCATAAAAAAAAAAAAAACAAACAAAAGTTCCAAGTTTATAACATATTTTAATGCAATATATGCACAATAAATCGCGATATTATGGAAGGTTTATGTATAAGCATTAACACGTGCTTTGACATGTGTTTTTATAAATAGATCAGGAAATCCCTGACATCTGTTTACAAATTTTTGTGTATTCCTACGCCATTAGTTGTTACGTCACATCGACCTTAGTTGTTACGTCACATAACTGCACGTTCTATACTGAAGTCATGAAGATATGAACTAGTGAGTCTAACAAGGGATCACATAGTACAAAATATTAGCTATTTTAAATAAATAGCTTGCTATTACTTTAACTATTAAAGTAAAACCTTTACTTGATTGTTTAATTCTAAGGAATAGGCAACAGTTAAATACAAAGTTTTTTATTTCGGGAAGAATTATCTGAAGCCGTTATCATTACAGTCTGTAAAACCATTTTGGCTTTGAACATAAAACAGTATGAGAATATAACAATCAATGAATGTTTAGATAATTTATGGAAAATATTTTCCCATTATATCCTAAAATAAATGTCATTTTCCCCCATGCTATATTTACCTTGTCTAGTATTCTTTAATTATTATTTTTGTCGTGTTGTTGGCTGTGTAATTCGCTTAATTTTGAAAAATATATATTTTATAAAAACTCAAAATTTCGGATTTGACAGATATTTATAAGCTAAAGTCGGTACACATTTCCTTTTAATCACTTCTTGTTCTACTTTATTAGATTGTAGAAAAACCTGTAATAAACCGTATGTTGGACTTGGAGTACTAGATAACACAACATGTACTTGTCAGTGTACCTATGGATTAGGACCAAACTGTGACGGTAATATTTTAACTTACACATATCCTATCTATATTGTAATTACATCTCTCTCTCTCTCTCTCTCTCTCTCTCTCTCTCTCTCTCTCTCTCTCTCTCTCTCTCTCTCAGGTTTTCATGTGTTTATAATTTACAATCTTTCGATTTCAGAGGAATGTCAAAATCCAGAACAATATGTAGATTATGATATATGTGCCGAAGTAACTGATGAGGACTGTGCAGAGGAACGAGAGTTGTTTGAAGAATTCTGTCCAGAAAAATGTAGTTGCAGTATGTATTTATATAAATATATAGTTTAGATAAACGATTTATAGTTCAGAGTTCCCGTTTACAAAACTTTAATATCTCCTGAACTGTCTCATTCAGAGTACTAAATATAAAAGCGGGTTTTGGACGGTCACATGATAAAGAAAATGCACCGTAGTTTAGACGAATTTTGAAATATAAAGAGATATACCTGTATGGTGGCTTTAATTGACTCTATGCGGATTGGCAATTTTTAAGTAACATACATTTTGAAATTAATGTGATGTTTTAAATTTCAAAATTTAATTTTTTTTTCTATATACGTTTTAAATATTTTTTATCTTACAATTATAAAGATTAAAATTATGGACTCTATATTCGTGTTACCCCTGCCTTTGCTAATGCACAAGATAAGAGACTACTTGTGCGGTTAAAGAAGTTTCGTAGCATTATACTCATCAAAGATTTAAAGATTATCATATTAATAATAATTCAAATTTCGGAAGATGTACGACAAGAGACCGGGATTGGTTAACTGTATTTTGTTTAATCTTACGTCTTTCAAACTAAAATGTCAATAACCAGTGGAGATTTAATCACGTGTAATTTATATATACATTTTCATGATTTTTCTTTGTCCTAGATGGGGTTTTGTGCATTTATGCATTTTTATACGTTTGTCTTGATTTCTTAAAGAAATTTAAAGTACGGAGATGCTCGAAAGTATAAAAAATTTGTAACCATGTTTATTTATGCACTTTTTACTCACACTATACTCCTTGAACTGCATTAAGTTTTTCGTTTTCTGATAATTTTTTTTTATTTTCTAAAAATATAATTTTAAAAAAATAGATAACTTCCAATCACGATCCATGAGATTCATTTTCTAAAATTTCATTCCTATTAGCTGTAAGTAAACGGAATCCTCTAACGGGTTTGTCAATGTATTACAATGATTATTATTAGCTTGGAGCATGCTCACGGATGTACGAGTATTCCAATGAATTGAAGTTTAAACCTGAAAAATTGTATTAATTGTCCGTCATTAATATTCAAATGTATTCGCAATGGTGTTACGTATTACTTACAACGTCACAAATGACAAATTTAGTGAAATTCTGTGTTTAATTTATCGTATTTCATTGTTTGGTAAGTTGTGTTTAAATGACCCGGTTTTTTATGACGTAACCATGTTCTAAAATTTGATCCTCGCTGGGAAACTATTGTTATTCTTGTATTTATTCGAGCTTTTATCATTGAACAAAATGTAACATTGTTCATTAGGAACATCTTTAATTAGTTCAGCATCGTTTTATTTTTTTCCTAGGAAAACTTAATGCAGCTTTAATTTGCAATATTTTAGATTTATCGGATTTAAGTTAAAGAAAACATTATTTTAGAGTATAATACATAAAAAACTCAAAAAATCTAATTATTATTTATTTTTATTTTAAACAGGACGGTTTCCAGTACAACCGGGAGTCAACGGAACAGAGGCCTCTCACTGACAATCTTATAATGTTTTTGATGTTATTCTTAAGAAATCAGCTGTTACATCTATGAAAATCTAATGATAATTTATAAAAAGGAGTTCTTTCATGTCATTTTCATTTTGAACAGAATGGGCAAAAAAGGGTTGTTTAATAAACATATTACACTTGTGATCGCGATAATCTAAATGCACACACACACACACACACACACACACACACACACACATCATGGAGTAGTTTTATAGAATTTGATAAAAGGTAACATGACGCAATGTGGTTCTGTTTTATGAATGTTCCTTGATTCACAGCCAACAATGTCAATATGATGCATTATACAAAATATGTATACTTGTGTAACACTAAGCATTATAATTGTTACTACCGGTAGGTGATATATAAGGGTCAAATGGCAAAAATAAGCAGATATGTGTACAAACCTGTTCATCCGGAAAGTATTATGATGGTAAGCCCTGATATTTTTTTACAAATATATTACGGGGAATATGATATGTGATATCTATAAAGTTCTCATTATTTACCAGATAACGGTGATATAAAAAAGATTTGGCTTAATTTCTTAAGAGAAAAATCTCGAAGATTGACACTTTCTTTTTAATATTCAAATTTCTTCATTTTTTAACTTAAAATTTTCTTTATTTCAAACTTTTTTGAAAATTATTTTTAAAAAAATATTTTAAAAATTAAAACTTTAAAAATGTTTTTTTAATGATGCATCCAGTTTTTCAGTAACGTTTTTCCGAACTTTGAGTAACGTTTTTTTTCGAACTTTGAGTGGCGTATTTGAAACAACGGCAAATTTGAAACAGCTTTACAAAGAAAAATTGTCTAAAAAGGGCACTCCATAAACAGATAAATATTATTTTGAAATCGCACATATTTCGTTCTTCATTGGCTTCATTGTTTAGTTGTACTGTCATTATTGTCTTTTATTTCGGAGCTATACTTCTAGTCGACAAACATTTTTGTCTGTATTTTGATTTATTAAGGGACTACGCTTATTTACGTCTTTAAAGATTTAAGCAAAAACTTGAGCCAGGGGACACACACTTTACTAAAAACTTAATTGTCAGAATGCCAATTTTTTTATAGCCTATGTTAAAATTTAATTATTTGTTTAATTTGAGATTAAATTGTAAAAGTGAACAAACCACTTATATTTTTGCTTTGTTGTACCTTCCTTATAGAGATTTACAAATATACGCAGCAAGGAGAGGTGTACCACTTCTCTGACTTGAAAGCAGATTTTTAGCTTTTTGGGCACTTCAAAAATTATTTGTGAATATAACAGCCAAATACATTTTTGTGTGAATTTAATGTAATGATCATTACCAAATTAATTAACTTTGTCATTATATTACAAGGATGTTGTATACGGTAAATTGCATTGATTATTTTATAACATATTATTCCTTGATTATAATTAGATTCAAATGTTGATAATAAAAAGCATTGTTTTATTTGGTTTCTATATAGTCATTTATTTCTTACCTGTCCAGATATAAACGTTTTGTAATGAGTTTTACAATGAATAACATGGTACCCCGAAACCGTTTGTGGGAAACTCTTTTTTTCCATTGGAAAAAGGAATTGCATAAATTGCTGTCTCTTCATAAAAACATATTATTTCGTAAATTGACTATTAAAGGCATTTTATGTCTTTCTGCAGAAACGGAAAGATATCGATCATGATACTTAGCTTCTTCATATCTAAATTGTTCCTTTTCTTTTTTGTTGATTTGCCATTTGCCTTTTATCTAGCATCAAGTTATGTCATTATGAAAGTGAAATGTTAAAATGTCTAGCACCAACATTTCACAACTAAAGCAACGAATTTTTTTTTAATTCAATAAACAATAAAATCAGACAACAGGACCAGAGTAACCCTATAAAATCCCCCTATATAATCCATGAATTCGATGGTTTTCAAATGTACTTCAAAATAGTTTAGCTTAACAAGCAGGAGACAAAATAAGATACGTATCGTCCATTTTAAGCTTATATATATATATATATATATATATATATATATATATATATATATATATATATATATATAACTTTTAGGTGACATGCCCCCAAAACCTCTGCCGACGAAGCGTCTTCGGTGCTTTGATCTTATCCCTATGAAAAAATCTGCCTCGGTTCTAGCTACCGTAATGATAGTTTTTTCCACTTTTTAGAGGGACACTGCTCTTTATGTCCAATGGTTTTTAGAGGAACCTCAATTATGCCATTTTTTTTTACAATTAGTGATCCTATTGCTGAAATCTGGCCTTTTGAAATGTGAATCTTTTGTGGATCTTTTTATATTATATTATGTATTAAATTGTTCCTTGATTGCCATCCTTATCTAAAGGATTCTGCCAACTGCCACAATGGCCGCCTAAATTATAATTAAAATTTAGGGCATAAAGACACAAAATACAATGCTTATATCTGACTGGGTGTCAGTCAAGTTATAATGTTTGTTTAATGTCGCATTAGCTATTCGTGACGAGATCAAGTTTACTTATTTAAGAACAAGTCAGTGTATGCATGAGATTTGAGACTTTGTATTATGGTCTGTCGTGTACTAGCGCGAACGCAGGGTGTATTTTTGTTTAGGTACGACCTCACCAAGTCAGTATACCACACACACACACACACACACACACACACACACACCAGTCACATTCTCCAGGCACCGGATGAACCAGTCGTTACTCTGTCTTCTTAATGCCAGGCAGGGAGGCAGTTTCTCAAATTTAAAGTCTCTCAATTGCTTTCAATTGCTGTTTCAAGACTGACACCCCACTCTTAAGGCGGACATTCTACCGCTAATCCCATGAGGCGGTCAATTCATAGGAAATGCACATGGTGACACATTATATCGGACATTTAGATATAATAAAAACAAACTTTTAACTAATTTTAACTTGTAACTAATTTAAATTTTCGAAGAAATTATGAAATTTAATCGCCATATAAGTCTTCGCTCCGATGCAAGATGATTTTAGTTTCTTTGTTTTGAGATTTCCCAAGATCAAAACTCATGGTGACACAACATTGTTTTAAAACAATTCAGACAAACACCTCTTTCTATAAATAACATGGTGCTACAACACTGTTCTCAAGCAATTCAGACAACATTTACTACAATAAACAACATGGTGATACAACACAGTTTTAAAGCAATTCAGACAAAAATCTACTACAATAAACAACATAGTGACACAACACAGTTCTAAAGCAATTCAGACAAACACTTCCTACTATAAACAACATGGTGACACAACACGGTTCTAAAGCAATTCAGACAAACATCTACTATAATAAACAACATGGTGACACAACACAGTTCTAAAGCAATTCAGACAAACATCTACTATAATAAACAACATGGTGACACAACACAGTTTTAAAGCAATTCAGACAAACATCTACTATAATAAACAACATGGTGACACAACACAGTTTTAAAGCAATTCAGACAAACATCTACTACAATAAACAACATGGTGACACAACACAGTTCTAAAGCAATTCAGACAAACATCTACTACAATAAACAACATGGTGGCACAACACAGTTCTAAAGCAATTCAGACAAACATCTACTACAATAAACAACATGGTGACACAACACAGTTCTAAAGCAATTCAGACAAACGTCTACTACAATGAACAACATAGTGACACAACACAGTTCTAAAGCAATTCAGACAAACTTCTACTACAATAAACAACATGGTGATACAACACAGTTCTAAAGCAATTCAGACAAACACTTCCTACTATAAACAACATGGTGACACAACACGGTTCTAAAGCAATTCAGACAAACATCTACTATAATAAACAACATGGTGACACAACACAGTTCTAAAGCAATTCAGACAAACATCTACTACAATAAACAACATGGCGACACAACACAGTTCTAAAGCAATTCAGACAAACATCTACTATAATAAACAACATGGTGACACAACACAGTTCTAAAGCAATTCAGACAAACATCTACTACAATAAACAACATGGCGACACAACACAGTTCTAAAGCAATTCAGACAAACATCTACTACAATAAACAACATGGTGGCACAACACAGTTTTAAAGCAATTCAGACAAACATCTACTATAATAAACAACATGGTGACACAACACAGTGCTAAAGCAATTCAGACAAACATCTACTACAATAAACAACATGGTGACACAACACAGTTCTAAAGCAATTCAGACAAACATCTACTATAATAAACAACATGGTAACTCTTCAGTGTTCTAAAGCAATTCAGACACACATCTACTATAATAAACAACATGGCGACAAAACACAATTCTCAGCAATTCAGACAAACACTTCCTACTATAAACAACATGGTGACACAACACAGTTCTATAGGAATTCAGACAAACATCTACTACAATAAACAACATGGTGAAACAACACAGTTCTATAGCAATTTAGACAAACATCTACTACAAATAAACAACATGGTGGCACTACACAGTTCTATAGCAATTCAGACAAACATCTACTACAATAAACAACATAGTTGCACGACACAGTTCTAAAGCAATTCAGACAAACATCTACTACAATAAACAACATGGTGAAACAACACAGTTCTTAAGCAATTCAGACAAACATCTACTACAATAAACAACATGGTGACACAACACAGTTCTAAAACAATTCAGACAAACATCTACTACAATAAACAATATGGTGACAAATCACAGTTCTAAAACAATTCAGACAAACGTCTACTACAATAAACACAGTTCTAAAGCAATTCATACAAACACCTCCTACTATAAAAAACATGGTGACACAACACAGTTCTAAAGCAATTTAGACAAACATCTACTACAATTAACAACATGGTGACAAATCACAGTTCTAAAGCGATTCAGACAAACATCTACTACAATAAACAATATGGTGACACAACAGAGTTCTAAAGCAATTTAGACAAACATCTTCTACAATGAACAACATGGTGACACAACACAGTTCTAAAGCGATTCAGACAAACATCTGCTACAATAAACAACATGAGACACAACACGGTTCTAAAGCAATTTAGACAAACATCTACTACAATGAACAACATGGTGACAAAACACAGTTCTAAAGCAATTCAGACAAACATCTACTACAATAAACAATATGGTGACACAACACAGTTCTAAAGCAATTTAGACAAACATCTACTACAATAAACAATATGGTGACACAACACAGTTCTAAAGCAATTTAGACAAAAATCTACTACAATGAACAACATGGTGACACAACACAGTTCTAAAGCGATTCAGACAAACATCTAAAGCAATTTAGACAAACATCTACTACAATGAACAACATGGTGACAAAACACAGTTCTAAAGCAATTCAGACAAACATCTACTATAATAAACAACATGATGACACAACACAGTTCTAAAGCAATTCAGACAAGCATCAACTACAATAAACAACATGATGACACAACACAGTTCTAAAGCAATTCAGACAAGCATCAACTACAATAAACAACATGATGACACAACACAGTTCTAAAGCGATTCAGACAAACATCTACTACTATAAACAACATGGTGACACAACACAGTTCTAAAGCAATTCAGACAAACATCTACTACAATGAACAACATGGTGACAAAACACAGTTCTAAAGCAATTCAGACAAACATCTACTATAATAAAGAACATGGTGACACAACACAGTTCTAAAGCAATTTAGACAAACATCTACTACAATGAACAACATGGTGACAAAACACAGTTCTAAAGCAATTCAGACAAACATCTACTATAATAAACAACATGGTGACAAAACACAGTTCTAAAGCAATTCAGACAAACATCTACTATAATAAACAACATGATGACACAACACAGTTCTAATGCAATTCAGACAAGCATCAACTACAATAAACAACATGGTGACACAACACAGTTCTATAGCAATTCAGACAAACATCTTCTACAATAAACAACATGGTTGCACAACACAGTTCTAAAGCAATTCTGATAAACATCTACTACAATAAACAACATGGTGACAAAACACAATTCTAAAGCAATTCAGACAAACACTTCCTACTATAAACAACATGGTGACACAACACGGTTCTAAAGCAATTCAGACAAACATCTACTACAATAAACAACATGGTGACACAAGACAGTTCTATAGCAATTCAGACAAACATCTACTACAATAAACAACATGGTGGCACAACACAGTTCTATAGCAATTCAGACAAACATCTACTACAATAAACAACATGGTGACACAACACAGTTTTAAAGCAATTCAGACAAATATCTACTGTTATAAACGACATGGTGACACAACACAGTTCTATAGCAATTCAGACAAACATCTACTACAATAAACAACATGGTGACACAACACGGTTCTAAAGCAATTCAGACAAATACTTCCTACTATAAACAACATGGTGACACAACACGGTTCTAAAGCAATTCAGACAAACATCTACTACAATAAACAACATGGTGGCACAACACAGTTCTTAAGCACTTCAGACAAACACCTCTTACTATAAACAACATGGTGACACAACACAGTTCTATAGCAATTCAGACAAACATCTACTATAATAAACAACATGATGACACAACACAGTTCTAATGCAATTTAGACAAGCATCAACTACAATAAACAACATGGTGACACAACACAGTTCTATAGCAATTCAGACAAACATCTTCTACAATAAACAACATGGTTGCACAACACAGTTCTAAAGCAATTCTGATAAACATCTACTACAATAAACAACATGGTGACAAAACACAATTCTAAAGCAATTCAGACAAACACTTCCTACTATAAACAACATGGTGACACAACACGGTTCTAAAGCAATTCAGACAAACATCTACTACAATAAACAACATGGTGACACAAGACAGTTCTATAGCAATTCAGACAAACATCTACTACAATAAACAACATGGTGGCACAACACAGTTCTATAGCAATTCAGACAAACATCTACTACAATAAACAACATGGCGACACAACACAGTTTTAAAGCAATTCAGACAAACATCTACTGTAATAAACGACATGGTGACACAACACAGTTCTTAAGCACTTCAGACAAACACCTCTTACTATAAACAACATGGTGACACAACACAGTTCTATAGCAATTCAGACAAACATCTACTATAATAAACAACATGGTGACACAACACGGTTCTAGAGCAATTCAGTCAAACATCTACTATAATAAACAACATGGTGACACAACACAGTTCGAAAGCAATTCAGACAAACATCTACTACAATAAACAACATGGTGACACAACACAGTTCTAAAGCAATTCAGACAAACATCTACTACAATAAACAACATGAGACACAACACGGTTCTAGAGCAATTCAGACAAACATCTACTATAATAAACAACATGGTGACACAACACAGTTCTAAAGCAATTCAGACAAACATCTACTACAATAAACAACATGAAACACAACACAGTTCTATAGCAATTCAGACAAACGTCTACTACAATAAACAACATGGTGACACAACACGGTTCTAGAGCAATTCAGACAAACATCTACTACAATAAAAAACATGGTGGCACAACACAGTTCTATAGCAATTCAGACAAACATCTACTACAATAAACAACATGGTGACAGAACACAGTTTTAAAGCAATTCAGACAAACATCTACTATAATAAACAACATGGTGAAACAACACAGTTCTATAGCAATTTAGACAAACATCTACTACAAATAAACAAAATGGTGACACAACACGGTTCTAGAGCAATTCAGACAAACATGTACTACAATAAACAACATGGTGGCACACCACAGTTCTATAGCAATTCAGACAAACATCTACTACAATAAACAACATGGTGACACAACACAGTTTTAAAGCACTTCAGACAAACACCTCTTACTATAAACGACATGGTGACACAACACAGTTCTATAGCAATTCAGACAAACATCTACTACAATAAACAACATGGTGACACAATACGGTTCTATAGCAATTCAGACAAACATCTACTACAATAAACAACATGGTGGCACAACACAGTTCTATAGCAATTCAGACAAACACTTCCTACTATAAACAACATGGTGACACAACACGGTTCTAAAGCAATTCAGACAAATACTTCCTACTATAAACAACATGGTGACACAACACGGTTCTAAAGCAATTCAGACAAACATCTACTACAATAAACAACATGGTGGCACAACACAGTTCTTAAGCACTTCAGACAAACACCTCTTACTATAAACAACATGGTGACACAACACAGTTCTATAGCAATTCAGACAAACATCTACTATAATAAACAACATGGTGACACAACACGGTTCTAGAGCAATTCAGACAAACATCTACTATAATAAACAACATGGTGACACAACACAGTTCTAAAGCAATTCAGACAAACATCTACTACAATAAACAACATGGTGACACAACACAGTTCTAAAGCAATTCAGACAAACATCTACTACAATAAACAACATGAGACACAACACGGTTCTAGAGCAATTCAGACAAACATCTACTATAATAAACAACATGGTGACACAACACAGTTCTAAAGCAATTCAGACAAACATCTACTACAATAAACAACATGGTGACACAACACAGTTTTAAAGCAATTCAGACAAACATCTACTATAATAAACAACATGGTGAAACAACACAGTTCTAAAGCAATTTAGACAAACATCTACTACAAATAAACAACATGGTGACACAACACGGTTCTAGAGCAATTCAGACAAACATCTACTACAATAAACAACATGGTTGCACAACACAGTTCTAAAGCAATTCAGACAAACATCTACTACAATAAACAACATGGTGACACAACACAGTTTTAAAGCACTTGAGACAAACACCTCTTACTATAAACGACATGGTGACACAACACAGTTCTATAGCAATTCAGACAAACATCTACTACAATAAACAACATGGTGACACAACACAGTTCTAAAGCAATTCATACAAACACTTCCTACTATAAACAACATGGTGACACAACACGGTTCTAATGCAATTCAGACAAACATCTACTACAATAAACAACATGGTGGCACAACACAGTTCTTAAGCAATTCAGGCAAACACCTCCTACTATAAACAACATGGTGACACAACACAGTTCTATAGCAATTCAGACAAACATCTACTACAATAAACAACATGGTGACACAATACGGTTCTATAGCAATTCAGACAAACATCTACTACAATAAACAACATGGTGGCACAACACAGTTCTATAGCAATTCAGACAAACACTTCCTACTATAAACAACATGGTGACACAACACGGTTCTAAAGCAATGCAGACAAATACTTCCTACTATAAACAACATGGTGACACAACACGGTTCTAAAGCAATTCAGGCAAACATCTACTACAATAAACAACATGGTGGCACAACACAGTTCTTAAGCACTTCAGACAAACACCTCTTACTATAAACAACATGGTGACACAACACAGTTCTATAGCAATTCAGACAAACATCTACTATAATAAACAACATGGTGACACAACACGGTTCTAGAGCAATTCAGACAAACATCTACTATAATAAACAACATGGTGACACAACACAGTTCTAAAGCAATTCAGACAAACATCTACTACAATAAACAACATGGCGACACAACACAGTTCTAAAGCAATTCAGACAAACATCTACTACAATAAACAACATGAAACACAACACAGTTCTATAGCAATTCAGACAAACGTCTACTACTATAAACAACATGGTGACACAACACGGTTCTAGAGCAATTCAGACAAATATCTACTACAATAAACAACATGGTGACACAACACAGTTCTAAAGCAATTCAGACAAACATCTACTACAATAAACAACATGGCGACACAACACAGTTGTAAAGCAATTCAGACAAACATCTACTACAATAAACAACATGAAACACAACACAGTTCTATAGCAATTCAGACAAACGTCTACTACTATAAACAACATGGTGACACAACACGGTTCTAGAGCAATTCAGACAAACATCTACTACAATAAACAACATGGTGGCACAACACAGTTCTATAGCAATTCAGACAAACATCTACTACAATAAACAACATGGTGACACAACACAGTTTTAAAGCAATTCAGACAAACATCTACTATAATAAACAACATGGTGAAACAACGCAGTTCTATAGCAATTTAGACAAACATCTACTACAAATAAAAAACATGGTGACACAACACGGTTCTAGAGCAATTCAGACAAACATGTACTACAATAAACAACATGGTGGCACAACACAGTTCTATAGCAATTCAGACAAACATCTACTACAATAAACAACATGGTGACACAACACAGTTTTAAAGCACTTCAGACAAACACCTCTTACTATAAACGACATGGTGACACAACACAGTTCTATAGCAATTCAGACAAACATCTACTACAATAAACAACATGGTGACACAATACGGTTCTATAGCAATTCAGACAAACATCTACTACAATAAACAACATGGTGGCACAACACAGTTCTATAGCAATTCAGACAAACACTTCCTACTATAAACAACATGGTGACACAACACGGTTCTAATGCAATTCAGACAAACATCTACTACAATAAACAACATGGTGACACAACACAGTTCTAAAGCAATTCAGACAAACATCTACTATAATAAACAACATGGTGAAACAACACAGTTCTATAGCAATTTAGACAAACATCTACTACAAATAAACAACATGGTGACACAACACAGTTTTAAAGCAATTCAGACAAACATCTACTATAATAAACAACATGGTGAAACAACACAGTTCTAAAGCAATTTAGACAAACATCTACTACAAATAAACAACATGGTGACACAACACGGTTCTAGAGCAATTCAGACAAACATCTACTACAATAAACAACATGGTGGCACAACACAGTTCTATAGCAATTCAGACAAACATCTACTACAATAAACAACATGGTGACACAACACAGTTTTAAAGCACTTCAGACAAACACCTCTTACTATAAATGACATGGTGACACAACACAGTTCTATAGCAATTCAGACAAACATCTACTACAATAAACAACATGGTGACACAACACAGTTCTATAGCAATTCAGACAAACATCTACTATAATAAACGACATGTTGACACAACACAGTTCTATAGCAATTCAGACAAACACTTCCTACTATAAACAACATGGTGACACAACACGGTTCTAATGCAATTCAGACAAACATCTACTACAATAAACAACATGGTGACACAACACAGTTCTAAAGCAATTCAGACAAACACTTCCTACTATAAACAACATGGTGACACAACACGGTTCTAATGCAATTCAGACAAACATCTACTACAATAAACAACATGGTGGCACAACACAGTTCTTAAGCAATTCAGGCAAACACCTCCTACTATAAACAACATGGTGACACAACACAGTTCTAAAGCAATTCAGACAAACATCTACTATAATAAACAACATGGTGACACAACACAGTTCTAAAGCAATTCAGACAAACATCTACTACAATAAACAACATGGTGACACAACACAGTTGTAAAGCAATTCAGACAAACATCTACTATAATAAACAACATGAGACACAACACGGTTCTAGAGCAATTCAGACAAACATCTACTATAATAAACAACATGGTGACACAACACAGTTCTAAAGCAATTCAGACAAACGTCTACTACAATAAACAACTTGAGACACAACACAGTTCTATAGCAATTCAGACAAACGTCTACTACTATAAACAACATGGTGACACAACACAGTTCTATAGCAATTCAGACAAACATCTACTATAATAAACAACATGGTGACACAACACAGTTCTAAAGCAGTTCAGACAAACATCTACTACAATAAACAACATGAGACACAACACAGTTCTATAGCAATTCAGACAAGCGTCTACTACTATAAACAACATGGTGACACAACACAGTTCTATAGTAATTCAGACAAACATGTACTACAATAAACAACATGGTGGCACAACACAGTTCTATAGCAATTCAGACAAACGTCTACTACTATAAACAACATGGTGACACAACACAGTTCTAAAGCAATTCAGACAAACATCTACTACAATAAACAACATGGTGACACAACACAGTTCTAAAGCAATTCAGACAAACACTTCCTACTATAAACAACATGGTGACACAACACGGTTCTAAAAATAATACTTCAAATTCAAAGAAGTTGCTCCAAAATGATTGCAAAGTTGCGTTTTTTCCAAAAAGTGCATTTATAGCGTTAATATTCAAAAACAAATATATGTTTAAAGATATACGAAATGGTTATGGTGAGAATTGATTGTGGTACAAATTGACTAGCTACGAAGAATATCATAGTTTTTTAGCTTTCCTCTGAACCCTGTCTTCCTATATCTATAAGAGGAATAAATGTAAGGTTTGACAGAGACAAGAGATCTTGCTGACAGAGAATTCATTCATCAAATGACTGATTAATCTATATTTAGATAAATATAATTTTCCGTTTTATTTACTGTTTTATGAACTTTTATTTAATTACAAATTTTCATGCTAGCTTTTAACTATTGTCGACATTTTTTGGACATTGATCATTTAAAGTTTTTACTATGTCTTTTTCTTGGTGTTCCAGGATTTAGAAGAAACTACAAAGAAGAAGACGAAGACAGGACGAACATACTGTTTGCTGCAAATCACTTGGGTTAAGACAATAACGATAATACTGAGATTAACACAATTAAAATGACCGTGTTTGACAAAAGATATTCTTCATAAATCTGTACAGCAACATTACTGAATGAAGTAAGTAATCACACAACAATATCCCCGTAATGTCTACCAACAACATTGAACTTTTGAAGGTTAACGACGGCAGATTTTTAAAAATTACTGATTGAATTATTTATTAATTTTCGACGATATGCCGTCTATCCCTATCCCTACAAATATTTTTTCATTATCCTTGCCAATGACTGGATTCCCGGCGTAGCTACAGTAGTCGTTTGGTACCATAACCATTTCGTACCCAAATCAGTCACCGTGTAATATGACCATTCCGTACCATACAGTATTCAGTGATGCTACCATTTCGTACCAATGACTTCAAATGTAATAAAAAAAATTACAAAAAAAATTAAAGTAAATAATAATTATGATAACTTGACGATTAATTTTAAACAATATTTATGAGGGGCTACTTTTTAGGGTGTTAGTTTCAGCAGCGACATTTAAAATGTTTTAAAGACGAAAATATGCAACTATTACTGAAAATGTTACAATTTAAATCAAACTCTGTCTTCTTTCCTCTTTTTTTTTTTTTTAAATTAAAGAATGTTAAAACATAATATCGGTGTCTTTTTTTCAGGGTGTTATTTTTATTGAATTAATTGTTGATTGGTTTACAAATGGAGACCTGAAACACAGCATGTCTATAGTTGGAATTTCATATCACTGTCTGAAGCAGATAACAAGCAAAACAAATGTTTTCATTAAAGGTTGTTTTAAACAAATAACTATGAAATGTCCTTTTAAAAAGAAGCAAATTTCAACTAATTATTTAAAAGTGTGTGTGTGTGTGTGTGTGTGTATGTGTGTGTGTGTGAAATAATGAACAATGAATATATCATGCACCAATTATTTAAAAATAAAACATTTACGCACGAAAGAAATATACAGTGTATATGTTAGAAAAATAACATACCGGTAGTACGAATTGATATCACAGTGTTTAAACATAAGAAAAACCATGCTTAACGTTAGCAGTACAATAATGGTCAAACAAGATGGTATGAACTGGTGATGGTACAAAATGGTCATGGTATGAAATGGTTTTTGATGTGGTACAAAATGGATGGTACGAAATTTTATGGTATGAAATGATTATAAACCATTCCTGGATTATACTGGATTTCTGGATCCTTTTCTATATGTTGGTATGTTGATTTACACATTATATATTGCTGTTTTGAAAATAAAACATTGTTTAAACTAATTGGTCAATAATGAGTCTGGTGGAGGAAATAATGATTGAGAATTGTTATTTTTAAGTAAATGTTATGGTTATATCATTTTAACTCACGAAAATACAGTCAACTGCAATCACCTTGCAACAATACTATTTTAGTGCAAACATATTTAAATAGAAATGCCCAGAAAGCAATCACATTTAAGTTTGTATTACCAGAAGATTAACTAGTGCGGGTTTCCTGTGACACAAACATACTTTATATCTGGCAGCTGTGTGTAAGGTCAGAACAATTTTTATATTTCAAAAACCTGTGATTTTCCTGTACTAACAAGGGTCAGAAGGGTCACTGCTTCATTTTCTCTCAGACTGAAAATATTAGAAAAACTATGTTATAAAAAATGTTATAACCTTGAAGTATAGGTAAATGATTGTCTTCCTACATAGATAATACAAGTTGACACCACTGCATGTATGTACAGCAATAAAAAGCTGTATGTTACATAGTTTGTAAGTAATGGGTACAAAATGATTCAGGGATAACAGTAGATAACATACTAATGAGGTAGTGTCTAAACCTGGTAAGTTTCCTACTGTCACTGTTTCATTTCTCTGCCAGATACTTTGAAACTATGTAACATTTACATGATAAATAAGGAAAAATATTGTGGATATTTGCAGAACCTCCTTCAAATGAAAAAAATCCTTATCCTCTTCATTTTTTTAAAAATTTAACATAGAAATACAGCAGTTTTTTTTTGTTGGCTTTCAGTGTCTCATCCAATGATACTTTTGATTTATTTTGAATCAATTTCTACACTAGATTGTTCTGTAAATTTTCATACATTCACCATTTTGAGCTCATCTGAGCTTTCAGCTATGGTATCCATCTTCGTCTGTTGTGCGTCGTGTGTAAACTTTTTACATTTTAATCTTCTCCTCCAAAACCACTGGGCCAAATTTAATGAAACTTGGTAACCGTCATGCTTGGGTGAAGCCCTTGCAGATTTGCACAAATGAAGGAGTTATGTCTCCTTTGGGCCCCATAAGTGGGGAAATAGTGAAAAACTTTAAAAATCTTCACCTCTGAATCTACAAGAGATACGAGTATACCTTAGTTATTTCATTTATAACATCCTAAGGTCATCTATTTTCAGATTTGCACAAATGGTAGCCATATGGCTAAAAATGGGGAAATTGTAAGGCACTGAATGTGGAAATTGCTAAAAATTATATGTTTGTCACTATATCTTAAAAACTATTAACTTTTTGTATAGGCATGTATATTAAATATTGTAGGTATGGACATGACAATCATTTTGATATATGTTCAAGGTCATATGTTGAAAGGTCAAGGTCACAGCTGCAAAAGAAAACTTAAATTGCTAATTATCTTGAAAACTATTAACTTTTTGTATAGGCATGTAAATTAGAATATTGTAGGTATTGCAACAATGATCATTTTAATATATGGTACAAGGTCATATGTTGAAAGGTCAAGGTCACAGCTGCAAAAGAAGACTTAAATTACTAAATATCTTGAAAACTATTAACTTTTTGTATAAGGCATGTATATATATTAGAATATTGTAGGTATTGACTTAACAATCATTCTGATATATGGTACAAGGTCATATGTTGAAAGGTCGAGGTCACAGCTGCAAAAGAAGACTTAAATTGCTAATTATCTTGAAAACCATTAATTTTTTGTATAGGCATGTATATTAGAATATTGTAGGTATTGACATGACAATTATTCTGATATATGGTACATTAGGTCATATGTTGAAAGGTCGAGGACACAGCTGCAAAAGAAGACTTAAATTGCTAGTTATCTTGAAAACTTAACTTTTTGTATAGGCATGTATATTAGAATATTGTAGGTATTGGGACAACGATCATTTTGATATACGGTTCAAGGTTATATGTTGAAAGGTTAAGGTCACAGCTGCAAAAGAAGACTTAAATTGCTAATTATCTTGAAAACTATTAACTTTTTGTATAGGCATGTATATTAGAATATTATAGGTATTGACATGATAATCATATATGGTTAGAGGTCATATATGTTCAAAGGTCAAGTACATAGCTGCATAAGTATACTGAATTGATTAATGATTTGGAAATTATTCATTGCACTACAGTTACTTCATGCATATTACATAAGCTACTTATAAATGAAATGTGAGTGGATATAAATTTCTGATTAAGTTTTGTGGGAGTTCTTAACTTGAGAAAACTTTTAAAGTTTCTGTACTTAATATATTGTCTATTGCACTTTGCAAACAATATTGGACATATCTTCAGGTTAGCTTTAAGGCCCAATGGCCTCTTGTTAATGTTATTTATCTAAGCGAAAAAAAAAGACAACTCTAAAACACCTAATGTTAGTCTAACAGACCCAATTTTTGTGTGTGGCAATGTATGGAATAATACTGGGTTGATCATGTGGTTTATTTTAGCCAATCACATTCTGAGAATTTATTCAAATAAGATGTAATAAAAATACCCCAGTGATTGTTGAACGATATTGAAACTTTAATGATTGAAATATAATCATGATTTGAATAATGTTTCAGTGATGATGAAAAGTTTTTTCAATACTTTTTTTTTTACACAAAAGCAATTTCTACAAAGTTTTTTTTCCTTTCATGGAGTTGCTATCAGACATAATGGATAAGTAATTAATGTATATATAAGTATTGTTTATTGTAAACTTTGGTTTATTTTGCAGATCAGGATTAAATAAATTCTATATTTTGTAAGCAGATTGTCAAAGACAATGGTTCTAGCATATAGATTAATGCACAAGATATCAAAACACAGACACGTACCAATATGGACAATAGGTTCTGCAACAAAGGTATCTAAATATATACAAACTCAGTCTGACTTCAAGGTTGTGATGATAGGGCTGTCTGTTTATTAATCCAAAGTGTCTCACTGAGTTTTTACAACAGGAACAATAGCATGTGAGAAAATGTTTTTGATATAGGTATAATGAAATGAGTGGTCTTTGATGTTTATCTGGATCATGGTGGGCAAACAACTAAGCACTGTAAAGGTTGCTATTAATGCAGTAATAATCAAAACAAAAACACCTGAACAAAAACTCGCACATTATGTGACCTTGTGTTTCAGAATTTTAAGAATCCTCCCTCTTAGCTTAAAAAATTGCTGATATAGCCCATTTTAGCTGATTTTTTTTGTTTTTGTTTTTTTAAATGCCCTGTATAGTTGATACAATGGGAAAGGTCATGTTTAATACCTTTTTGACTGATTTGAAAATAATTTTAATGTTGAGCATTATTTTTCACATGTTGATGAACCCTCTTTTAACATAAATCAAAGACTTAAAGGGTTCAAATTAACAAGTTAAGGTTGAATGCCTATATCTTGTTTGATATAGTCTGTGATGTTAAGTATTAACATGGCCTTCAAAATGAATTTAAGGCTCAAAATGAAGCTTTTGAACAAGTATTTTTGCTTTGTAAGTTTTTGACAAATTTAGTTACTATATATAAATATGCTGTATATAGATATAAGGCATGAAAAGTATTTTTTTTGATTGCAAATATCTTTACAGTGGGTCCAAACTTGGGTGATATTCTTATGTTTAGTTTACATGTAGTTTTTAATTGAAGGTCTTTATGACTTAAGGCACATATCCTCTAGTGAGCGTTATGGGTCTCTTGTTTAATCAAATTATCCATTAATATATAGTCAATATAAATTAAATATATAATGTGCCTTCTGATTTTGTTATAATTCTGTTTAAATGCATATATGAACTGATAAAAAAGAAATGATGTAAATTAGTGGTGTTTGTTATATGCAAATTATTTCTTCCCAATAATCCATTATTAGCATCTAGAGTATCACAACAAGTGAAATACAGACCCTTTTTAATAAATCGTTTTTTAAAATCAAGACAATGAAAGGTATAACCTGTATCATTTTAAAACACATGGTGAAAAATCAGTTTACTAATTTTTAGCTCAACTGGCTATAGCCAGCTGAGCTTATGGCATGGTTTTGTGTGCGTCCGTGCGTGTGTGCGTAAACTTTAATCTTCTCCTCTGAAACCACTGGGCCAATTGGGACCAAATTCGGTGTGGAAGGTCCTTAGGTGGAATAGACTAAAGTTTGTACCAGGCGACCCCGCCCGACATCCAAGATGGCCGCTGTTACTATAAATAGCAAAAACACATAAATAGCCATTGCTGGGTCATTTTTTAACCGTTTTTCTTCAAATTTGAAATGTAGAGAGTAGATAGCGGGGCATTCAACATATGTAACGGGTTTTTGTGAGAAATTTTTCGTTGACCCGATTTTTACGAATTATGCAAATGAGGTGTAATATTTAAGCAATTCTTTAAAAATCTTCTCCTCTGAAACCACTGGGCCAATTGGAACCAAATTGGGTGTGGAAGGTCCCTAGGTGGGGTAGACCAAAGTTTGTACCAGGCGACCCCGCCCTACATCCAAGATGGCCGCTGTTACTATAAATAGCAAAAACACATAAATAGCCATTGCTGGGTCATTTTTTAACCATTTTTCTTCAAATTTGAAATGTAGAGAGTAGATAGCGGGGCATTCAACATATGTAACGGGTTTTTGTGAGAAATTTTTCGTTGACCCGATTTTTACGAATTATGCAAATGAGGTTTAATATTTAAGCAATTCTTTGAAAATCTTCTCCTCTGAAACCACTGGGCCAATTGGAACCAAATTGGGTGTGGAAGGTCCCTAGGTGGGGTAGACCAAAGTTTGTACCAGGCGACCTCGCCCGACATCCAAGATGGCCGCTGTTACTATAAATAGCAAAAACACATAAATAGCCATTGCTGGGTCATTTTTTAACCATTTTTGTTCAAATTTGAAATGTAGAGAGTAGATAGCGGGGCATTCAACATATTTAACGCGTTTTTGTGAGAAATTTTTCGTTGACCCGATTTTTACGAATTATGCAAATGAGGTGTAATATTTAAGCAATTCTTTGAAAATCTTCTCCTCTGAAACCACTGGGCCAATTGGAACCAAATTTGGTGTGGAAGGTCCCTAGGTGGGGTAGACCAAAGTTTGTACCAGGCGACCCCGCCCGACATCCAAGATGGCCGCTGTTACTATAAATAGCAACAACACATAAATAGCCATTGCTGGTCATTTTTTAACCATTTTTGTTCAAATTTGAAATGTAGAGATTAGATAGCGGGGCATTCAACATATGTAACGGGTTTTTGTGAGAAATTTTTTGTTGACCCGATTTTTATGAATTATGCAAATGAGGTGTAATATTTAAGCAATTCTTTGAAAATCTTCTCCTCTGAAACCACTGGGCCAATTGGAACCAAATTTGGTGTGGAAGGTCCCTAGGTGGGGAAGACCAATGTTTATACCAGGCGACCCTGTCCGACATCCAAGATGGCCGCTGTTACTATAAATAGCTAAAACACATAAATAGCCATTGCTGAGACATTTTTCAACCGTTTTTGTTCAAATTTGAAATGTAGAGAGTAGATAGCGGTGCATTTAACATATGTAACAGGTTTTTTTGAGAAATTTTTCGTTGACCTGATTTAAGAATTATGCAAATGAGGTGTAATATTTAAGCAATTCTTTGAAAATTTTCCTCTGAAACCACCGGGGCAATCAGAACCAAATTTGGTGTGGAAGGTTGGCCTGAATAAAGTTTGTACCAGACAACCTTGTCCAACATCCAAGATGGCTGCTGCTACTATAAATAGAAAAAAACACTAAAATTGCCATTGTGGATCCATTTTTCAACCAATTAAGTTAAATTTGAAATATACAAAGTATATCGTGAGGGATTTAACATATTTAACTGGTTTTTGTGGGAAATTTTTCGTTGACCTGATTTTCAAGAATTATGCTTAAGGTGTAATATTTAGCGAAATCTTTGAAAATCTTCTCCTCTGAAACAACTGGGCCAATTGGAATAAAATTTTGTGTGGAAGGTCCAAATGTCGGCCTGACTAAAGGTGGTACCAAGCAACCCGGGCTGACATCCAAGATGGCCGTCATAACTAAAAATAGAAAAAAAAGACCATTGTTGATCTTTTTTTCCACCAAATGAGCTCAAATTTTAAATATAGAAAGTATACTTTGTGGGATTCAAAATATATAATGTTTTTTTCTGAGAAAATTTTTATTGACCCAATTTTCAAGAAATATGTAAATTAGGTGTAATATTTAGTAAAAATCTTTTCCTCTAAAATAACTGGGTGAATTGGAACCAAACTTCCTGTGGAAGGTTCCTACGTCGGCCTAAAAAAAGTTTGAACCAGTCTTAGATGCCTGTTGTTACTAGATATATATATATAAAAAAATAGCCATTGTGGATCCATTCTAAGCTCAACTGGCTAAACCCAGCTGAGTTAATGGCATAATGAAGCATGCCTGCATGTGTTTGTTGCAAAGTAGGCTTCATTGAAGCAAAAATGGTCATAAGCTCAATTTATTTCCCATCTTAAGCTGATGAACCAATTATGGTAACCACATCACATTGTCTTAAAGGCACCACAGTGGCTGTGTGGTCTTAAGCATTCGATGTTACGAATCACAGCACCTTTCACCCCTGACATTGTGCATTAATGCCAAGTGGCGCTAGCACTTCATCTTTGAAAGTTCGTCAGTTAACTTGCTGCTTGGTCGTGGTTTTCTCCTATAATCCAGTGTCCTCCACCATTTCCAAAATTGACAGTCTCCATATAAGTGAAATATTCTTGAGTTGAACGTTAAACAGCATTTCAATCGAAAACAAACATTGTCTTACATATGCAGCCAGTTGAGCATCACAGGCCCTATTGGGCCTCTTGTTCCATTATGAAAGGCAATTGTTTTTGCACAAATTTCTTGGCTTTTTTGCTTGCTTTGATAGATTTATTTCCATATATTAAAAATTCTATCCTAGTTTTACCTCTCCTGGTTGAACATTCAAACTATTTAAATGTTTTATGTCATTTATTTTCTGTTGTTTTTTATTCATCACGTCATCTTTTCTCTGTTGTTTTTTGTTCATCATGTCATCTGTTCTCTGTTGTTTTTTGTTTATCACATTATCTATTCTCTGTTGTTTTTTGTTCATCATGTCATCTGTTCTCTGTTGTTTTTTGTTCATCACGTCATCTTTTCTCTGTTGTTTTTTGTTCATCACATTATCTATTCTCTGTTTTTTTTGTTCATCATGTCATCTGTTCTCTGTTGTTTTTTGTTTATCACATTATCTATTCTCTGTTGTTTTTTGTTTATCACATTATCTATTCTCTGTTGTTTTTTGTTCATCACGTCATCTGTTCTCTGTTGTTTTTAGCTCAACTGGCTAAAGCCAGATGAGCTTATGGCATGATGCGCGTGTGCGTGCGTGCGTGCGTGTGTCCGTCCGTTAACAGCAAAAACTCAGAAACTACTGGGCCAATTTTAGCAAAACTTTGCAGGAATGATCCCTAGAAGGAGTAGATGAAAATTTTTACAATTGGTTTCCATGGCAACCAAAAGTAGGTCACAGTGACCTAGAATGTAAAAAACCTAAAATAAGCTTCTTCTCTGAAACCATAGGTTATATTCAAAATCTGATGTGATATTTAGCTTCTAGAAACCCTTAAACATGTAGGTTGTACATTTCGTGAAATTCTGTCAAAAACTAGGTTACGCGTTTTTAGCGTTTTTCTGTCATACTTCGTAAAAAGTGAAAATAAGGCTTATAATGAGATATCAACTTTGAAAATCTTCTTCTCTAAAACCATGAAGCCTTAAGCTTTCATATTTGGCAGTTAATATCAGCTTGAGCCCCTTAACCAAGTTTGTACAAATGGTGGCCCCCGGTCTATTTTTGGCCCCACCTCAGGGGTCCATATATCTGCATATGCAAATATGGCTTATAATGGAAAATCAACTTTGAAAATCTTCTTCTCTGAAACCATGAAGCCTTAAGCTTTCATATTTGGCAGTTAATATCAGCTTGAGCCCCTTTACCAAGTTTGTACAAATGGTGGCCCCCGGTCTATTTTTGGCCCCACCCCAGGGGTCAATATATCTGCATATGCAAATATGGCTTATAATGGAAAATCAACTTTGAAAATCTTTTCTGAAACCATGAAGCCTTCAGCTTTCATATTTGGCAGTTAATATCAGCTTGAGCCCCTTTACCAAGTTTGTACAAATGGTGGCCCCCGGTCTATTTTTGGCCCCACCTCAGGGGTCCATATATCTGCATATGCAAATATGGCTTATAATGGAAAATCAACTTTGAAAATCTTCTTCTCTGAAACCATGAAGCCTTAAGCTTTCATATTTGGCAGTTAATATCAGCTTGAGCCCCTTTACCAAGTTTGTACAAATGGTGGCCCCCGGTCTATTTTTGGCCCCACCCCAGGGGTCAATATATCTGCATATGCAAATATGGCTTATAATGGAAAATCAACTTTGAAAATCTTCTCTGAAACCATGAAGCCTTCAGCTTTCATATTTGGCAGTTAATATCAGCTTGAGCCCCTTTACCAAGTTTGTACAAATGGTGGCCCCCGGTCTATTTTTGGCCCCACCCCAGGGGTCCATATATCTGCATATGCATATATAGCTTATAATGGAAAATCAACTTTGAAAATCTTCTTCTCTAAAACCATGAAGCCTTAAGCTTTCATATTTGGCAGTTAATATCAGCTTGAGCCCCTTTACCAAGTTTGTACAAATGGTGGCCCCCGGTCTATTTTTTGCCCCACCCCAGGGGTCCATATATCTGCATGTGCATATATGGCTTATAATGGAAAATCAACTTTGAAAATCTTCTTCTCTGAAACCATGAAGCCTTCAGCTTTCATATTTGGCAGTTAATATCAGCTTGAGCCCCTTTACCAAGTTTGTACAAATGGTGGCCCCCGGTCTATTTTTTGCCCCACCCCAGGGGTCCATATATCTGCATATGCATATATGGCTTATAATGGAAAATCAACTTTGAAAATCTTCTCTAAAACCATGAAGCCTTAAGCTTTCATATTTGGCAGTTAATATCAGCTTGAGCCCCTTTACCAAGTTTGTACAAATGGTGGCCCCCGGTCCATTTTTGGCCCCATCCAGGGGTCCATATATCTGCATATGTATATATTGGAAATCAAATTAAAAAATTTTCTTCTCTGAAACTGTAAGGCATAATGCTTTTATATTTGGCATTTAACATCAGCTCAAGTCCCTTTACTAGGTTTGTACAAATGGTGGCCCCTGGGCCATTTTTGGTCCCACCCTAAAGGCCAATATATCTACATATGCATATATGGGAAATCAACTTTAAAAATCTTCTTCTCTGAAACTGTAAGGCTTAAAGCTTTCATAATCAGCTCAAGTCCCTTTACCAGGTTTGTACAAATAAAGGCCCCTGGGCCATTTTTTTCCCACCAAGGGGCACATATATCTACATATACTTATATGGGAAGTCAAATTTAAAAATATTCTTCTCTGAAACTGTAAGGCCTATAGCTTTTATATTTAGCATTTAACGTCAGCTCAAGTCCCTGTACCGAGTTTATATAAATGAAGGCACAAGAACCATTTTTAGCTCAACTGGCTAAAGCCAGCTGAGCTTATGGCATGGTTTTGCGTGCGTCCGTGCGTCCGTGCGTCCGTGTGTGCGTGCGTAAACTTTAATCTTCTCCTCTGAAACCACTGGGCCAATTGGAACCAAATTTGGTGTGGAAGGTCCCTAGGTGGGGTAGACCAAAGTTTGTACCAGGCGACCCCGCCCGACATCCAAGATGGCCGCTGTTACTATAAATAGCAAAAACACATAAATAGCCATTGCTGAGTCATTTTGTAACCGATTTTGTTCAAATTTGAAATGTAGAGAGTAGATAGCGGGGCATTCAACATATGTAACGGGTTTTTATGAGAAATTTTTCGTTGACCCGATTTTTACGAATTATGCAAATGAGGTGTAATATTTAATCAATTCTTTGAAAATCTTCTCCTCTGAAACCACTGAGCCAATTGGAACCAAATTTGGTGTGGAAGGTCCCTAGGTGGGGTAGACCAAAGTTTGTACCAGGCGACCCCGCCCGACATCCAAGATGGCCGCTGTTACTATAAATAGCAAAAACACATAAATAGCCATTGCTGAGTCATTTTTTAACCGTTTTTGTTCAAATTTGAAATGTAGAGAGTAGATAGCGGGGCATTCAACAAATGTAACGGGTTTTTATGAGAAATTTTTCGTTGACCCGATTTTTACGAATTATGCAAATGAGGTGTAATATTTAATCAATTCTTTGAAAATCTTCTCCTCTGAAACCACTGGGCCAATTGGAACCAAATTTGGTGTGGAAGGTCCCTAGGTGGGGTAGAACGAAGTTTGTACCAGGCGAACCCGCCCGACATCCAAGATGGCCGCTGTTACTATAAATAGCAAAAACACATAAATAGCCATTGCTGAGTCATTTTTTAACCGTTTTTGTTCAAATTTGAAATGTAGAGAGTAGATAGCGGGGCATTCAACATATGTAACGGGTTTTTATGAGAAATTTTTCGTTGACCCGATTTTTACGAATTATGCAAATGAGGTGTAATATTTAATCAATTCTTTGAAAATCTTCTCCTCTGAAACCACTGGGCCAATTGGAACCAAATTTGGTGTGGAAGGTCCCTAGGTGGGGTAGACCAAAGTTTGTACCAGGCGACCCCGCCCGACATCCAAGATGGCCGCTGTTACTATAAATAGCAAAAACACATAAATAGCCATTGCTGAGTCATTTTGTAACCGATTTTGTTCAAATTTGAAATGTAGAGAGTAGATAGCGGGGCATTCAACATATGTAACGGGTTTTTATGAGAAATTTTTCGTTGACGCGATTTTTACGAATTATGCAAATGAGGTGTAATATTTAATCAATTCTTTGAAAATCTTCTCCTCTGAAACCACTGGGCCAATTGGAACCAAATTTGGTGTGGAAGGTCCCTAGGTGGGGTAGACCAAAGTTTGTACCAGGCGACCCCGCCCAACATCCAAGATGGCCGCTGTTACTATAAATAGCAAAAACACATAAATAGCCATTGCTGAGTCATTTTTTAACCATTTTTGTTCAAATTTGAAATGTAGAGAGTAGATAGCGGGGCATTCAACATATGTAACGGGTTTTTATGAGAAATTTTTCGTTGACGCGATTTTTACGAATTATGCAAATGAGGTGTAATATTTAATCAATTCTTTGAAAATCTTCTCCTCTGAAACCACTGGGCCAATTGGAACCAAATTTGGTGTGGAAGGTCCCTAGGTGGGGTAGAACGAAGTTTGTACCAGGCGAACCCGCCCGACATCCAAGATGGCCGCTGCTACTATAAATAGCAAAAACACATAAATAGCCATTGCTGAGTCATTTTTTAACCGTTTTTGTTCAAATTTGAAATGTAGAGAGTAGATAGCGCGGCATTCAACATATGTAACGGGTTTTTATGAGAAATTTTTCGTTGACCCGATTTTTACGAATTATGCAAATGAGGTGTAATATTTAATCAATTCTTTGAAAATCTTCTCCTCTGAAACCACTGTGCCAATTGGAACCAAATTTAATGTGGAAGGTCCCTTGGTGGGGTAGACCAAAGTTTGTACCAGGCGACCCCGCCAGACATCCAAGATGGCCGCTGTTATTATAAATAGCAAAAACCCATAAACAGCCATTGCTGAGTCATTTTTTAACCGTTTTTGTTCAAATTTGAAATGTAGAGAGTAGATAGCAGGGCATTCAACATATTTAAAGGGTTTTTATGAGAACTTTTTCGTTGACCCAATTTTCAAGAATTATGCTTAAGGTGTAATATTTAGTGAAATCTTTGAAAATCTTCTCCTCTGAAACAACTGGGCCAAGTGGAATGAAATTTTGTGTGGAAGGTCCAAATGTCAGCCTGACTAAAGGTGGTACCAGGCAACCCGTCCTGACATCCAAGATGGCCGTCATAACTAAAAATAGAAAAAAAAAGACCATTGTTGATCTTTTTTTCCACCAATTGAGCTCAAATTTTAAATATAGAAAGTATACTGTATGGAATTCAAAATATATGATATTCTTTTCTGAAAAAATTTTTATTGACCCAATTTTCAAGAAATATGCAAATAAGTTGTAATATTTAGTAAAATCTTTTCCTCTAAAATCACTGGGCGAATTGGAACCAAACTTCCTGTGGAAGGTTCCTACATCGGCCTAAAAAAAGTTTGAACCAGTCTAAGATGCCTGTTGTTACTAGATATATATATATATATATATATAAAAAAGCCATTGTGGATCTATTCTAAGCTCAACTGGCTAAACCAAGCTGAGTTTATGGCATAGTGAAGCATGCCTGCATGTGTGTGTTGCAAAGTAGGCTTTATTGAAGCAAAAATGGTCATAAGCTCAATTTATTTCCCATCTTAAGCTGATGAACCAATTATGGTAACCACATCACATTGTCTTAAAGGCACCACAGTGGCTGTGTGGTCTTAAACATTCGATGTTACGAATCACAGCACCTTTCACCCCTGACATTGTGCATTAATGCCAAGTGGGCTAGCACTTCATCTTTGAAAGTTTGTCAGTAAACTTGCTGCTTGGTTGTGGTTTTCTCCTATAATCCAGTGTCCTCCACCATTTCCAAAATTGACAGTCTCCATATAAGTGAAATATTCTTGAGTTGAACGTTAAACAGCATTTCAATCAAAAACAAACATTGTCTTACATATGCAGCCAGTTGAGCATCACAGGCCCTATTGGGCCTCTTGTTGTCAGTTGAGCTCCACAGGCCCTTTTGGGCCTCTTGTTTGTTTATCACATTATCTATTCTCTGTTGTTTTTAGCTCACCTGACCGAAAGGTAATGTGAGCTTTTGGCATGGCGCGGCATGTGTATGTGCATGCGTGCGTGTGTGCGTGCGTCGTTAACACCTATTTTTGACTTCTCCTCCAAAACTGCTGGACAGATTTCAATGATACTTGGTCAGAAGCATATATGGGCCCGTGCTATTCAGATTTGTTCATGGCGTTGCCATGGCTACCAAAACTAGGTCAAGGTGACCTAGGGGTCCAAAATTCTTTAAAAATCTTCTTCTCCAAAACCGATGAGCAGAGAAAAAATCTGATGTGATATTTGGCTTCTCCAGGGTCTTAAGCCTATAGTTTGTTCATTTCGTGAAATTTGGTCGAAAAATGGGTTACGCGTTTTTGCATTTAATTTTAAAAATTTCGTAAAATGGCTTCAAATTGTTATAACTTGACTATTTGAAGAGATAATGACATGGGGTTTTCAGTTTTGACTTTTTCTTGAAATGACCATTAAATTAGGGTCAAGGTCACAATTCAAGGTCATGACCTAATTTGTGATTTATGCAGTTTTAGGCAATTTTCTTGCAAATATTTAGAGATATATGAAATCAAATTATTGTTTAAATGTTCAGCGTGACAAAATTTAAAAAGGTACCAAGTTTCGTAACTATATGTTGATCCATGTAAGAGTTGTTGCCCCTGAAATGTTATTTTTGGCTTATAAATACCAAAATTGTACATTATCTTGAAAACTATGATCTTTTTGTATAGGCATGTATATTAGAATATTGTAGGTATTGTGACAATGATCATTTTGATATATGGTTCAAGGTCATATGATCAAAGGTCAAGGTCACAGATGCAGAAGAAGACATAAATTGCTAATTATCTTGAAAACTATTAACTTTTTGTATAGGCATGTATATTAAAATATTGTAGGAATTGATATGGCAATCATTGTGCTATATAGTTCAAGGTCATATGTTCAAAGGTCAAGGTCAGAGATGCAAAATAAAACTAAAATTGCTAATTATCTTGAAAACTGTTAACTTTTTGTATAGGCATGTATATAAGAATATTAAAGGTATTGTGACAATGATCATTTTGATATATGGTTCAAGGTCAAATGTTTAAAGGTCAAGGTCACAGCTGCAAAATAAGACTTAAATTGCTAATTATCTTGAAAACTGTTAACCTTTTGTATAGGTATGTATATTAGAATATTGTAGGTATTGTGACAATGATCATTTTGGTATATGGTTCAAGGTCATATGTTCAACGGTGAAGGTCACAGTTGCAAAATAAAAGTTAAATTGCTTATTATCTTGAAAACTGTTAACTTTTTGTATAGGCATGTATATTAAAATATTGTAGGTATTGTGACAACGATCATTTTGATATATGGTATAAGGTCATATGTTGAAAGGTCAAGGTAACAGCTGCAAAATAAGATTTAAATTGCTAATTATCTTGAAAACTGTTAACTTTTTGTATAGGCATGTATATTAAAATATTGTAGGTATTGTGACAACGATCATTTTGATATATGGTTCAAGGTCAAATGTTGAAAGGTCAAGGTCACAGCTGCAAAATTAGACTGAAATTGCTAATTATCTTGAAAACTGTTAACTTCTTGTATAGGCATGTATATTAGAATATTGTAGGTATTGACATGAGAAACATTTTAATATATAGTTCAAGGTCATATGTTGAAAGGTCAAGGTCACTAATGCAAAATAAGACTTAAATTGCTAATTATCTTGAAAACTGTTAACTTTTTGTATAGGCATGTATATCAAAATATTGTAGGAATTGATATGGTGATAATTTTGATATATAGTTCAAGGTCATATGTTTAAAGGTCAAGGTCACAGCTGCAAAACAAGACTTAAAATGCTTATTATCTTGAAAACCATTAACTTTTTGTATAGGCATGTATATAAGAATATTGTAGGTATTGTGACAATGATCATTTTGATATATAGTTCAAGGTCATATGTTTAAAGGTCAAGGTCACAGCTGCAAAACAAGACTTAAAATGCTTATTATCTTGAAAACCATTAACTTTTTGTATAGGCATGTATATAAGAATATTGTAGGTATTGTGACAATGATCATTTTGATATATGGTTCAAGGTCATATGATGAAAGGCCAAGGTCAAAGATGCAAGAGAAATCATAAATTGCTAATTATCTTAAAACTATTAACTTTTTGTATAGGCTTGTTTATTAGAATATTGTAGGAATTGATATTGGGATCATTGTGCTATATGTTTCAAGGTCATATGTTGAAAGGTCACGGTCACAGCTGTAAAATAAAACTTAATTTGCTAATTATCTTGAAAACTGTTAACTTTTTGTATAGGCACGTATATAAAAATGTTGTAGGTATTGACATGACAATCAGTTCGATATATGGTTCAAGGTCATATGTTGAAAGGTCAAGGTAACAGCTGCAAAATAAGACTTAGATTGCTTTTTATCTTGAAAACTGTTAACTTTTTGTATAGGCACGTATATAAAAATATAGTAGGTATTGACATGACAATCAGTTCGATATATGGTTCAAGGTCATATGTTGAAAGGTCAAGGTAACAGCTGCAAAATAAGACTTAGATTGCTTTTTATCTTGAAAACTGTTAACTTTTTGTATAGGCACGTATATAAAAATATAGTAGGTATTGACATGACAATCAGTTCGATATATGGTTCAAGGTCATAAGTTGAAAGGTCAAGGTCACAGCTGCAAAAGAAGACTTAAATTGCTAATTATCTTGAAAACTGTTAACTTTTTGTATAGGCATGTATATTAAAATATTGTAGGTATTGTGACAACGATCATTTTGATATATGGTATAAGGTCATATGTTGAAAGGTCAAGGTAACAGCTGCAAAATAAGATTTAAATTGCTAATTATCTTGAAAAACTGTTAACTTTTTGTATAGGCATGTATATTAAAATATTGTAGGTATTGTGACAACGATCATTTTGATATATGGTTCAAGGTCAAATGTTGAAAGGTCAAGGTCACAGCTGCAAAATTAGACTGAAATTGCTAATTATCTTGAAAACTGTTAACTTCTTGTATAGGCATGTATATTAGAATATTGTAGGTATTGACATGAGAAACATTTTAATATATAGTTCAAGGTCATATGTTGAAAGGTCAAGGTCACTAATGCAAAATAAGACTTAAATTGCTAATTATCTTGAAAACTGTTAACTTTTTGTATAGGCATGTATATTAGAATACTGTAGATATTGACAAGATAATCATTTTGACATATGGTTCAAGGTCATAAGTTGAAAGGTCAAGGTCACAGCTGCAAAAGAAGACTTAAATTGCTAATTATCTTGAAAACTATTAACATTTTGTAAAGGCATGTATAATCGACTATTGTAGGTATTGACATGACGATCATTTTGATATATGGTTCAAGGTCATATGTTGAAAGGTCAAGGTCACAGCTGCAAAAGAAGATTGAAATTGCTAGTTATCTTGAAAACTATTAATTTTTTGTATAGGCATATATATAAGAATATTGTAGGTTTTGCAACAACGATCATTTTGATATATGTTTCAAGGTCATATATTGAAAGGTCAAGGTCACAGCTGCAGAAGAATACTTAAATTTGCTAATTATCTTGAAAACTTTTAACTTTTTGTATAGGCATGTATATTAGACTATTGTAGGTATTGACATGACAATTATTTTGATACATGGTTCAAGTTCATATGCTGAAAGGTCAAGGTCACAGCTGCAAAAGAAGACTTAAAATTGCTAATTATCTTGAAAACTATTACTTTTTTGTATAGGCATGTATATTAGAATATTGTAGGTATTGACATGACAGTCATTTTGATATAGGTTTCAAGGTTATATGTTGAAACTTTAAGTTCATATCAACATAGGAATACTAAAATTATTAATTATCTTGAAAGCTATTAATTTCATGCATAGGCATGTATATTAGAATATTGTAGGTATTGACATGACAATCATATGATTTGAAGTCAGTTCAAAGGTCAAGGACATAGCTGCGTAATTATACTGAAATTGATTAATATTTGCACTACAGTTACTTCATGCATACTTATAAATGAAAAGTGAGTGGATATATTTCTGATTAAGTTTTGTGGGAGTTCTTAACTTGAGAAAACTTTTAAAGTTTCTGTACTTAATATATTGTCTATTGCACTTTGCAAACAATATTGGACATATCTTCAGGTGAGCGTTAAGGCCCTTGGGCCTCTTGTTTGTTTATCATGTCATCTATTTTCTGTTGTTTTTTGTTCATCAGGTCATCTATTCTCTGTTGTTTTTTGTTCATCGCATCATCTATTCTCTGTTGTTTTTTGTTTATCACATTATCTGTTCTCTGTTGTTTTTTGTTCATCACATCATCTGTTCTCTGTTGTTTTTTGTTTATCACATTATCTATTCTCTGTTGTTTTTTGTTCATCATGTCATCTATTTTCTGTTGTTTTTTGTTCATCATGTCATCTATTTTCTGTTGTTTTTTGTTCATCATGTCATCTATTCTCTGTTGTTTTTAGCTCAACTGGCTATAGCCAGCTGAGCTTATGGCATGGTTTTGCGTGTGTCCGTGCGTCCGTGCGTGCGTGCGTGCATGCGTAAACTTTAATCTTCTCCTCTGAAACCACTGGGCCAATCGGAACCAAATTTGGTGTGCAGAATTCAACATATTTAAAGGGTTTTTATGAGAACTTTTTCGTTGACCCAATTTTCAAGAATTATGCTTAAGGTGTAATATTTAGTGAAATCTTTGAAAATCTTCTCCTCTGAAACAACTGGGCCAAGTGGAATGAAATTTTGTGTGGAAGGTCCAAATGTCAGCCTGACTAAAGGTGGTACCAGGCAACCCGGCCTGACATCCAAGATGGCCGTCATAACTAAAAATAGAAAAAAAAGACCATTGTTGATCTTTTTTTCCACCAATTGAGCTCAAATTTTAAATATAGAAAGTATACTGTATGGGATTCAAAATATATGATATTCTTTTCTGAGAAAATTTTTATTGACCCAATTTTCAAGAAATATGCAAATTAGGTGTAATATTTAGTAAAATCTTTTCCTCTAAAATCACTGGGTGAATTGGAACCAAACTTCCTGTGGAAGGTTCCTACATCGGCCTAAAAAAGTTTGAACCAGTTGCCTGTTGTTACTAGATATATATATATATATATATATATATATAAAAAATAGCCATTGTGGATCCATTCTAAGCTCAACTGGCTAAACCCAGCTGAGTTTATGGCATAGTGAAGCATGCCTGCATGTGTGTGTTGCAAAGTAGGCTTCATTGAAGCAAAAATGGTCATAAGCTCAATTTATTTCCCATCTTAAGCTGATGAACCAATTATGGTAACCACATCACATTGTCTTAAAGGCACCACAGTGGCTGTGTGGTCTTAAACATTCGATGTTACGAATCACAGCACCTTTCACCCCTGACATTGTGCATTAATGCCAAGTGGCGCTAGCACTTCATCTTTGAAAGTTTGTCAGTAAACTTGCTGCTTGGTTGTGGTTTTCTCCTATAATCCAGTGTCCTCCACCATTTCCAAAATTGACAGTCTCCATATAAGTGAAATATTCTTGAGTTGAACGTTAAACAGCATTTCAATCAAAAACAAACATTGTCTTACATATGCAGCCAGTTGAGCATCACAGGCCCTATTGGGCCTCTTGTTTGTTCATCGCATCATCTATTTTCTGTTGTTTTTTGTTCATCATGTCATCTATTCTCTGTTGTTTTTTGTTCATCGCATCATCTATTTTTTGTTGTTTTTGTTCATCACATCATCTATTTTTTGTTGTTTTTTGTTCATCACATCATCTATTTTTTGTTGTTTTTTGTTCATCACGTCATCTGTTGACTATCTGAATAAAAGTAAAGAAGGACAGAATCCAAGTCAAATTTAGTTTGTAAAGTTGGTAACCTTTACTTTCATTCAAGCTTTGGAAAATATAAAATCTTTATTGTGTGTTTCAGATCTTGAGAGAAGCGGCACTGTTAAGAAAGGCTTTGCTTATACCAAACAGAAACATTACACACAGTGGTAGTAATAGAATGTTGTTTGTGCAGAACAGTAAATTGTCGAGAAGTTTTACCAACAAAAGTGTTTTTAGTATGAGATCAAGCCAGGATTTAACTTTCTGTGCCAAAAGTAAAAGTGGGATCACAGCAAACATAACAATTGTAAGATGGGGATCAAATAACACCTATCAGACAATTAGTCAATTTAAAAAGCCTGAAGGATTCAGTAAAATTTATGAAAACAAGCAAAAAATATTATTTGTTTGGTTTCCAGCAATTATGACTGTGGTATTTTTGGTGTCAGCTGGTATGTCCTTAGGATTTTATCTTACTGCTGATCTTGAAAAACTAATTTCAGAAAACTCTGTGATTTTAGACTTTGCAATGACAATGGCACTTACTTATGCTTTAATTTTGTATATTGTGATTCGCGTTTTTCATAGACGATCACTTTTTTCCATATATAGGAAAGATGGTCTAGAAAAACTTTATATTGCAGTTCGCCCAAAGTATGGGTTTTGGATTGAAGAAGTCCACTTCAAACATGAAGATGTAAAAGTCTTGCATCTTAAAAGATTTAATGCTGGAAAATATGAATTTTTTGTTAGACCAGAAGATTTTGTAACTGGAGCATCCTATGATGAGTTAGTAGGATCTGCATTGCAGAAAATAACAACATCTGAAACTAGTCCTATGAAAGGAAAACATTTAGATAAATTTGAGGAAAAAATGAAAAAGAAATTAGACAGATCAGTGAACCAAAAAGAATAACATATAAATATATATATATATATATATATTCTTTTTTTTTCTTTTTGTCAGAAGGGATAGAAATGTAGAAATTTAAGATACATGTATTTTACCAACAGGCAACAGATGCTTATAAAGTATATTTTGACTCTTTGTAGCAACAACTGTTGTATCACAGTGAACCATTTTTGATACTCCCACAAACATAACCAAATAAATGTGAACACAATTTTGAAAAAAAATAATAAAACAGGTTTAAGCTTAATAAATGGGTAATCTTATAATATCACTGCAAGGATACTAATCATGGTCATCTATACTTTGCAGTCTCATCCCACCCCTTTGCCAATCCAAGAAATTAAATAATCTCAAAAACTTCTGAATGATTTTATATTAAGTGCCCTATCTCTGAAACTGGATGGGTTCAGGTGGTTTCTGGATAAATTAAGAATCACTATTTTCAATAAAACTTCATACAATAATAGTATGTGACAAGTTCTTGTGTCGAATTGTGATCATGAATGGGGTCAAAAGGTCAATTATTTAGGTTACTTAAATATGTATTTAAGATTCCAAATGATAATTTGAGTTACAGATGACCAATTTCAATAAAACTTTATTCAATGATAATATATAAAGAGGTCTTGTGTAGGTTTTTAGGAGTCAAAAGGTTAATCATGTAGGTCATTATTTCTAAAAATAGATTATTAGGTTTCCAGATGTTAACTTGAAGTAGGGATGACTAATTTCATTGAATCTTCATACAATAATTAGATTTTAAGAATTCCTGCATGTAATTACGTTTTGGGTCAAATGGTCATTTATGTAGGTCACTTGCTAAAAAAGACTTTTGGGTTTCCAGATGATAAATTAGAGATGACCAATGCCATTGAGTTTGAATAAAATGATAGAAAAAGAAGACTTCTTGTATTACATGTATATGGTTTTCCTATTTAGAAAAGCTTGTTTCATTTTTTATCTGTTTACAATACAATTTTATTACCATAGTGAATATATATATATATATATATATATATATATATATATATATATATATATATATATATATATATATATACATACATACATGTGTTATATTGAAATATATGATAGTCAATGATTAGTATGATCAGTAAGCAGTGCCTGTCTGATATATTACACCTATTCTTTATATATAATCTTTTATATATGATTCATCTTGTCATGATCAGTTGGTAAATTTGACAAATGTCAAACGTCGCTTATCCTTACTTTGTTGTGTCCAGGTGATTTCAACAATAACCGAAGTGATGATACCTTAACTGACCACGAAGGTCACTAAATGGTCAGTTCAGTCATATTATAACTCAGCTAAAATCGGACTTTGGGGTGTATTTCTAGATTGAGAGCTTCATTAGTCAGAGATCTGATTTTGCTCTCGATATAAAACGCAACCAACGTTATAGGTACAGTGTGATTATGATATAATATAAACAAAGGTTGTTAAATTTGTTTAAAATCGTTATATAGTTTTATATTGTCATAGGCTTGAGCATTGAAAACGGTTTCAGTTTTTATGTTTTCTTCAAGTGAAATAAAAACGTTAGAAGGAGGTCTAGGTCATAACCATTTTGTTATCTTTGTCCTTTGTAACTATTAAGAAGTGTTTTTGAATATAGTTAAAAGCAGAATTCGATATAAGTTTGTGTATACATGAGATGTTGGACTGTTTTATGGCCTGTCTTGTACTAGCGTGCACGCAGGGTGACTTTTATATAAAAGTTATATTTATGTTAGCTCGCCGGGTCGGTATACCACTCCCCCATTCACATTATTTTGACACTGGATAAACCATTCGATACTTCTGATACCGAGCACCTGACGAGGTAGCAATATCTCAAACTTTAAAGTCTTATCGGATTATGACTTGGGGATTTTTGGTTGATCTTTTCTTTAAGTTAACTGCCCGTTAAAATAAAAGCGAAATGTTAAGATCATTCTCTTTTAACTGGGTATTTTGCCTTATTTTAAACATAGACAAAATATAGTGATATATTTGCATTGTTCCAGCTCTTGGGTCCATATACACATATTTGTGAAATGTCATTAAAAAGTTCTATTTAAATGATTTAAAATAATAAAATAACTCAGAGCTGCAATTTTATTTACACACAAGAAAAATAACATGGTGTTTTCAGTTCTTTTAGTTTTTATATCCTTTTTTTTTTTTTTTTTTTTTACATTTGTTGCTAGTAGTTTAAGTTATAAACTAATCGCACAAATCGTTTTATTCAAATATTCATCTACAGTTTCATTCCAAACAGAACACAAAATGTCCTTTAAAACAGATTATAAACTGCTACCCAATCATATATCATACTGATCATTCGAGCGCTTTGATTGATCGATAACTTCCACTACCATGGTTATAACTGGATTGGTTAGAATAATTAAAATAATTACAAAACCCTTATTTTTCATTTATTTACATATGTCGTAATTGGTTTAAAAACCTGACTGGTTTAATTCTGGACAATTTGATTGGTCCTCTACCATGAAATTTTCGGTAACAACACCATAGTTATTCATATCTTTGTATAGATGGTCTTTCTGGTCCTTTTGCAGAGTCCCTTGTTCTACTCAAAATCCAAGCAAATTCGAGTTTACCAACAACAATATTCTCACAGGAGTACACTAGACTGTAGGTTTGGTAGTCAGTATCCAGTATCCAATAAGGAGCGTAAGGTGCCACTGAATAATTATATAATTATAAAATTCAGGTTAAGTTTTCTAAGCTATTGTGATGCAATTTGTAATGAGAAATTGAGAAATAAAAAACGCTGCTACTAGATTTATTGGTCGAAAGAATAGTGATTTACGAATATTTGACTTATATTGGGATGTCACTAGTTTATAACGGTGGACAGCAAAAGTTTTGAACTCTGCGATGTGCAGTGGGGATCTAAAACGTCACGCCTACCGTGACACGAAGTATGAAGTATCGGTTTTATGGTTTTATCTAAATGACCTATAACTACAAATACTCTAATGTCAAGTGATTGGTGAGGAAAATTCACGGCAAAGGTTCGAACCTAGACACTTCACATGCGGATCGAGCAACAGCTGGGATACGGTAGCATTATCAAAACTTAATCACTAAAAAACACACAATCATGTTTTAAATTGTTGCCACTTAAAAAGAACTGAGAGTTTAACTGACGTCACTCGGTCTCCTCACAGATAATTACTGAAACACTTACACGCGTTAAACTTTACAGACAATCTCCCTGGTTCATTGGGGTTTTGTGCATATCCGTCGGCCGTTGCAGTGACTTTCTTTCCATTACTACAAAGAGAAAAATCGTGCAAGTTTTAATTTTACCTGAAACGGTCTGAATAGAAAATTTTTTGAAGAATTCTAGAGGAATCAACCTTCTTTAGAATTCTTGAAAGGAAATCTGCAGTCTTCTAACCACAACACAAAAAGCAGCATTACGGGAAAACATCTCTCTCTCTCTCTCTCTCTCTCTCTCTCTCTCTCTCTCTCTCTCTCTCTCTCTCTCCAAACGACTGACAAATCTTACGCATATCCCGTATTTTCAATTGTGACGTGGCCATTCGGCTTCAAAGTGTACTGAGCTGTGTTACATCTTTGTCCTTCTTCAAAACTTGATTTGAATTTGACAATTTCATACCAGTCCCCCATATACTGTAAAGTAGATAATTGTAATATCTCATTTAGTTAAGTGTATTTTCAATTATTATTGTAACATTTTAAAAAAAATATCAATACTTAAATAAGAATTTAATTTTCGTAGCTATAAACGCGATAAAGAGTCATGCAGTTAAAACATATAGTTTAAAGCCAATGAAATCAAGAATACAAAACATTAAGGAAAATAGTGTCAAATGCCTAAAAACTAATTATTCTTCTTCGACTACATGTTCTCTCAGCGTCATATATAACATAAACCTATAATACTTTATAATGAATTAATAAAAATTGACTTAAAATTTACAAAGCATATGTATCACCCAAAGCATACTTTGTTGAAAAATGCTGAAGTCAATTATACAGAATTCATTAAAAACCAATTTTCAGCGCCCAAATGTAAGCCACTTAACATGAAAAACGCCCACATTCTTTGAATTATGTGTATAAAGTAATTATATACAGTTTCTTTTTACCGTTAGTGTATTTACAAGTTAATCTTAATAGTTTCTTTTTCTACAGAAGAAAAATACATTGTAATAATGCTTGTATTTTTTATTGTTATCATTAGTTATTCGGGTAAAGGGCTCTAATCTTTGTTTACCAGATTCTTTCATAACAATTTTTATTTAATACAATAAAAGTCTTGGTTAGGGTTAGGGTTGGTGTTTTTCCAGTGTGCCAGACTGTCTAATTGTTAATGTTACTGGTTGTAATTAGTTTTAGAATGTTCATCGTAGTATTTATTATGTTATAAGACAAATAGCTGAAATCAATTTATAAATAAACAAATATTTGCAATTTGAATGATGATAACTTTTGACCGATGTTTGTCGATATTGACATTTTACACACTTGATTTCTATTTAAAACAAGGTATCGGCTGCAGGCTACAAAATTCCTAAAAGTGTTTCAAGCAATATTACTGCAAATGTTTCAAAATGTTCACAATGGCGAAGGCGACATTCGAAGTGATTAGGGCGACATGAAGTAATAATATATTGACATGTGGAAGTAAGTGTACATTACACATACAACCAAAAGATTTGTCACGGATAAATACTGGGCAAAATTACTAAACCGATGATAGCTAGTATGTGTCGTCTGCGGGTATGTGTGCATCATACTGTCATATTGTACATTTTCAATATCGTATTCAGAAAATTAAAAAAATTATATGACACAAATGATTTTATATTTATATAAGTATACCTTGTTTATTAGAAATGGTTTTACTGTTGTAACGTTTGGACATTTCTTACCAACTGTAACTACCTGTGATGTTACCATAGCGACGCATATACAAAATAAAATCAAAAGGTACATCTTATACTTATTTAACATCTGAAGTTAGCGTGTGTACATTATAGACAAGAATATATGATTTGTCCAGTCTTGGGGTGTATTTATTACTGGACATGCGATAAGAAAGGTCAACACAATTTCTCTATTATCGTGAGAAATTAAATTTTACTAACGCAACAGAAACACCACAACGTCACAATCCTAACATATAAGATAATTTTGACAAGAGCGTAAAATGCGATTACTGGGACTAAAATCACCCAATGGTCTGCAAATCGTACAAACTTGTACATGTGAAGCATCTCTGCGAGGGACTCAAACATTCTGTAAAAGTAACCCTCTGAAATCAATGTAAAAAAAAACCTGCCTTTTTAATGTCTCTGACATTAATTGTAAAAGACGATTTCATTTTAAATACGAAGAAGCAAAATAATATAATGACCTTTGTACAATATCTATTTGTGTATTGTAGTATTTAATGATATTAAAAGTCAGCCTCGTGATATTGAAATTTCTTCTAAATAGATAAACAAATTCTTGAAAATTTAATCCCCACGCATCTTCATGTAAATTCATTCTCTAATGTTTCAAATCACATTATCCAATATTCCATAATCTCCTGTCATTGATGGATAACAAATTACTGTTATTATAAAATTATAGGTAATGCATTTTTTAAAATCTTTTGGTTGAGATTTATCAGGTATTGGCAAAGATACAAAGTTCCTAAATGTTCTTTGTTCTTTACAGTTTTCAAATTATACAAAACATTCATTATTGTACAATATCGTTTTAGACATCATAGCGATTTTTCTAACAGCTTTTATGTAGCATGATGATGGATTTATGATTTAACTGTAATATCCCATTCTTTATCTTTTATGCATTTATCAAAGTAAATATATAATTTTTCATCTGTCTTTGAATTTGGGTATAAGCATTGTAATAAGAAAAGCACGAACTTCAAATTGTGATATATTATTTAAAAGGTAGTGAAAACGTCTAAATAGGTTACTTACAATCTTTTAACATTTTGCTTAATTGAATGCAAGTTTTTACATACAGCCTCTTCATACGGACATTTTTCAAATCTTTGTTCTAGTCAATTGAACAATAAAATGAGAGAGAGAGAGAGAGAGAGAGAGAGAGAGAGAGAGAGAGAGAGAGTGTGTGTGTGTGTGTGTGTGTGTGTGTGTGTGTGTGTGTGTGTGTGTGTTTTGGTAGCTTAACTTCTTAACATAACTAGTAAATGGTAAAGACCATTTCTGATTCTGAAAGAAGGATATTTTTCATATACTTGATACAATTTAAATAATAATGTTTTAGTATAATATTGGGACACCACAATACGAGTCTCATCTTGATTGAATTTAAATATACATTCCCAAAAATGAAACATCATCTCCGACTTTTGTGGTAGGATTACACTCTGTCAACTTGTGTATTGTGCATTACCAACATGAACCGTGATTCTTGAATTCAATGCGTTAGCAACGGGCATCTGATGATCGAGTTTACCACCTACAAAGTCGTTTTGTAATTCCATTAATGTCATGGTTTCTGGAACTTGCAGCCATACCAATTTTGATTGTTTTAGACCCGATTTTACAGTGGCTATAATAAATACCATGATACAACCAATGCTCTTTTATTGTTCTATAATACTTTTTATTATTCGCTGACAGCCTATCTCAGTCAATATTTAATCTCGGTTTTCCGCTCATCTAAGTCGACAGTTCACCTCTGTTTACACCCCATCTTAATTGACAGTTAATCTTAGTTGACAGATTATCTAAGTTAAAATTTCAACTCGGTGAACAGTCCATCTTAGTTAACAATACACCTTTTAAAGTTTAACAGGTTTGGATACAGTGTATTTTACTTATTATTTTTTTTCAACATAATGAAATTTGAAGACATTAAGTACACTCGGCTGTTTTAAAATTAATTATAACCTAAATACCCATTTGAGGAACCAACCAGTTTCGCTTTTGCATAACGTTCAGTATTCAAGTTAACAACTAAACAAAACGGTTTAATATATATATATATATATATATATATATATATATATATATATATATATATATATATATATATATATATATATATATATACAAAAACCTGTTTAATTTCGCTGTTACTGATAAGATACTTAATTTATCTTAATCACCAAAAATGCTTTATATGCAGTTTACTGTAGGCATACTTTGGATTTATATACCTTCGGATTTTAAAACACTTACTATTTTATTTCGATACCTTTACTCTCCAAAAGATAAGTTAGTTGTTACTGTGCACCTTACTTTAGCATTTCTAAGATCATATTTTGCAAGATTGCACTATAATTAAATCACTCAAAATCTTTTTGTCATCACAAGCACGGCCCTAAGCCAAACATTTAAAATTAGAAGCTTCAAATATCTTGCTTTCTTCGCCATCTGTTTAACCGTTTGTTTGATTGCTAAGATTTTAATGATATAAACATCTGAATGATCATTTGTTAAAATGTATTTTTTCTTCTTATTTTTCCTGCCTTTTTGTCACTTGATCCTTGGCTAGTTTTAATACATTTTATCTCGGTGGATACAAACATCTTTTTCCTCGTTTTGTCAGTTTATCGTTATATTTTCTTTGCAAACGTCTGTCTTATTTGCGTTTTAATGGCTTACATTTTCTTTATTTAATTCGTTAATTAAACAACAACATAAATCCATTCAAACGAATCACTTTAAGTAAAATCAACGATAATTAACAAATTATGCAAATATTTTTAATTAAAGCTTAAATCTATTAAAATATTTTTCTCTGAATGAATTGGTATAGAAGGTACCTGTGTGTAAATATCAAACAAGAGGCCCATGGGCCTGAACGCTCACCTGAGGATATGACCAAAATCGTTTGCAAAGAACAGTAGACAATAACTTTAATACAGAAAGTTTTTTGACAGTTTGGAACTGCCACAATACTTATTCAGATATATTTAGTAACAGTTTATTTATAAATAGCTAAATAGTTGTAGTAACTTAAGTGCAGCGAACAATTACCAGATAATTATGCATTCCAATATTTTCATGCAGCTAAGACCTTGGCTTTTCAACATATGACTTTGAACCAGATATTAAAATGATCTTCTTATCAATGCCTACAATACACAAATATACATGCCTATACAAAAAGTATATAGATTTAAGAGAATTCACAATTTGAGTTTTCTATTGCAGCTATGAGCCTGACCTTTAAGCATATGACCTTGAATCATGTAAAAATGATCTTCATACCAATACCTATGCTTTTTAAATAAACATGCCTATAACAAAACATTAAAAGTAATCAAGATGATTAACAATTTCAGTCTTCTAATGCAGCTATGACCTTGATCTTTAAACGTTTGAGAACAATACATCAAAATGATCGTCATATCAATACTTACAATATTTTGATAACATGCCGATATAAAACATGAATAGCTTTTAGCTACTTCAAAGTTTAACTATTTTCAAAAAAAAAAAATTGTCAGGGGCAACAACTCCTACATGGATTAACATATTGTTACGAATCTTGGTACCTTGTTAGATTTTCTCATACTGAACATTTTTGTAATGTATTGTTTTAATCTTGTCTTACACTTTTCACGAAAATAACTTGAAAACTGTACAAGTTTGCAAAGTAGGTCATGACATTGATATTTGACCTTGATCTAATTTTGAAGGTCATTTGAAGAAAATATGAAACTTCAAACCCCATGTCAATATCTTTAGAAATAGTCAATTTATAATCATTTGCCATTAGTTTTACAATATTTTTTATTTTCAAAATTAAACGCAAAAAACGCGTAATCTATTTTAGCCGAATTTCACGATTTGTATAAACTTAAGACTCCAAAGAATCAGTTTTTGTCTACCACTTTTAGTTTAGAGAAGAAGTTTTTTTTTCAAATGTATACTGGCATATACCTGCAAGTTTGTAACTATGACAACCAAAAGTACAAACTTGTAAAGCAACCACTCAATAATACATTTGGTTAAAATTGACCATGTGATTATAGAGGAGATTTAAAAAATGTTGGTTTCACACGCATGCACAGACAGACACACGCTTTGCCATGTCATAGGCTAATGCTGGCATTGCCATTAAAAACAAAGATAAACGTCGTTACTACAAAAAGCAAAAACCTATAAATGGCCGTAATTGGTTTATGTACTTACCGCTGCGATTTGTTGCAGTTTCATAATTTAGAATTAAAATGTCGGGGTATTTAACATATAAAGCTTTTTTGATTAATTTTTATAGTCAAATATTTACGGAATATGAAAAAAAGTTTTCGTGCCATAATTCTTTAAAAATCTTTGTCTGAAATATCTTTTGTATATAACTAAATCATGATATGGCAGTGCTGCTCACGTTTAGATATTTCAGTAAAATTTGGAAAAAAAATATTGGATGTGTTTCAAAATTCCTAAAAGCCACATGCAGGTGTTTTCCAGGTGGGCGATAAGGCCCTTCTTACTCTCGCAAAACTTTTGGCACTCCATTAGATGGTCTACTCGAAACACTGTTTTTGCAAAACATATGGTACTTAAATGGTGTTATTGTTGATGCATATGGACAAATCTTTTATTATTCTAAGCGATATTCTCGTTGTCGCGTTGTTTTGTCAAAGTAGTTAGCCTTTGTTCGCAGTTTAATTGAGAGGATTAACAACTCCTACCTATTAAACAAAACTTCTGTCCCTTAGATAAGTACATGATAAAAATAAGTTAATCCAAATATAGAACCAAATAACTTATATGTAATGTTTTTGGTGTAACCAACCAAGCCCAACCCCCCCCCCCCCCCGGAAAAAAGCTACATGTTGAAAACTTAAAATTTCCTCGACAACATGCATTTAGCAATAACTACTTCACTAAAGCTACTTCAAACTAACATACATTTGTTAACTAAATGTATTAAACTCTTTTATATTCAAGATTGAGATGTTTATAGGCCTGAGACGGGTCCAAATAGTCTTATTTATTCGGCACAAATCTTAAAATTTGACACAAATACCAAATGATTTAAATATATGTATATGATACTTAAAATATACATACATTGTGGTTGTGTAATATCAGCTTTGAAAAAATAGCTTCCCGATTGGCAACAATAAAACATGAAAAATGATATTTTGTACTTTTTTGTAAAATGGTAACTGTGCTAACAATTATAATAAACAGCTGCGCCTGATATTTAAACTTCTTTTTTAATGTCTTAAACAACTTGACATTTAGCTGAAACATATTTTTTTGAAACAAAAGTAGCAAATTTATTTCTCAATGTTTATTCACAAACTTTTTTGATTATAGGACAAATATAACACAAAAGTTTCATAAAAAAGTTCAAATGATTTTTGAGTTACAACATGCAAAAAAAATGCCTAAAATTTGACAATTAAAGGCCAATAACTCTAACATTTCACAAAAGTTTCATTCAAATTGCTCAAAGCATTCTTGAGTTAGCTTACGACGTGTGGACATACGGACGGACGGACGGACGGACAGACGGACTGCGCCATACCATAATACGTTCCGTCATAGACGGGCGTATAAAAATTAAAATAAATTAACAAGTGATAAGTAACAAAAACTTACAATTGTAGTAAATGTTTATTTTCTGTCGCAGACATATTAGTACACGTATCTCAATAAAGATCTTGCTCAAGTTTTTAATAACTGATTATCACTTTAAAATTGCAATTATTTAAAACGTTCAAAAGTGCTTTAAAATATTATATCTATTCTATGATGTAATGACTCGATTTCACAGTTTGAAATATTTTTTGTTCTTACATATTTTTTTCAATAGTTTAGCGAAATGTTGAAATAAGCAGCTCATAAATTTGTTTTCTAGTTTTATAAGATGTTCTTTGCATTTTACTCCTCTTAGGAAATGCAGTTCTGTATTGTCACTTTGTCCATAATAAACACGATTTAGACTTAAAATTTTATATAGAAAATTCATATTAAATAACATACTTTAAACTTCAAAGTCATCCGAATTTTTAATATCTTAATTCAGGATGGGCAAATTTTAGTTCTTGAACAAACGGACACATTATCAGCAAGAGATACTGAGTCTACTGTTTTCAAATACAATGCGTTTGCAAAACCTTGGTCGGTATTATATGCTCCTGTAGGACGCAGTCTTCTGTAGACATATATAATTGCAGATGCTATAATAATGGCACCTCCTACACCGATAAAAATGCCAATTATATGGCCAGCTCGAAGATGCGATCTTTGTACATCTGTATAAAATATAAAATTTTTTGATAAAATGCGATTAAATAAATCGTCTATCAGTGCAGCATTTAAAAATATTCAGTCTTTGCTGTAAATGAAAAAAAAATTGTCAAATGAAACTAAAAATGAAACTACTAAAGCCTACCATCTCCTGTAGGGTTGTTTACAACATTTGTTACTAAGGTACATTTTATAATTAGCAATATAAGCAAATTAAACAGATTTCTAAGAAAACGATATCTTTTGTTTTTTACATCTACGTATAAATGACCATATTCTTGAAAAAGCGTAGTTACTCGTGTTTACAATACATGTATGTGTGCACGTAAGTGCATTTATAGTAACCAACTGGATTTTCTCTTGAAGAATTTTAAAGAGATTATAGATAGCATGCAAGTTGAATCTTTGATCATAAAGGTTCAATAAAAACGAATAAAAACAATTTGTTTCAATCAGCATTACCTGTATCTGGTCCAGCTTGCAAAGGTTTTGGTGAAGGTGGAGAAGTAACAGATTTTGTTGTTTTATTTGTAGATATATTTGATATTTCAACCGTTTGATCTGTTACTGAAGACACGCCTGCCTTGGTGATAGCTACAGTGGTTTCTTCTTCTGTAGAAGATGGTGAAGAAACTGTAATGGAACCTAAAAAAGTAGATGGTAAAAGTTGATTTTTTATATAACTAACAGAAATATCAATCGTTGGTCAGAATTAATTGAAAACCTCATATTCTTAGAATTTATTCATAGAAAGTCTATAACATTCCACATTAAATATCATTCACACGTCATTGATCACACAAAAAGACAAAATTAATTGATCTCAAAGTGATAAAAGAGAAATGGTTTTAAAGTTTTGAGGTCCCTTAAAGCTGTATGCAAAGATTATAACCATAAGAAATTGATATGTTTTTAAATGATGGTTTTGTATTTACGTTTGCACATGGTAATAGATTTTGATTCTTGTTTCGACCAGAGTAATTGCAGGTTAATTTGAGTTGTAATTGGCTGGTTCCACCTAATCATCTTGGTGGTAGGGATATAAAACATCATGTTTTTGTCAATCCTTATTACATACACTTCTATGTAAATATTTGATGTTTAAGTTTAGAGCTGGACATTTGTTCCTTTTTGTATTTTGTCAGGAAAATTTAGATTTAAAATTTGTACAATAATAACATATTGCTGCTAAGAAAAATGCCCAAGATGGAACTAGGAGTCACACCTAAGCAGCGTGAGTAATTTTAATCAGCAAGTTTCTAGTGATTCCGCTAAAAAGGCCGGTGGATTGCAAATGAAAAAAAAATTGGGAAAAAATTGATACTGTATTGATCTACAAATACATTTCTGCACATACCTATAGGTTTTTTACAAACAAATGGTTTTTTGCTATTACAATCTAAATCATTCCATAACCCTGAAAAAAACATTTCTGTACACTGTTCTTCCAAACCCCTAAAAGTATCTGTGGGTTCTCCATCATTCCAGTTTCGATAACTGTTGTCAGATTTGTCTGTCCATACAAATACATCTGTAAATAAATGTCAAAAATGTTTATACTTTAAATTATTTATCCAAATGTTCTTATTGACGACCATTATAAGTTTACTTGTGATCTTCAAGATAAACTGATCAATGAACCTGTTTTGGTAAAATGTCTATATTACTCTGTATACAATAAGACGGTTTTGGTAAAATGTCTATATTACTCTGTATACAATAAGACGGTTTTGGTAAAATGTCTATATAACTCTGTATACAATAAGACGGTTTTGGTAAAATGTCTGTATTACTCTGTATACAATAAGACGGTTTTGGTAAAATGTTTATATTACTCTGTGTACAATAAGACGGTTTTGGTAAAATGTCTATATTACTCTGTGTACAATAAGACGGTTTTGGTAAAATGTTTATATTACTCTGTGTACAATAAGACGGTTTTGGTAAAATGTCTATATTACTCTGTGTACAATAAGACGGTTTTGATAAAATGTCTATTACTCTGTATACAATAAGACGGTTTGGTAAAATGTCTATATTACTCTGTGTACAATAAGACGGTTTTGGTAAATGTCTATATTACTCTGTGTACAATAAGACGGTTTTGGTAAAATGTCTATATTACTCTGTGTACAATAAGACGGTTTTGGTAAAATGTCTATATTACTCTGTGTACAATAAGACGGTTTTGCAACGACGATTTAGATGCGAAAATATTTAGCTATATTGACATAAAAAAGTTTATGTTATATAAATAATCAAGAAGGCTAGGTAAAATGTAACTGCTGTATGATTAGCAACGAAATATATAAATAGAAATAATTTGTTTACTAAATTTACATTAGTTATTTTCTAATACATTTTTAAACAAGATTACTGTAATGAAGAAGAATGATGCTGTCATTAATCAGAGAAAAGACAAAAGTGTCAAAAACATATCATGATTGTCAACATTATATGAATTACAAGTGTCTAAGGAAGATACAAAAGTCAAACAAGCAGCCTAACAAGGAAAATAAATAGCTTATACTGAAACAGTTATTCTTTTTGTAAATATATTTTAATGATAAAAGTATGTTTAAAATAGTTTTTTATTAAGCATGAAAAACTTTTGAATTTGCTCTTCATCGTCTGGTAAACCTGATGCCAGGATATTATGTCTGCGGTTTATTGACTAAAAGGCCTTGTATCTTAACAAAATTTCGGCCTGAGTTCGAGCTATTGCAAGGCAGACCATTCAAATCACACACATACAAGAATTTGTTCTTAAATTAATCCAAAGAGATAAATAATAACATTGTTCTCGTCGCAAAAAGATGAAAATTGGTTATGCGAGACTATAACAGTGTAACCATCTCAACCGACCAACCTACGTTTTAATTCTATTTTGATATATTACGATACTAATTAAGCAGTTTTGTGACATTTAAAATTCTTCTCAAATATTTTTATTTTTTTCTAAATTGACGTGGTATACATAAATATATATAAAACGAAAAAAATTATTTTTAAGACTGCTTAACTCTACATGTTACAAAGTAATTGATTTTAATTTTTCTTTAAAAGTTCAGATATAAAATGTACATATATATTAGGTGCTTACCCTTCCGGAGCACCCGGCCTCACTTCCTTGATGGAAGTTCACGTGTATCACCTATTTTGCCAGTTTGCAAAGTTTTTACTTTGTTTTTGGGATTGTGATATGGACAAGGACTGGTATGTTTGTTTTATTTTTTTTTTATTACAACACTGTTTTGGATGAATAATATAGTGATATAGTGCAGAGACAGAACACTTTTTTTACATTCCTTAGTCAATACCTGCGTGTTGTTGTTCGTGTAATGATGTAGTCTAAGCCTGTGGTTAAAGTAATTTCCGTGGTACAGTCTTTGAGGCAAATTCTTTAAAAGCCCTACAGTATGTTTGTGAAGCCTATTTCGATTGAACCATTGGTTGGACCATTTGGCATCTTTGTGTTGATAAATATTTTTTGTATAGCAATATATGTTTTACATACAAATTAAACAATAAATTCCGAGGTGTTAGCGTGTAATATATATCGATATTTACACGCAAACTTTGTTACTGGTCCGAGGTCTCCCGAAACCTTTTTTTTCATAATGCCCATTTTGTCACATGACACTGTCGTATGAATCATGGCTGAAGAGTACATGATATTTTGTATTTTGAGACAAAAATGGTATTTATGATGAACTACAAATGGGAAGCAAATGAAATATATTTTGCTATATATTAAAAGGGTTATAGAATTGATATTGTAAAATATTGTCCCTCGATGACAATATTTCACAATATCAGTTCAATACATTCCTGCAAGGGTGATAAAAATGTCATTGTTGGTAATGTTTGTTCACAATAACAGTGTGTTTTGCATATAATTTATCTGAGATTCCATGTTTCAAAATGCATTAAGGATTTGTGAATAATGTGTTGTATTTGTTAATGTTGTATGTATGTGCTGTTGTTTTATTTTTAGCGTATTTTGATTAATGCCACACACACACACACACGTATATATTTAACTCAACAGAAACCATTAAAATTAATCAGGCAAAACTAAAATCCGTATTAGACTGATATAGTCATAGTATAATAAAGGGAGTTATTAGTGTCTGGTTGTTGTATACAGGAAGTGTAAAGAATTAAGATACACGTCCAATTATTTAAGTTGACTCACTGTCAAAACCCGGGCTATATATTTTATGTCCTTGTGAGGCCAATCCATATTCTTTTTTCTGGTTTATCTTCTTCTTGACGCATGACAAACACAACGTGATTCAACTCTCTGTCATCGTGAATGCTTACGAGATCCATATCCTGAAATCTACAACTTCTTTGTGCTTGTAAAAACGTTCGTTTTTCAGAAACATATACGTAACAATTGCCTTCGTGTACGTAGGAATTTTCAGGACACGCGCCTTTCGGGGGTAAAGTTGGTGGAGTTGCTATAAAACAAAAAATAAAACCGAAGAAATTACACTGACCTTTTAAGTGATTAAAATATATTCATACTTTTGATTCACATCAGTAAATCAAAAGCGTAAGATATAGTAATCAATTACACAGAGATATAGCAATCAATTACACAGAGATATAGTAATCAATTACACAGAGATATAATAATCAATTACACAGAGATATAGCAATCAATTTCACAGAGCAAAATATGAGTTAGCAGATAAAACTTTAGAGATACTCCAGAAATCCAAATCGAAAAGTTTGATATCGATACTCCCGTGCAATGAAGTCACGACTTTTAAAAATCCTCACAGAATATACTTTGCCAACTACTAAAATAAGACAAAGTCTAATTGGTAAGTGAACATTCTTTAATTATTTCATGAAAAAATAGTGAAGTGTAATTTGTACCAGATTGACATTTATACCATAAAACGTTTATTAATCTATTTGTTTATTAAATACAATCCTTAGATAAAGATCGGCACCTGGTAACTTGCAAGGTGCAAAATTTATTGACAGGTTATAGTTATTTTATGACTCTTGGTAATATACAATAATGCATCTTCTAGTGGCTCGAGATAAACAGAATAATTACACTTTTAAAATGATATTAGTCATAAATAGAAATTTCACTTTAAAAGAGAAATGATGATAGCAAATGGACGTTCTTAAATATTCCGAATTAAGAAAAATTATTCATTTCACCTAGGTTTTTCATGCCATTTATAATGATAATAGTAATAATAAAAATAATAATAACAATAAAATAAACATTCAGGCCAAATTAAAAGATTTTCTATTGCTTCCCTTAATAATAACGAACCTTATGACATAATTAGGTACATGTCCGTGTCGCTTCGATTTAACTACTACCAATTATGTTGGGTACTTCTTGTAATACTGTGTGATGTCACACATAGGCGTTTTATTTTGCTTTCAACGGAAAGATTAAAATTTGGATTTCAAATTACTAGAACTTTTTTTTATTATTCTGTCACCAATTTGATGCGGTTTTCGATATTGTTATATTTAAGTGGTACATAAAACATTTATGGTAAATCATTTTGCTTAAAGACACCCTTTAACACTTAATAATTATGATTTAGTAAATGTTTTAATATAAAGCTCTTTACTGCGCCCAGATTTAAAATTCATACAAACTAAGACCACTTATTGTAAAAAGAACTTGTTATATATATATATTTTGTTAAGTACAACAATTTAACATTGCTTATAAACATATAAATACCTGAGCCTAGTAATATTTCACATACAGATGGAAACAACTGGTCACACTGTTGCATCTGCCCACAACTGATTTAGAGATACTGCACAGTTTTCCCCATTGCCATTTGATGGTTCATCCTTAGTGGAATCCCAGTTTGTATATATAACAGGCCATCCATTATTCCAAAGTGTGAACAATTCTGATGGCTACAAGATAAAAAATTCTCATCACTAACCTTGTATATTTTAATGGTTTAAACCAAACTACAATTCCTTGTCCGCCTCTTGGTGAGCCAATTTTGATATTTGATAAAGGTTTTTGGCGATTAATGTGAGACCTATCTAGTAGAACATTAAAGTAAGGAAAAAAAGGACTTTAAGACTCATTTACTGATAAATGATATAGGCAATTTATGAATCATAACGGTTTTTATTTATATAAAACACAAGTATTTAGCAATAGGAAAACGAACAAAACCTTGTTAAATAAATATTAGACATTTTTGAAAAATGAGTTAAAGTATTAATCAGGCATTAATTATTTTAATGATTTTCAGTGGCTTGATTTTGTGTCTTTTGTATCATCCTTGTTTTATTTCACAGCTGTTTTGCACATGTATATGTTAAAATGGATTAAAATTTAAATTTGCCAAACAATGAACTTTTATACGTCCTTTGATGTCTTTATTCAAACAAATTATAAGGTAATATTCAAACTGTTTTTCACATAAACCACAAGGGAAGTATGTCCTTTCTTGTAGCCTTTACGTGTTGTGATTTTTTATTTAACATTTTTACCTTTTTTTCTATCAGCAATAATCCAATATATTTCAAAACCATTTGGCACCAATAAATATCGAAACGTACGAAGAACTAGGCGCTTTACATACGTGTTGAGAGAATAATAATGAATATATGACCAAAGCTGATGCCTTGCTTGTATTTAAAGCTTCTGTTTTCAAACAATTACAAATCTCAAATTTTCAAGAGTTGTCATTGTATAATTTAAGTAACAATATGATATAGACGTTTGCAGTATGTAGGCTTTAAAATTTCATTAACAGACTTGAACTATATCAATTTCTAATTTAATTACACCAACACTGCATGTTGATATTATATTTTTTATCACACTGTAATGAGTGATGAATTTGTTTATATAACAATTTTTGTTTAGATAAGCTTAATATGACGTCACCTACTTTACTTATAATTAAAAATGCCTCCATCCATCTATCAATCTAGCAACTACTCATGCCAATTCTAGAGCAGAGTTTGTTCGTTAACAATTTGCTCTTTTTGACATTTATTCCAACACTGGCAATCTCAATTTAAGTAAGAAAGCTTAATCTTATTAATCTTGTACGTAATGTAAATCATTATTTAAACTTACACTTTTACAACACTTGTTACCTGTTTTCTTGTTAATCCAATCCAAAATGGTTTGTCTAATTCTCTTGTAAAAACTGTTGTGAAAGCTTGTTCAGAAATATCGTCAATAGCAATAAGATTCCCATTATCAATTTTACATAGGGCTTGTGCATCTTTAAACGTTTTATCCTCTTTCTGAAATTTGTAACAGCTATATCCATATTGGATATATCCAGTTTTGCATAAAGATGGTGTCTGGTTATTGATGTATACAATAGCTGTAACGACAAAACAAACTTTATTTTTATAATTTCAAATGATGACGAAACAAAAAAAAAAAGATCCTTTTGTTTCGCGAAGTTCTGACGTCAGAAAAAAAATTCTCTTCAAATGGTTACACGTGCATTTTGTCTATAAAACCATATAAATTTTACAAGGTGTTTGCCCGATGCATCACATATACATCTAGCATAATAACCATAAAAAAAATTACTGGACTTGAGACACCATGTACTTTCATATGTCATAACTAGAAGGAATATACTTTTATAGTTGTTTAACGATTAAAACATTAATCAGTGTTCTTTTCTATTTCTTGCCCTTACCTTTCCGTTTTTATCTTTTTGTTGTTTTCTGACTTGTGGTTGCATTTTACGCATTTATGTGAAAAAGTTCTTATTCTTTTTACAAAGGGCTGCAATCTTTTATGAATCTAATTACACGAAAACAATTCTAAAAAGTTTTGACCAATATTCTCTTTAGCTTGTATAACGTTTACTACAAGTTTTTAAAAAAAATTTAGATTTTTTTCCAAACACGTCCAAATTATTTAGAACAAATCCCCAAAACTGTACTCAACATACATTAATATCAATCAGTGAAAGTAACGAAATGAGGTTAAAACATAAAAAACGAGAATTTTGACTTTGTATCATGTTACTAAAACGCAAATACAAAAATATTTTATTAAAAAAATACCCGTTTGATTTTGATTTCAAAAGAAATTTTTAAAAATTGGATTAAACTAATTGCTTTTTTATTGTGTAATTGAATTTCTTTTAACTGTTTAACTTTTTATATCTATATCTATCAAGGTTTTTGGCCTCTAGTGACACTGATGAAGAATGATTTGCACAATGGCAATCAAAATCAACTCGATATAGCAAGTAGAAATGTTTTTATACAGGCAAATTTCACTTAAACATTTTCATTCAAGATCACCATAAATATAAATCTGGCGTTAACGTTTGTTTTAATTGAATTATTTTCAGGACATAAAATTGTGGATGAGACTGAGGCTTAAGAATACATATTGTTTTGATAAGGTGATTTAACTATATATTATGCAATTATAAAGTTAAAGAACATACGCAACGTTTTCCACAAATAAAAAATCATAAAGGGACATAACCAAGCATTATGTTAATTACTTCTTTATTCAATTCAATTTTGCAAAGGATTCCGAGAGATGTAGTAATACAAAATAACTAATGTTAAAACCCAAAGAGCAATTTTTCTTAAAATCATAACAAACACCAAGTAAGATGTTAATAAATTTTAAAAAAGGAAGACGAATACACGCTCGGATGCAAGCACATACGCACAGAATCACACAAATATCATTTTGTTGATTTTCAGCGGGGATAACACAGAATCACACCTATATCATTTTGTTGATTTTAACCGGGGATAACACAGAATCACACCTATATCATTTTGTTGATTTTCACCAGGGATAACACACGTTGATATTCCTGATTATAATCTACTAAGATAATGCTTTCGACTTGACAGATTAATGGAATAATAATTTGGCTAATTATTCGCCTTGCTTCGACAACGATTCTTTTTATTTTTAAATTCTCAAAGAAATAATACTGCTAACATTTAGGTCCTTGACAAATATAAGGTCTGTTTTGCCAACAGGAAAGGTCATTCCATAATCCAACTTTGTCACTTTTCTCACTTTTCGCGCCAAACATCTCCACACAATTTTCCTGCAATTATATGTACAATACAACATAGACATCTAGTTATAAAAAGTAAGAGAAAATAATCATAACTAAAATTAAAAAGACAAGCCTATCGAGGCATACAGTCTACCACTCAGCTACCGAGGTTGGTATTTGCATTTAATTCCTGTATTTATTCGCCCATTGTGCATTTGTACACTTATTGATCCAAATGCCTCGACTATAATCTCTTTTGGTAATATCCTTATGTATTATAACTTATAAGTTTGCTTTCTAGTTTCCACCAGCATTCTAAAACTGACTGTATTTATACAAGATAAAAATTGTTACTAGGGTGGTTTAAAACAGTATTACTTAACCCTTTTCTTATTTATCTCTCTGACAGTTCACTTTACCATTCCAGTGATTCAGACCATTCAAAAATTGCTAATTGAGTGTAATATTTGTATCATATTTAATCACAGCTTGAAATTATACCACTCCCCCAGTCTATTATCCTGGCACCTTGTAAACCAGTCAGTACTCTATCTTTTTCCTAATGCCGAGCACCAGTCGAGGAAGCAAATCTCAATTTTTAAAGTCTTGTGTATGTTTGGCCGAGGTTTGAACCCATGACCTCCCGAGGCATACATGCCTTGAGTCCCATTATTCAGGGAACCATTCCATTACTTACCCCTTTTCCAGTTCTTAATTAACTCTCTAAAATTATTTAATCACAACAAAGCTTCAAATCCTTTAAAAAACTGATTATTTAGTGTTGTTTTTATATTAGATTAGATCACAGCCTAAAACCTTGATGCATTTTCTATTGTGAACTTATTAAAATTTGGATTATAAGCAATTCTTCAAACAATAATTATGATTCTTAACAACTCAAATTGTTGTTTTAACAGATTCGACAGTAACAATCACTTGATGCAATTTGATTGGTCAAGTTTTTAACTTCGATACACAGCAACTTAAAATAACTGTGATGGATGTAAGCAACCAATTAATTGAGGTATGATGTAGCAAGAAACTTACAGATGTAAGTTATAGTTGACCAGAGAATTAAAGCAATTATACCTATGAAAAGCCTGTAATTATCTTTTTAAAAATGTTTTCAATTCTTTCAAAATGACTTTAATCCTTTAAGCTTGCTTTAAGGAGTAAAATCAAGTATGTTTTAGGGATAGTGGTTGTTTACTGAGGATGGAGGTAGTCCCACCATCTTACCAATTATCTTGGGAATTAATTGTTGCAGATTTTTTATTTAATTCAAATGTCCATTATGAATTTTAAAAATATACAGTTAAGATGTAGGGATCTTAACTATTTAAAAGTTTTTCATGTGGATAGCCCCACCCAGCCCCGCACCACAGTGGACAATTGACCTAAGGAGTCCTTACCACTCTTTTCAACACTTCATAAGGAACCAAAAATACATAGTTTAGGAATGGGAGTCTTAACTGAATAAAAGTTATACCTGTAAATAGCACCACCAAGCCCAACCCCACACAGTTGGAAATGAACTTAGTAGTCATTCTTTAGTATCAATCTTTTTATTATATCATAAAGACCCAGAAAATATATAGCTGAGGGGTGGAGATCTCGACAGTTTAAAAGTTATGATAAAGCCACATCAGGCACCACCCTTAGTGGTAACTCAGGGGAAAATGTTTTATTTGAATTGATACATCCTGATATGCTGATTACAAATATATATGATTTTATATTACACAGCAAAGTGTTTATGAAAAAAATTATAATTTTTGTTTTTAAGACCACGCCCTCTTGCCCCTCTCCCATCGAACACATTTATAATGGTACAGAAATCTACCCAAAAAAATTAAACGAGACTGAATGGTGCATGTAGGAGAAATCCTTTAATAGGGAGTCTGTAATAATCGAAGCCGAATCATAACCAATTGCTGATAACTTCGATGCTTAAGTTTATTTTTATATCAACAAGTTGAATATTTGTTGAAATCTGAATAAATCATCGAATTGTGTACTTTTTAATTGCTTTGAGAATTTTAATCGCACATATGAAAATTTAACTCAATGTACTAAAAGTTGGAAAACAGGATACTCTTACACTATACCCATTTGGTTCTCCATATGCCCACTTGGTTAGTTCAACTTCCGTATTATCTTGCCACATATATTTTCCATTAACAACGTTATCATGAAGTCCAATCCAAAATGATTCTGAAAAATTTCTCATCTGACTTAGTAGAAATGCTACAACAAAAATATAACTAGTTTTTATCATTGTGTGCAACCAGATGCATTTTTAACAGACGACAAGGTAAGAAAAAACACTGCTAAGATGAGGATGAATGATGATTGTAATCATTTAACGAAAGCTTTATTTGAACTCCAGCGATGAGGGAAAAATTCCATATATCCAAAGTTACTAAGGCCCTCAATTTTATAAACCAGAAGTTTTTCGCAGTATTTTTTAGTTCTAGAAAAAGAAATCTGAATGTAACATGACAGGTTAAGTTATGTTTACAATGTACTTATTATTCCAAATTAGATCAAATACCCACTATTTATGTCGGGTACTTACCATTTTCAATGCCATCAGATATAGACACAAGGGAATACCCATTACCATATGCTTTACAGATTTTAGCAGCCATGTGCCAAGTTTTAGGACCATCTACGTTCGAATCACTTTCTTCAGAAACATCCAATCCACCAAACTTATAACATTTACTATCTGCAAATGAATACTATACCGATTGTCATACCTAAAATTTTTATATCTTAAATGTAAGAAATATATAAAAGATTATACATCATTCTTTGTTAAATTTATACATCTTAATTAATGTTTAGTTTTACAATATAGAAATGCGATTGATAATCTTGCAGTTAAACATCATATTAAAAACAAACCACTATTTTCTTTTACTCATCTTAAACATTAGTTTTACGTATGAAGATAACCGAAATAGAACTTAAACAATATTTAAAATGTATATAGCTAATTTTCACACCTTGATATTGGCACCTGTAAACCAACCAATTTCGTAAACGACTAAATAAAAAAGACAGTTTGAACTTACATTTAGACTTTTCATTAAGGGTTACTGAAAAACGAGATTGGCATCAACTTAATATGAGAAATACTTAATGTGATATATCCATGGATAAAATGAAAAAAAAGTTACTTATTTTTTTAATAAAATAACCGTAATGAAATTGTCTGTTCAATATTTTATTGCATCTTCATGCAAAATGATTCATTTTTTATTTACACAATCAAAAACATACTTATTGGTGATGCAAAAAAATGTGGCGCACATCCTCCAGGAGCTATCGGTGCGGTTTGTGTAGTAACAGGCTCAGCTGTGCCATTTACTTTTTTGCAAACAAAACCTTGCAGTTCTTTCCCACAATTTTCATCATACCATACACCTAAAATATACAAATGATTCCTTATGACCTATATGATTTATCAATTTAGAAGAGAGAAATGTTTTGTATAATTTTCATCAGACAACAGGTTTTGAAACAGAAAAAATGTTTTTATTATTTGGTTCTTATATGTTACAATAAAATCCGAAAAAGTTGTATTCTTCACTTTACGGGTCTACATTTATAGTGAACAGTTGACTCCTCAATGTTTTAAGAAATTAAAATTATAAAAAAATAAAACACTGAAGATAATAATGTCTTATATTTACGTTATACATATATAAAACTTTAAAAGCATTAATTGCGGCAGCCCAACAAGAGGCCCAAGATGGCCCTAATTTGCTCACCTGAGTTTGAATGTAACTGGTATGTCTTGATAATACCTGGTTAAGTCATAACATGTTGCCTCAATAGAAGTGGTTTCAGATAACATTATTTTAATGTTTTGGTCTTTAGCTTTATAGGTCACTGTGACCTACTTTTTGTAGACAAAGCGACCAGAAACACAAATGAGAATGGCAATGGTCTAAAGGTGCTATTGATTAATATGAATGAAATGTGACCAGCAGTGTCTGAGAAGAAGTCTTTTGATGGATGTATGGATGGATGGCAGAGTTCATATCCAAAACAAAAGCTCACATGAGCAATTTTCAGATCCGGATTTAAGACTTTACAGATTTGACAGATTTATTAAAATATTTATAAAAAAACTGAAAAATTCAACTGCAAATTATTTTTAAAAAAATTGTTCAATTAATTTAAATAATGTCACATAACAATGATTTTGTAAAAAAAAAAAAAAAAAAAAAAAAAAAAAAAAACACAAAACAAAACAATACAAAAAACAAAAAAAAAAACAATTCAAGGTTTCAGTATCACATGTATTTCAAAAATAATAATTCACTAAAAAGTAAAAATTCATCTCTTCCATGCACCATTGTAAGTCATAAAATTCAGATATTAAAAAAGTGGCCTCACTGGGATTTGAACCCTCGACCCTTGGGTTGCTAGAATTGAAAAAGTAAAGGGTCAAAGAAAGCGACTTGTATTTTACAAAATTTCATGAAAATTGTTAACTATATGTTTTTTCACATAAGAAAATGATGTTTGGAAAAAGAATTCACCTAAATTTATTAATATTGTAATTTTGGTCAAAAAGTACTATTTACAATGTATAAAAATAAACGCAAAAACACGTAACTAATTTTTCACAAAATTGTTGGAATTCAAAAACTTGGTTTATAAGATGCTTTAGATGGCAAATATCACATCAGATTTATCTCAGTTAAGTGGTTTTGGAGAAGATGATTTTTTTAGGTTTTCAACTATTTAGATCAATGTAGCTTTGGCAACCTAAAAAGTAAAAATTCATAAAATTTCTTTCATGCACCATTGTAAGTAAAAACATTCAGAAAATAAAAAAAAATATATAAAACATTTTTAAAAAATGTGGCCCCACTGGGACTGAACCCTCGATCCCTGGGTTGCTAGAATGGAAAATGAAAAAGGTCGAAAAAAGCGACTTGTATTTTACAGAATTTCATGAAAATTGTCAAACATATGTTTCTTCACATAAGAAAATGATGTTTGGAAATAGAATTCACCTAAATTTATTCATTATTGTAATTTTTGTAAAAAAAAAAAAAAAAAAAAGTACTATTTACAATATACAAAAAATAAACGCAAAAACATGTTACCTAATTTTTCAAAAAAATTATTGAAATTCACAAACTTGGTATATGAGATGCTTTAGATGCCAAATATCAAATCAGATTTTATCTCAGTGAAGTGGTTTTGGAGAAGAAGATTTTTTTAGGTTTTTTTCCAAATAGGTCATTGTGATCAACATTTGGAAGCTATGGCAATCAAAAACAAAAATCTTAAAGGCAATGTTCTATAGATGCTTTTGACCAAGTTTAAACAAAATGTGACCAGAAGTTTCTGAGAAGAAGTCGTTTGAAGCAATTGTTGACGGACGGTCGGACGACGGAGGGTCTGCCTCTATTGATACTAATAGAGTCAGTCAACATTCTTTAGTCAAAGAATTCTAACGCTTCTTCGGTAATTCTAGATTTTTTGAAATCTGATTTTCGTTCGGGTCATTGAGAAATAACCTAAAATAATCTGATTCAATGCTTATAATTCAATTTTAACTTAATAAATTTAGAAGGAAAAAACTTTATTTAATATTTGCTTTTAATAATTTTAAAACAAGATAAAATGACGCGCATTAAAAGTAGCTCGTTCTAGATGATGTCACAAACACTTCGGCACGTGAGTTCGAGTCATTGAGAAATGACCTGAACGTAATTTCGCTTTCAACAAATGAAATCAAAAGAATTTTGTCAAATTTAATTATATTTATTTAATATAAAAGGTACATAATTTACCATGTTGCGAAGTCAATGTCACACATTTTTGACCTCCTAATGCGTCATTTGGTTCACCAGGGCTCCATAGTACAAAGTCTACAGGAGAAGAGTCCGACCATCTACAATAAGCAGATTATTTTTATCTACCGAGCATAATTATGATTATCAGTGGTTTAAGTACATAAAAACAAAATTTATATTTTCTTATCATACAACCAATTAAATGAAAGAAACTTGCGTTTATTAATGTTGTTGGAAGGTCTGTTTAATTTTGTTAGTGAAGAATTATATGTTAATTACAATATACGGTTGATAAAGAGAAGTTTTAGATTCATCAACGGAAACGAATTAAAGAACCAATCATAATAACTTTTGTTTTTTCAACCTATTTAAAATTTCAATATTATTTAATGACTTGTTAAATGACAGTTACTTTACAAATGTTTGTGTACGTTACACGAAATTATTAATTTTACTAAGAATAATAACACTAAACATTTCCTTATACTGATTCCGAGTCACTTTTTGACAGATAAGATAATACTAGCAGCTAGAAACTAATCTTAAACATGCTATAAAAATATTATATAAAAAATTAGTACTTGTATCCGCTGTGTCCCAATTCATTTAATCCTATCCACATGTGTATGTCCAAGCTCCATTTACTTGTCTGTAAAAATAGATTTATGGATAATTAGCCTTGCAAAATGATGTTATTATAAATAATTGAAAAAAATAAAAAGAAGTTTCAGGCGAATTTAAAACTTTTTAAAAACTAGTTTAGTTAATTTTTGAAATTTATTAAAAACTAAGGTTGTTTCCCTATGCAAAACATTTCTTATCTGGATTTAGATTCATATAATTTTTTAACCTTAAATTCACTCTTGTTACCGTTTGACTTATGCTTATCTATCAAACTTTTCGGCCCTTAGTGTCGCTGATGAGGAATAATTTCCCGAAATGTGCACATATGGCACATCAAAATGTCACAGGTATTTCTGTTATATATTTAGATGTTAAATAAACATTGCAATCAAATATACACATGTTCAATGGTGAATATTAACTTTATCAGTTTTATCTTTAATTTTATAATGAAATAAAAGGATTCAATTCAATTTCGTAGTGGACTAGAAAAATACTGATGACCCCCCCCCCCCAAAAAAAAATAGAAAATCGTCTGCATATTCTTTTTTAAATTTTGTATTTCGAAGTTGGAAACAGGGTGCAAAAATGTAAAGCTAGCTAAAGTAAATCGATTTAAATACTACGAACCACGAGAACTTATATAAAAAAGTTAAACTATTAACATTAGTGTTTTGGAACGCCACTGTCCAGTCAAAACGCAACCAAGAAAGAAATGCTTCAAGAAGATAGTGTGATTTCATCAGTGTAAGGAAGAAGTATAATTATACCATCTAAGTAAGTGCATAAAATGTGGATGAGAAAATAAAAACGGACCAGTTAGGTGCACAAAGGGACAAGGAATATTAAATGCTTGATATAGGTCTACCCTCTTTACATTGCATCAAAAATAAATGCAGTAGAATACAAATATGAAAATAAAAATCTACTTAATAATAATAATTGCAACAGACATGATTCATATTGAGATTATTCGTACCATGGCTAAAATAAAATTACTGTCTTCACGGTTATGGATACTCGCTAGGTTACCACCATTCTTGTTACAAAACCTTTCAGCTTCATACCAATTCTTTAATTGAGAAATTTCCGTCACTTTTTTAATTAAATAACAATAGCCATTCCTAAATACCCAATCAGTATCTTCTCCACAATGATCTGAAAAAAGTATCAAAAGATGAAACAATTGAAAAAAGAAATCTTAAAGCCACAATAAAAGCAAAGCAAATCTGTTTAAAGTATATTTAGCCGATCATTCTATTCATTTTTTCAGTCACGCAATATCATATTATTTTACATATAAACCATGGATTATTCAAACGTTCATATTTGTTTTTAAAATACAAATGTCCATTTCGATAGCAAGTATTCAAAAAAGGCAAATAACACACAAACATACCAGTCCATGCACTAATCAACCCCCCCCCCCAAAAAAAAAAAAAAAAAAAAAAAAAAAACTTTGAATAACTAGTCAACTTAGTTATACAAATGAACTTCCATCAAGAAAGTGAGACCGGGTTCTGCGGCAGGGTACGCAACTCTGGAACTATGGAAAGTCAAATATATCCAGTATAAGTTTGGATACAGTGACTTTATACTTATCAACAATATTGTGATGACGGTCATACAACTTTTTAAAGGCCTTGATTTGCCTAGACTTGCAATATCTTTGACTCAACGATTTAATTGTAAACAGATTGCTTCGTTGTAGAAAGTCCTCGTCGTGGAAACAAGTTCTAGCCGTATTGTTTTAACTTATACAACATACGCAGGAGAAGCAGTGATATTACTGCAAAGTAAAGGAAAATTGACAATAGAAACAATAAAGTCATAACGTTTGTCGTTTAGCTTCAGATGTAACCTCTTTTGTGGGTGTCATAATTAAGTTCAAGAATTCTCCTATGGTTGGTAAGAACTTCATCTTTGGTAAAATTAGTTTTAATAAGGAAGGATTCTCTGATATACTAACTAAACCAATGTTTTTAAAAAGACATCCAACGTCGAATTTTTACAAACAAAATGTTGTTGAAAATACTACTTAAATAGCGATATCAACAAATTATACAAAGACTTACCTCGATCCACCAATATATGTAAAAACGTAGCAGCTTTACCATATTTTTATGAAACAATTAATGGAATTGATGTGTTTATATAAATCTCATTATACTATGTTGATAAGAAGATATATTGCAAATTTTTATTAGATTTATTTTTCTAGATTTTTAGGACATAAAATAATAATCAATTTTACAAAATAATTGTTTTTCATTTTTGTTTAAGTTTGTGCTAGATATAAAAAAAGCACCCACCGAGCTACAGAACAACATGCCAATGTAATAAGTAGCTTAAAATCACTGATAATACATACATAACAGTTACTTTGTGATGGTTTTCTAATTTAATGTTTATCTCCTGTGACATTAACAAGTTTTAAATACATCAGAAGTCAGACAGGTATCTATTTCTGATTCAGACATTATGTAAATAACATTATTTATAGAATGTAACATGTTCTTTATCATTATAGCCAGCTGATCTTAATTGTAACAATATAGACTTTATTACATGTAATTGATTAATTAAACTTACGGATGCAGCTTTTTATATTGATAACTTTGAACTCTAAACGTTCCATATTAAGTACCGTAAATAAACGTCTACAGCTAATGTAACTATACTAGACTTACCAGGTGCAATTTGTGAGGAACTGTCTATTGTTTTAACTGGAGTGCCTGAAAATAAATTTTAAAAAGTATTTGATTTGAAATGTATAATTAAATTGCTAAAACATAATATCTTTATAAAACCCTTAATATGTAAAAAAATAATAAAACTATTTAATCATCTTTGTAGAAACATTTGATTGGGAAAACCTACCGATAAACTACATGTGTATTTTAGATCTGTTTCATCGGTCATAATGAATTTAAGCCATAACATTAAGGACATTAGGTATATATATAGTGTTGAACTCCAAAAACGATACGCTATCATATTATAAAGTAAAAGATAAAACATTTTCACAATCGTTTTTTACATTTTTTTTTCTGCAAAATTTGCTAGTATATGTTATTAACAACTTTAAAACCTTTTCCATATTTCAATAATTTAATAAAAATTATAATTCTAACCTCTCTTTACTTTACAAACAAAAGACTTGGCTTTATAACAGTTATTATCGTTCCACTGTTTATCCCATGCTTTAAGCTCAGCACAGTCTTCATAACCAAAATAATTATTAGGTTCGTTTGGTGACCAGTTTGTATAGTCAACTATAGATCCATCAGACCATTGATGTGCTAAAATATATCAATATATGCTATTTGCACCCTTATTCTATTTAAGATAAAATGTGGAATCTTGTAGCTGATTGAATGTTTACTTGGCGACAACTAAGGCAACCAAAGCTCTTTTATTGTTTTTTCTTGAATAAATATAGATTATAAGATTTCAAAACGCTAATTTTGATACATTATCTTGTAATTGAACTCCACAAAGCACTTAGTATAATGAGATGCCTTTCTTTGTCTATCAAAGAAAATTTATTTCGGATTTAAGTTCAAAACATAAATAGCTAAATTCAAAATAACAAATATTAATCATTATTTCTGTTATGTTCCAAAATAATCATACAATCTCGCTCCGAGGAGAAACTATCCAGACACGGGTTGTCATAAATTTTAAAAAGGAACATATCTTTTGAAGACAGAAAATGACATCGTAAATAAAACAAGTCACTTTATTATTCGAAAAAGAAGAACACACTACAGCGATAAAAAAGATAAACACATAGATAATTCTGAAGAGTAAACATGGTTTAACAATTCGACCTGACAAGCAATAAGACTAGAAATACAAACAAATAATAGTCTGTAAAATATAAATAATTATATAACCATACTTGATTCAATATCTCTGTCACTGAAACCGATCCATATACTGTCCCAATGACTACAAATTAAAAATTAAAATACATTTATCATGGAAGTTTTCAGAATGAAAAATATTCGATGAAAATAACAAAACTAAGATATGTTTTACATATATTATTATAGCCGCTTATTATAACCCAAAATGTGATGGGCAGCACAATAAAACAAACAGAATTGTGGCAACTTTCGTTCATTTTAAAGCTATTTGAATTAAAATTTCGGCACCACAATTTACCTTTTTGTAAATTTTCTAATTATTTCACAAAAACCTGTTTAATTTTAATGTGCCATATGTGCACATTTCCGAAATTCTTTCCTCACCAGTGATACTAAAGTCCGAAAAAGTTTATAGATAAAAAAATTCAAACATTTGAAAATGAATTAATCCAAAGTTCCAAAATTATATGAATACAAATCAACAAACCTTAGTTTTAAATAAATTTTAAAAAAGACGCCTGAAATTTTTGATGCATTTTCTGAAAACACAAAGTTTTGTCTACTGAGTTAAGGATATCCTCGGGGAGTTTTCCTTCAACAACAGCGGTAACCGCTCAGGGGTAGTAAATATTTCACAAAAATACCTGTTTCATTTTAATAAAGAAAATGGAAATTTAATTTTAGGCTTCACTCCTTATCTTGCTAAATTAATACCAGACCTTCAAGAATATTCTTGTTACTTGTTCAAATATTTTGAATGAAGATTAATATTCTGATTTAAGTGCTTAACAACATATTCATATTTTTAATGTGAAGAATTTCTTTGTACATAAATACACATTTGTATCATATCTAGAATTATATGCTTTCGATCTGGACTGGTTGTTTTATTTTGAATAAAAACTGCTTTTCAAAGTAGGATTGTGTCATTTTTTAAGATTAAATTTACAAAATTAAATTTACCAAATAAAGTAAGGAAATTAAGACAAAGAATATTTAATCAATTTTTATACTTTTTTCATATATTTATATGAATATTCAATTTGTACGACCGTTTTATATGGAACTATTTTTTTGTGACTAATTTAATTAACAAAAACTTAATTTCAGCGGATATTTGTTCAGTAGGAGGCACATCAAATTAAAATATCAAAACGGATCTATTTACAAATTCCGTTTTGGTACTTCTACCAAAGAGATGCGATTAACTTTTTTCATGCAGCATAGTTGTTAATTTATATTTATGTTATAATGACCTCATCCAGGATAAATGATTCATTTATGTTTATATCATAATGACTTCATGTATCTGTTTAATTGTCTTATCTTGACAGCATCACTATAATAAAAAGCGTCGTTAAGAGTATAAATTTGTCTCATATTTTACCTCAAAAAGGTGTCGATGATAAATGCTCCTTCACCAATACCATGAATACTAACAAGATCAGCACCTAATTTTCTACATTTTTCTCTTGCATCTATCCAGGATGCTTTATTTTTTTCACCCTTGAAAGCCTGAAATATTGATAAAGTAAAATGTATTTTTAATAAAATTTTGTCCAGGGTTACTTTTTTAAGTTTTTCATTTACAAACGGCTGCATTGATTATTATTGCCTTTTGATAATTCTTTTTCAATTATATTTTATATAGAATTAAGGTATTAGTACAGGTACTGATATATAATAAAACAAGTATATCTCTACATACAAATCACTAGTATGTTTTTATAACGTAACCAAACGCACGAAGAAAGTGTCTAGATTGTAACCACTAAATTAAGAGCTTGTCTTTAAGGCAAAAGCATTTGAGCAATTTGTCATCAACCTTTGATCGTCGCATTTAATAACTAGCATATGTACCTATACAAATAAACCGTTACGGTAACTAACATTAAAAAGGCTTTCTGTATCTCTCCATGAAAAACTAGACATTGCGTATGAGCAGGGCTCAATCGCTGGGGAAGTCACCCCCAATGGTGGCAACCTTGTACATAAGAAAGTTTCTAAGAATGCAAAATCAGTAGAGTGTGACATCGATATTATCTCCCTTTCTGTTTAAACTAATCAGATGTGACCCCCCCCCAAAAAGGCACAACAACATGTCATATGGAACAAGTGTACAAAGTCTCATTACATTCTATCAAATGGTGTTTTATAGATGCTGTTTACAAACTTTCCTTGAATAACTCTAAAAAAACAAAGAAAATCATTGGACCATGAAAATAAGGTCACAATGTCCGACTTTGTGGTATAACATGTAGATCATCTTACTTTGTACCTATAAAACAAATTTCATCGAGATCGGTCAATTCGTTTCTTTTCTAGAGCAAAATCAGTAGAGAGTGTCATCGTAACTACCCCCTTTCTATTTCAACCAATCAGATGCCTATAAAGATAAACTGTTACGGTAACTAACATGAAACCGTTACGGTAACTAACATGAAAGAGGCTTTCTGTATCTCTCCATGACAAACTAGACATTGCGTTCGAGCAGGGCTCAATCGTTGGGTACGTCACCCCAATTGTGGCAACCTTGTACATTAGAAAGTTTCTTTTCTAGAGTGCAAAATCAGTAGAATGTTACATTGATATTATCTCCTTTTCTTTTGTGACCCCCCCCCCCCCCCCACAAAAGGCACAACTAAATGTCATAGAGAACAAGTGTACAAAAGTTCAACACCTTTCACCAAACCGTTTTTGAGCTATGGTGTTTACAAAAGTGTGGCGGAAAAATACGGGATAATAATAATAATAACAATAAAGGGTAAATCAATAAGTCAGCCCAACTATGTTGGGGGTGACTTAATGAAAGGAAACACAATAATTACCTCGAAAAATCATTTTAAATAAAAACCTATATTAAATTTGTTTAAAATATATTTTTTATAATGCCAAATATTTATATTTGTATTAAGTTTTGATAGCAATAAGGTAATGTGGTCTATAAATCGCATTGTTCACGTGGCTTGCCTATAAATATAATGTGACGCCATCAAACTTGCTGTTTAGACAGCTGGACATATCCTAAGAAGCAGGGTTCAAATAACCCTTGTGATAGAATTACCTTATAACAATGATCATTATATTCTACCCATTCTTCATAGCATTTTGGAAGTTCCGTCGTTGTCGATGAGACACCAGGTGTTGTAATGGTCGTAGGAATTGTAAAACCCAAACGTGGAAATTCACAAACATACGGCTTACTATCTGTACAGTTACCATTTACCCATAAACCAACGGGCAATCTGATTCTCATGGCAACACATGTTCCATCCTCGTTACCTTGTTATTATATAAAAACTATTAATGTTTATAAACAATATCCAAAGTGTTATTAGGCATTCTTTTTTAAAAACCTTTTTGGTATAATCAAATAATAAAAGGTGTTAACTAAAATTTAAGCAAAAATCAATGTAGGATCAATCCCTTACTAATTACACTAATAATGTAAATAATAATAACTTCCTGTTTTATAGCTTTCTGTCGTCTACTACTCATAAAACTTTACTCAGGCCAATATTTTATTGCCTAACTTAATCAACCTTATAACAAGGGTGAACCATTTGACAAATCTCACCTGTATAATTGTTTGTCATAACTACTGCGAAAGATACTGAATCTGGAGGTAGATGATAAACCCATAAAACTGACCAAGAGATCTTTCTGATAGAAGAAGACTTGATTTTGGTTCAGTAAAATTAAAATCCGGAGCAAAATGAGAATGTTTAGACCAATTGTTCTTTAATCTAAAACTAATTCCGTGAAAGAAAATTAGGATAGTTTAATAGAGAAGTACCTATTTTATCCGTAGAAAAAATGCTTTATTTAAATTCTATAAACATTGTACAACACATTAGTTCATGGAAGTTTTAAGACAGTTGGTCCTGATATTTTGAGGCCTGTATTGCTGAAACTGACGAGCTGCTTAAGTATTATTTATTTAAAATTTCATTTATTGAAACAAAATCGTTGTTTATAAAAACATTTTAAAAAGATTTATAGTATTTATTGTGTTTTATTATATGTAATTCTCAATTATTTTTGGGAATACTATTTGCAATCATTCTTAACTTTGGTTACATAAAGTGGCTGGGTTATCAAAGAATTTTTGGGAAACAAATTCATTACGCATTTCCACTTGTAAAAAAAATTTTGTAGCAAAAAAAAATTCAATACGCATTTCAACTTGTAAAAAAATTCTTGTAGCAAAATTTCTCTTTTCGTATATCGGTTAAAATGAAAATAGATCCCACCCATTAAAATATTAATATCTTGCTGATACTTCAAATACATTAAAATGTGTACTACAGCTGTATCCAAGCACATATCTAGTTTTATCTTAAAGTTATTTCTACAGTTTCATTTACCTGTGTGTTGTTTAAACCAGTGTGTAAATTGAAGCGATGTTCCCCCTGTCCAGGATTCAAATGTTCCCGGAGTGAGCGAGTCAGTTAATCCAATCCAAACATCAGCAGGCATATCCGAAATTAAACTAGCTAGAAATGCTTGGACGTACCTGAAATTCAAACATTATTTTATTTTATAATTTTTAAATATGTAAAAATAATTAAGGTAAATCAATTTAAGTTATTTACAGGCAGTATTAAGCAAAATTCAAAAACAATTTAAGAGCGACACACTTCAATTCGCTGAAAACATGGTATTTTACTAGTATGGCTTAATATTCATACCTTTACAGATAACATAAGGCTTTCATTGAATGCTAGACAACAACAGATGTTTACGTCATTTTTTCAAAATACGACAATAAATACGACTTTATATAATATATTTTAACATACTCTAATGGCACAAAAAAAACATAAATAAATAAAATAAAAGTAAGGCTGTATAAGCCCAAATCAAAGATTAAATTCCTTTCATTATCAAAATTGACTTTGCACATGACGAGTGTAGCTAGCTATACAGGAGGAGCTTTCTTTTCCGGAGCACTCGGCCTCACTTCCTTGATGGAGGTTCACGTGTATAACTAAATTGGTAAGTTTTCAGTTTTTTAAAAAAAAAATTAATTGTTTTTATTGTGATTTGAACATGAACTTGTATTTTTGTGTTTTATCGTAAAATATCACAAAAAACATAAGCAATGATGTGTTACACGTATATAATTATTCTTCATAAAAATTATGTATTTATCACACATTAAATTATTCAGTAAACTAACTAATAAAAACATATGACTAGTTGTATACGACGATGTGGGATAGTTATAAAACAATGGAGTTAAAAATATACCTTAATGGTCTTAGATATGAAAGTGAACCTACCTATCATTAACTGTTGCTAAATGTCCATTTCTAGATACACAGTGATTTTCTGCTGCATTCCAAGTACTTGAATTTTTAAAAAAACTATAACAAAATGCGTCGTAGGCATAAGTACCCTAGAATAATAATATAATGTAAAACACACTTGTAAATCATACAGGAGATATTAAATATTTATGTTTTACATATATACAACAAATTTACCATTCAATAAATTTTACAACAAAATACAACAGACTGTTCTATAATGAATATTTCAAATACTTCAACATTAACTCTGCGTTTGTAAAAGTAAAAACAATTTAGATTTTCTTACGTTTGAACAACCGTCTGCCGGTGGGGGCATTGTTACTTGCGCAGGTATGGATAATACTTCTTTCTTACGTTTGCAAATAAAACCAGGCATAGGTTGAGTCGCAGTTTGCATCATTCCACTGTCCACCCTGTTAATAATAAAGTGTTGTTACATTTTTATTATACGGATTGTAATTTTAAAAAAAAAAGCTTTGGAATAAAATTTACTGAACTATGATAAAGAAATTTGATTCCTTTGAGGGCCTTGTTTGAACTTTTTCAGCTAATATCAAAATCCATGATATTTACTTCCCCAAAAATAGCGAAAATTAATCGCACACCAACAATTATAATTAAGCATTACATTGTTCTCTAATATAAAGTTCTAAACTTAGAGTACTTTTCGCTGTTTGAATCATGAACATTTAAAAAAACGCCTCCTTTTTTAAATTGAAACATCATATAACAAAAAATACATTAAAGACCGTCTAGTAGGATGCATTATTCTCAATATTTTTAAACTTATGCATGAGTCAAATTTTGATTTTCGAAAAATTCCCTGCAACAATTCACAATAACCTCATACAACAGCAATATTTATTAAATCTTTTTTAAATAAATTTTGATAATCATTAAATTAAATATCGTCGGAAATAGATTATGAAGTGTTGTTGTCATTTTACTCAGCAACATTATTAACTCAAAAAGGTTGAAAAACTAATTTGACAGCACATTCATATATTTTCCATTACAATTAACGTAATTTCAATGTTATGAATATTTTAATTACTAAATTTTATTTGTAATCAACCCGGATCAACCTACCATTAATTTCGTGAGTACGCAATCTTCACCATATCGCCCAATGTTGTTTGGCTCTCGTTTAGCCCAATTAGTAAATGTCACTTTATCGCCATTTGACCAACGAAATGAGTTAGACATGTAACGGTCATGAAGACCTATCCAAAAACCACCATGAATTGCTGAAAACAATATATCATGTGAATAAGAATTTGGCAATTATACAACCATAACTTTCTTATTTTAAAATTAAAATGCTTATATAGTTCTCAATCCACTGCTTCCAATCACCATTACAGTCAAAAAATGGCTTAGATGCAAAACATGGTTGAAACGGAACTCGAACCCCAAGCTTTCACAATCTATGTGAGTATTGTACAGATCTAGGAAGCCAACAACGTTTGTAATTACCCACATACGTTAAGAAAATATCCGTTAAAGTATATCAAATCTCAGAGGGAATCAGTAAGTCCTGCCAAAGCGGCCATGAAACTGTAAGAATAGATAAAATATCAAGACTAGGCTCGAACCCTGCACTTCAGTCGAGGAATTGACTAACTTAGCTACCTTCACCGCTAGACTAGCATAATATTAACGAAATATAAAGAATATAATAACAGAAAAAGTAACATTTCAAAAGCTTACCGAGTAGATATTTCACAAGATAGAAATTGCTTACCGCTGTCACATATTCCACAAGATAAAGCACAATTTTGGAGCATCCATTTCGGATTTTTGGAACATTCTCGATTTTTAGCCCATATATCACATTGATGTCCGTTGTGTAAATTCTTGCAGTCACGTAGACAAACGCCACATGACAAATGGCAATGACGTTTCATCCATGCTGGGTTTTTCGAACATTCACCAGTCTTTGCCCATTGGTCGCATTTTTCATCGTGATACAAGTTATAACAATGTGCTAAAATGAATTGCGAGAGTTTAATTTTAATTCCATACGTAGATCTTCTTGTATAGTGTCGTTATATTATGTTATAGATTGTCTACTTGACAATTACATATTTTACTAACTTAAGGATTATTATTCTACCCTTTTCGTCATTTTAAATCTTGTTTATTTGTCTTATATTTTCCTGAATATTTGTGTCTTGTTTTTATAAACTGTGTGTTTTTATATACAAGCTGTTTAGAAATGTTGTCGTTATGATTTAACAGATAATTTGATTTTTTTCAGGGGATGGTTTTACTGTAACTTTCTTTGATATTTTGATATGGTATACAAAATTACTCATAAGATTTTCCGTTTTTTTTTTTTTTTTTTTTTTTTTTTTTTTTTTTTTTTTTAAATCAAATCTAGTTTACAATACAGTCTTGAAATGGCTAAGTTCATCATTTTTGTTACAGCTAATTGTTAAAAAGCAGGCTTGTAACTAAGAATATAATTATTATTAGTAGTAGTAGTAGTAGTCATCGGATAAGCAGCATTTAAGACTAACATAGTTACACTCTAAACAAACTGTTATATAACACTAACAGAATTCAATTACAGAAAACTTACTTGCTGGAAGTTGACTCAAAATAAAGTTTTGTTCATTTTCATCAACGATACTGGCAAGGTCACCACCTATCTTTCTACAGTAGGATCTTGCTTCAAGCCATGTTTTCTTTTCTCTTACAATCTTGAAGCACTGTGAATGATAATCCGTCCAGTTTGCTGGACAGCCATATCTTTTTCCCTCTTAATAAAAGATAAATTATATTACTAAAAACAGTTATTTTTCAATAATTTTAAATACAATAAAGAGTAATGATAAAAACATAACGTATCCAGCAATAGCCAGAAGTTAACGAAATTTAACCAAAGATAGATTTGATTATAAATACACTTGTACATCCATTTATCATTATCTACCTGTCAAATTATACATGAATGTAATTAATTATATATACCTGGTATCTCAGGTGGAGGTTTGTACGGTGATACAGTTGCATTTACGATACCTGTAAAACAAATATAATAATTGAAATAAAAAAAAAACGTTTTTCAATTCTTTTTCTAAGATTTAAAACATTGAAATATAAAAGAAAAATGACAAGTTAAAAAGAATTCACACACTGAAGTAAAATAGCCAAAAAACAACACACGCTAAGGTAAAATAGCCAAAAAACAACACACCCTGAAGTAAAATAGCCAAAAAACAACACACGCTAAGGTAAAATAGCCAAAAAACAACACACCCTGAAGTAAAATAGCCAAAAAACAACACACGCTGAGGTAAAATAGCCAGAAAACAACACACACTGAGGTAAAATAGCCAGAAAACAACACACGCTGAGGTAAAATAGCCAGAAAACAACACACACTGAGGTAAAATAGCCAGAAAAAACACACGCTGAAGTAAAATAGCCAAAAACAACACACACGGAGGTAAAATAGCCAAAAAACAACACACCCTGCAGTAAAATAGCCAAAAAAACAACACACACGGAGGTAAAATAGCCAAAAACAACACACCCTGAAGTAAAATAGCCAAAAAAACAGCACACCCTGAAGTAAAATAGCCAAGAAAACAAGACACACTGAGGTAAAATAGCTAAAAAAAACCAACACACCCTGAAGTAAAATAACCAAAAAAACAACACACGCTGAGGTAAAATAGCCAAGAAAACAACACACACTGAGTTAAAATAGCCAAAAAACAACACACTCTGAAGTAAAATAGCCAAAAAAACAACACACGCTGAGGTAAAATAGCCAAGAAAACAACACACACTGAGGTAAAATACCCAAGAAAACAAGACACACTGAGGTAAAATAGCCCAAAAAACAACACACACTGAGGTAAAATAGCTAAAAACAACATACCCTATAGTAAAATAGCCAAGAAAACAACACACACTGAGGTAAAATAGCTAAAGAACAACACACCCTGAAGTAAAATAGCCAAGAAAACAACACACTCTGAAGTAAAAAAGCCAAGTAAACAAGACACACTGAGGTAAAATAGCCAAGAAAACAAGACACACTGAGGTAAAATAGCCAAGAAAACAAGACACACCGAGGTAAAATAGCCAAAAACAACACACCCTAAAGTAAAAAAGCCAAGAAAACGTCACACTCTGAAGTAGAATAGCCAGAAAACATCACACCCTGAAGTACAATAACCACAAAACATAACACCCTGAAGTACAATAACCACAAAACATAACACCCTGAAGTAAAATAACCACAAAACATCACACTCCGAAGTAAAATAACCAAAAAACATCACAACCTGAAGTATAATAACCAGAACACATCACTTCCTGAAGTACAATTACCAGAAAACACCACACTCCGAAGTAAAATAACCAAAAAAAACATCACAACCTGAAGTATAATAACCAGAAAACATCACGTCCTGAAGTACAATAACCAGAAAACAACACACACTGAAGTGCAATAACCAGAACACAACACACCCTGAAGTAAAATAACCAGAACACATCACACTCTGAAGTAAAAATCAACTAAAAACACCACACCCTGAAGTAAAATAACAAAAAACATCACACTCTGAAGTACAATAACCAGAAAAAAAACACACCCTGAAGTACAAAAACCACACAACATAACACCCTGAAATATAATAACCAGAAAACATCACACCCTGAAGTATAATAACCAGAAAACATCACGTCCTGAAGTACAATAACCAGAAAAAAACACAACTTGAAGTATAATAACCAGAACACATCACGTCCTGAAGTAATACCCAGAACGCATCACACCCTGAAGTACAATAACCAGAACACATCACACTGTGAAGAACAATAACCAGAAAACATCACACCCTGAAGTATAATAACCAGAAAAAAACACACCCTGAAGTACAATAACCAGAAAACAACACACCCTGAAGTACAATAACCAGAAAACAATACACCCTGAAGTACAAAAACCACACAACATAACACCCAAAAATATAATAACCAGAAAACATCACACCCTGAAGTATAATAACCAGAAAACATCACGTCCTGAAGTACAATAACCAGAAAAAAAACACAACTTGAAGTATAATAACCAGAACACATCACGTCCTGAAGTAATACCCAGAACGCATCACACCCTGAAGTACAATAACCAGAACACATCACACCCTGAAGAACAATAACCAGAAAACATCACACCCTGAAGTATAATAACCAGAAAAAAACACACCCTGAAGTACAATAACCAGAAAACAACACACCCTGAAGTACAATAACCAGAAAACAATACACCCTGAAGTACAAAAACCACAAAACATAACACCCTGAGGTATAATAGCAAGAACACATCACACTCCGAAGAAAAATAACCAGAACACATCACACCCTGAAGTAAAATAACCTGAACACATCAAACTCTGAACTACAATAACCAGAACACATCACACCCTGAAGTACAATAACCAGAAAACAACAAACCCTGAAGTACAATAACCAGAAAACAATACACCCTGAAGTACAAAAACCACAAAACATAACACCCTTAAGTACAATAACCAGAACACATCACACCCTTAAGTACAATAACCAGAACACATCACACCTGAAGTACCATTACCAGAAAACATCACACCCTGAAGTATAATAACAAGAAAACAACACACCCTGAAGTACAATAACCAGAACACAACAAACCCTGAAGTACAATAACCAGAAAACATCACACTCTGAAGTATAATAACCAGAAAACATCACACTCTGAAGTAAAATAACCAGAACACATCACACCCGAAATAATAATAACTAGAACACAACACACCCTGAAGAACAATAACCAGAACATATCACACCCCGAAGTAAAATAACCAGAACACATCACACTCTGAAGAAAAAATAAACAAAAAAAAATCACACTCTGAAGTAAATAACCAAGAAACATCACATCCTAAAGTACAATAACCAGAAAACAAAACACCTTAAGCACAAAAACCACAAAACATAACACCCTGAGGTATAATAGCTAGAACACATCACACTCCGAAGAAAAATAACCAGAGCACATCACACCCTGAAGTAAAATAACCAGAACACATCACATTCTGAAGTAAAAATCAACTAAAAACATCACACCCTGAAGTAAAATAACAAAAAAAACATCACACTCTGAAGTACAATAACCAGAAAACATCCATCCTGAAGTATAATAACCAGAAAAAAACAAACACTGAAGTACAATAACCAGAAAACATCACACCCTCAGGTATAATAGCCAGAACACATCAAACTCCGAAGAGAAATAACCAGAACACATCACACCCTTAAGTACAATAACCAGAAAACATCACACCTGAAGTACAATAACCAGAACACATCACGTCCTGAAGTACAATAACCAGAAAACAACACACCCTGAACTACAAAAACCACAAAACATCACACCCTGAAGTATAATAGCAAGAACACATCACACTCCGAAGAAAAATAACCAGAACACATCACACCCTGAAGTAAAATAACCTGAACACATCAAACTCTGAACTACAATAACCAGAACACATCACACCCTGAAGTACAATAACCAGAACACATCACACTCTGAAGTAAAATAACCAAAACACATCACACCCAGAAAATAATATCAAAAAAACAGCAAAACCCTGAAGAAAAATAACCAGAACACATCAAACTCTGAAGTACAATAACCAAAACACATCACACCTGAAGTACAATAATCAGAACACATCACGTCCTGAAGTAAAATAACCAGAACACATCAGTATGTAGTAAAATATTCAGAAAACATCACACTCTGAAGTATAATAACCCGAACACATCACATCCTGAAGTAAAATAACCAGAAAACATCACGCCCTGAAGTAAAATAACCAGAAAACAACACACCCTGAAGTACAATAACTAGAAAACATCACACCCTGAAGTAAAATAACCAGAACACATCACACACTTATCCCAAAGTTTTAGGTAAAATGTACCTTATTATATGGTACAAAGATTTATAGATATAAATTATACGTGTTGTTCAAGATGTAAAGCAAAACTTGATCATAGTAAAATCAAAAACCAGCAATGGAGTTCTCAAAAATTTTAAGTTTAATCATGAATAGGTTAATTCTCCCAAAACCTTCTTATTTTTGACAGTGTGTGGAAAGAGAATAATTACTAGGTCAATTGTAATGCAATTTAGTTTTTGTTTTATAATATATCATTACACATACATTACAGGAGGCACTAGTCTAACAGTTCTTGATATGGAGTGTAATAGTGACCTGCATACCAAAAAACAATTCATTAACTGCAAGCGTGTAGAAAAATAGCAGATAACTGAAATTTCAGTGAATTTTCAAAGTTCAAAGGGCCATAACTCACGTAAAAATTAGCGGATGGAAACGAAACATAAACTTGATCTGTAACTCATCATGGTAGAGTCACATACCAAACATTAGTTCCATTTCTACAAGCGTGTAGAAAAAAGTGCGGAAAACTAAACTTTCTGTGAATTTTCAAAGATCAAATGGCCATAACTCCGGTAAAAATTAGCAGATTGAAACGAAACGTAAACTTGATCTGTAACTCATCATGGTAGACTCATATACCAAAAAATCAGTTCATCATCTAAAAGGATTAGAAAAAAAGAGCGGAAAACTGACATTTCAGTGAATTTTCAAAGTTCAAAGGGCCATAACTCATGTAAAATGAGTGGACGGACGGATGGACGGGTGGACGGACGGACAGAGCGCAAACCTAAAGTCCCCTTCGGCTTTCGCCGGTAGGGGACTGATAACCAGAACACATCACACCCTGAAGTAAAATAACCGGAAAAAAACACACCCTGAAGTAAAATAACCAAAAAACAACACACCCTGAAGTACAATAACTAGAAAACATCACACTCTGAAGTAAAATAACCAAAACACATCACATCCTGAAGTAAAATAACCAGAAAACATCACAATCTGAGGTAAAATAACCAAACCACATCACATCCTGAAGTAAAATAACCAGAAAAAAAATCACACTCAATCTGAAGAAAAATAACCAGAAAACATCAGACTCTGCAGTAAAATATACAGAAAACATCACACGCTGAAAAATAATTACCAGAACACATCACACCCTGAAGTACAATAACCAGAACACATCACGTCCTGAAGTACAATAACCAGAACACATCACACTATGTAGTAAAATATTCAGAAAACATCACACTCTGAAGTATAATAACCCGAACACATCACATCCTGAAGTAAAATAACCAGAAAACATCACAATCTGAGGTAAAATAACCAAAACGCATCACACTCTAAAGTAAAAAAAAAAACCAGAACACATCACGCCCTGAAATATAATAACAAGAATACATCAAACTCTGCAGTAAAATAACCAGAACACATCACACAATGAAGTAAAATAACCAGAAAACATCACAAGATGAAGGAAAATAACCAGAAAACATCACACCCTGAAGTATAATTACCAGAACACATCACACTCAGAAGAAAAATTACCAGAAAACATCACACTCTGAAGTATAATTACCAGAACACATCACACTCAGAAGAAAAATTACCAGAAAACATCACACTCTGAAGTATAATTACCAGAACACATCACACTCCGAAGAAAAATTACCAGAAAACATCACACTCTGAAGTAAAACATCGAAAACACATCACACCCTGATGGTTTTCTCCGGGCACTCCGGCTTCCTCCACCACCCCAGAACTGCCTTGAAATAAGTGGAAGATTCTTGACTGGGGCGTAAAACAACATTACTCCACTCCACTCATTCACTGAAGTAGAATATTCTACAGTACACGGTTTAATTAATTTAAAACTGAGATGTATTATTATGACGATTATCAAACAATGATTAAATGATAAAAATGAATAAAAGTTTGTAGTTTAGGTTTTAGAGCAAGAACATTTTGATAAATGCAAGCAAATAATGGTGATTTTAACCTTAAGATAGGTCTTATTACTACCGATAATTTATAATCTAGATTGAAACTTTGTTCTGCATTTAAATGAAAATAACCCTATTATTTAGCCTTTAAATATTAACACTAAACTAGCTACCTATGAGATGTTGTTTGTTTATGCTACTGTAAACCCGTCAAAATTAAATCTACCTCTTTGTCGGTATAGTCATTCGTATTTGAGTAGTGACATACCAGTAAACCACGTCATAATTAAATCTGCCCCATTGTCAGAACTAACTAAGTAGTGACATACCAGTAAACCACGTCATAATTAAATCTGCCCCATTGACAGAACTAACTAAGTAGTGACATACCAGTAAACCACGTCATAATTAAATCTGCCCCATTGTCAGAACTAAGTAGTGACATACCAGTAAACCACGTCATAATTAAATCTGCCCCATTGTCAGAACTAACTAAGTAGTGACATACCAGTAAACCACGTCATAATTAAATCTGCCCCATTGACAGAACTAACTAAGTAGTGACATACCAGTAAACCACGTCATAATTAAATCTGCCCCATTGTCAGAACTAAGTAGTGACATACCAGTAAACCACGTCATAGTTAAATCTGCCCCATTGTCAGAACTAACTAAGTAGTGACATACCAGTAAACCACGTCATAATTAAATCTGCCCCATTGACAGAACTAACTAAGTAGTGACATACCAGTAAACCACGTCATAATTAAATCTGCCCCATTGACAGAACTAACTAAGTAGTGACATACCAGTAAACCACGTCATAGTTAAATCTGCCCCATTGTCAGAACTAACTAAGTAGTGACATACCAGTAAACCACGTCATAGTTAAATCTGCCCCATTGTCAGAACTAACTAAGTAGTGACATACCAGTAAACCACGTCATAGTTAAATCTGCCCCATTGTCAGAACTAACTAAGTAGTGACATACCAGTAAACCACGTCATAATTAAATCTGCCCCATTGTCAGAACTAAGTAGTGACATACCAGTAAACCACGTCATAATTAAATCTGCCCCATTGTCAGAACTAACTAAGTAGTGACATACCGATTTTCTTGCAAATATAACCGTAAACATTGTTACATGGTTTATCTCCCCATTTAGTTGTTCTTACATCCATGTTAACACACTCTTCAATTTCATCTACATTGTCAGGTTCACCTGCAGTTACAAAAGTTAAAAATTATATAATTATACGGCCTTATATCCCTATTAAATAAACGATTAAATTTGTGTTGATCAAACAGCATTGTTTTAACCACCACTGGACATAACTCTTTCATGCCTTATATCCCTATTAAATAAACGATTAAATTTGTGTTGATCAAACAGCATTGTTTTAACCACCACTGGACATAACTCTTTCATTAGGTAGAATGACCTGCGAGAATTAGGGATGTTTAATTGCTTTATTTGTTTGTTGCTTTTTATTACTTTATCACCGGCTATAGCCAGGTGTATGCTTTTCATTACTTAATATGTGTTTATCACTTACATTACGTTATGTTTTGATACTTTTATTGCAACATATTAATTGTTTCCCGCCTCTGTTTGACCATTAACATGCATAACAACTTAATATTAGTCTATTTAAAAAGACTATATAACTGACTGAAAACAACGTCTTAAAGATCATATACACCTATTTTAAACCACAGTTATATAACATAAATATTAAATTAAAGTATAAGTATGTTGTCGGTTTCGTGTTGGACACCAAAAATATCTGCTTGTGAGGTTAAAGTAATGCTGTATGAAAAATACATGTCTCTACATGTTCATGGTAAAACGTAAATAAATAAATAAATAAATAATAAATAAATAAATAATAAGACAATCAAGCAGTTGCCAATAATATAAATGAAAAAATATACAGAGAAAGCGACAATTATTTTTTTAAAAAATTCCAAAGTTAAATTAAAATGTAGTAATATGTTAATCTTCTTATTGTAGGAGTACATTACAAAGTTGAAATTTAACCTAATTAAACTCAAGTTAAAAATTATCATATAAGAATTGTATAGAATTATAATCAAGATTAAATCAATATAATAATTATTTATAAAAGCTCACATTCTTGTCTGTAAACCTTTGATATAATTACCTGGCGCGAAATTCAAATATGGAAACGGTGAACCATCGGACCATATCCATCCTTTATCGTCTGCCCGTGTGTTTGCACCGATCCACACAGCATCTGAAATCATGTTTCTAATCCTTCCTACACAAAATTGATATACGATTATTATTATTGTTATTATTTCATTTAATTTACATTAGATAAAATCAGAAGTTTTAGAAATTACCTGATTAACTTGGAAACACAACTAAGAGTAAAACTATCTCTAGTTATATTGGAGATGTTCTTGTCCGGGTATTGCAGTATAATTTATACCTGGTGGTCTTAAAAAAATCGACAAAAGTAATAAACCATTTTATATTTCTTAATTACGGAATATTTCAAAATTCAAATTTTATGTCTGTCGTTTAGAAAATACAACATTCCAGTAGTGATACCTTTGTATTTACGGCTAAAGGGGAACAACTCTCAAAGAGTCAAGATTCTTTCACTTACTTCGAGGCGGTCAGTTCTGGGATGGTGAAGGAAACTGGAGTGTCCAAAGAAAAAACCACCTACCTTCGGCAAGCGAACTGACAAACTTTCTCACACTATGATCTGTCCCGAGTGGGATTCTAACCCAGGCAGTGAAACTCTCAAAGAAACGTCGCTTACAAAATGGCGAAAAAGTTTGCGAGCCACCCCGATAACGAAATAAGCAAAATCAGACCTCCATAATCATAGGCTTTCAAATGTTGATTTAATCAGATCAAAGTGATAATATTAATAAATTCGTTATTCATGGTATGACTCCATGGTGTAGATATAACGCCCCATACATTGCATGATGTACTCCTAAAATGTACATGCCCCTCACAATGCAAGGTGTACTCCATAGTGTACATATCCCTTTCATTAAATGATATACTCCATAGTGTACATGTCCCTTAAATTGCATCATATACTCCGTAGTGCACTTGTCCCTTACATTGCACAATGTACTCCATAGTGTACATGTCCCTCAAATTGCATGATATACTCCTTAGTGTACATGTCCCTCAAATTGCATGATGTACTCCAAAGTGTACGTGTCCCTTACATTGCATAATGTACTCCATAGTGTACATGTCCCTCCAATTGCATGATGTACTTCATAGTGTAAATGTCCCTCAAATTGCATGATATACTCCTTAGTGTACATGTCCCTCAAATTGCATGATGTACTCAAACGTGTACGTGTCCCTTACATTGCATAATGTACTCCATAGTGTACTTGTCGCTTAAATTGAATGATATACTCCATAGTGTACATGTGCCTCAAATTGCATGATATACTCCATAGTGTACATGTTCTTTAAATTGCATGATGTACCCCATAGTGTACTTGTCCCTTAAATTGCATGATGTACTCCATGGTGCACTTGTCGCTTACATTGCATGATGTACCCCATAGTGTACATGTCCCTTATATTGCATGATGTACTCCATAGTGTACATGTCCCTTATATTGCATGTTGTACTCCATAGTGCACTTTTCGTTTACATTGCATGATGTACTCCATAGTGCACATGTCGCTTACATTGCATGATATACTCCATAGTGCACTTGTCCTTAACATTGCATGATGTACTCCATAGTGCACTTGTCGCTTACATTGTATGATGTACTCCATAGTGCACTTTTCGCTTACATTGCAAGATGTATTCCATAGTGCACTTGTCGCTTACTAATGCATGATGTACTCCATATTGCACTTGTCCCTTACATTGCATGATATACTCCATAGTGCACTTGTCGCTTACATTGCATGATGTACTCCATAGTGCACTTGTCGCTTACATTGCATGATGTACTCCATAGTGCACTTGTCGCTTACATTGCATGATGTACTCCCTAGTGCACATGTCGCTTACATTGCATGATGTACTCCATAGTGTACATGTTCTTTAAATTGCATGATGTACCCCATAGTGTACATGTCCCTTATATTGCATGATGTACTCCATAGTGTACATGTCCCTTACATTGCATGATATACTCCATAGTGTACATGTCCCTTATATTGCATGATATACTCCATAGTGTACATGTTCTTTAAATTGCATGATGTACCCCATAGTGTACATGTCGCTTACATTGCATGATGTACTCCATAGTGCACTTGTCGCTTACATTGCATGATGTACCCCATAGTGTACATGTCCCTTATATTGCATGATGTACTCCATAGTGTACATGTCCCTTACATTGCATGATATACTCCATAGTGTACATGTCCCTTATATTGCATGATATACTCCATAGTGTACATGTTCTTTAAATTGCATGATGTACCCCATAGTGTACATGTCCGCTTACATTGCATGATGTACTCCATAGTGCACTTGTCGCTTACATTGCATGATGTACCCCATAGTGTACATGTCCCTTATATTGCATGATGTACTCCATAGTGTACATGTCCCTTATATTGCATGATATTCTATAGTGTACATGTTCTTTAAATTGCATGATGTACCACATAGTGTACATGTCGCTTACATTGCATGATGTACCCCATAGTGTACATGTCCCTTATATTGCATGATGTACTCCATAGTGCACTTGTCGCTTACATTGCATGATGTACTCCATAGTGCACTTGTCGCTTACATTGCATGATGTACCCCATAGTGTACATGTTCCTTATATTGCATGATGTACCCCATAGTGTACATGTTCCTTATATTGCATGATGTACCCCATAGTGTACATGTTTCCTTATATTGCATGATGTACCCCATAGTGTACATGTTCCTTATATTGCATGTTGTACTCCATAGTGCACTTGTCGCTTACGTTGCATGATGTACCCCATAGTGTACATGTTCCTTATATTGCATGATGTACTCCATAGTGTACATGTTCCTTATATTGCATGAAATACTCCATAGTGTACATGTTCCTTATATTGCATGATGTACTCCACAGTGCACATGTTCCTTATATTGCATGATGTACCCCATAGTGTACATGTCCCTTATATTGCATGATATACTCCATAGTGTACATTTTCTTCAAATTGCATGATGTACCCCATAGTGTACATTTCTATCTACCTCTATCTACTATTCCTTGGTTATCGATAAAAATAACAATTGTGTCCCAACAATTTAATATTTATTTATTTATCTATTTATTTATCTATTTACTTATTTATTTATTTATTTATTTATTTATTTATTTATTTATTTTTTTTTTTTTTTTTAGATGCCGCAATGCAAAGGCCATAGTATGTGTGATATAGCGAGATTATTTGACGAGATGTGCTATACGGAAGAAATAAGCATTGCATCTGTCCCATTTGTATAACAGATTCGGGTCTTTTCATCCGGACGTTCGTTTGAGAAGATGAAGTTGTTTGTATGTCTATATAAAAGATGTGCTTATCTTTTGTTAGTTCGGGGTAGTCTGTGGACAGGATAACGATTTCATATTTTAAAATTTTATAAAGGAGTCTTTAAATACATCAATATTGATTTTTTATTTTAATTCCGTAAATTCTGTATGTATTTAATCCTTTGAACATAACCACAATGCACAATTGAGTAGTTTTTAGCTCACCTGAGTCAAAATTTCAGATGAGCTATTGCCATCGGTTAGCGCCTAGTGTCCGTTTTTCAGATTTAAACTTTTTACATTTTTATCTTTTTCTTGAGAACTACTAAACATAATTTCATGAAACTTGGAAAAATAAAAATAAGCCGCCATTGCAAATTCTTTGTTTTTGATATGCTAAATTTTAAAAACTTCCTCTTAAGAACCGCTGAGTTAATTGAAACCATATTTCTGTTGTTGTCCTTAACAAGTACGGAGCATGCTTATTGTGAAATTCACTTGTAAAATAATCTGAACAGGGCTTTATTTTGTTTTGGTTATCCAGTCGCGGAGATTCAAGCTCTTGGGAATCTTTTGTAAAACTAATTTTGTTACTTTGACCACAAGTACTTAGTGCAACGTGAACTAAATCTACGGTAGGAGTCAAAACTTGGTATTTTGTGTGAAGCTTTTACCGTTGAAAACCTATAAAACCTATAATTCTTCTTTTGTTTGTTTGTCTTTAATGTCTTTTTCTCTGATCATTTTGCATTAAAAGAGACAAGTTGTTGATCATCATAAGCAGTTGATTTCATTTTTAAAAAATGTATTTTGTATGCATTGTTAAAAGTTCGTCGAAATAGAATTTTATATTGATGTCAGATTAGCTATCGTTTGAGCAGATAAATGTTTAGGTCAAGGCTACTTGTGGAGGTCACGGTGGCCAAATGGTCTAAAGCGCGCGCTTACAGATCACACTGTCTCTCACTGCTTGGGTTCGAATCCCACTTTGGACAGATCCTATTGTAAGAAAATTAGTTTGCTTGCCGAAAGTCGTTGGTTTTCTCAGGGCACTGCGGTTTCCTCTGCCATCCCAGAACTGACTGCCTCGAAAAAAGCTCAACTCAGCTCAAGACTATTTGACAATAAATAAAGTTTTATATACCTGTATATATGCACTGTCCTATAAGAAATGCAAATTGTCAATTGGTTTGCATTGTAAATATGTTTAAAAACAGTTGTGTTCAATGTTCTGGGAGTTATCATATAAGAATACTTATAACACGTAACCTAACATTAAAGACAAACATGTTGATGTTACCAATTATAATAAAAAATAATTACCAAGCTTCACCTCGAGGGAGGACAGACTTTCGCTTATCAATACAACATATTTGTAAAATAATAATAAAAAACTGATGATCGATACACGTAGAATGTACACGAAAAAAGATTACGTTGTGCTAAAAACGCAAAAGAGTTCTAGCATAGAGCCTTTCAGTACTTTCAGTCCTTTGATTTTGATGCAAAATTTTGCAGTTTTGTTTATATATTTATCACTTTTTTGTTTTCACATTTAACGTTAAATATGGGCATTTTTACAATTAGCGTTAAAATGTTTTTTACATTTAGCGTCAAATGCCTTTATACATTTGGTGTCAAGTTTTTACATTTGTAGCATTTTTTTACATTTAGAGTAAAATTGTTTTTACATTTAACATTAAATTTGATCTTTTTACATTTAACGTGATTTTTACACTTGACAGTCCTACACACGACCCTTATACTTTATGATGTACACAACTGACACTGTTATTTGTATGGCATGATGTTTATGTACCTTACCCCCTATATAATACTGCTCCTGGATGCTTGTTACACTTAACAAATCTCCGCCATGACGAACACACGTGGCTCTTGCTTGTGTCCAAGACCTTAAATCATCATTAAATTGATAACAAAAATGTGTATTTGGATCTTCTTCCCAGTTAGGACCACATTGGGCACTCCATACGGCTAAAATATTTAGATAAACAGAAAATCATTTCAGTTTCTATTAATAACGCTTATCTTTAGATTTGCTTGTATAGAAAACTATCAGACACCATACGCCATTATATCCATTTCCCGTTAAACATGACTAAGTTAAATTACATTTTTTAAACCGCTTGATACCAAAAAATTAAATATGTAATTTTATATCCGCAATAGCGTTTAACAAGACCCAAACGGGATCGAAACCTGCGTCGCCAGGGCATTATTACCACAGGTACTTATTTCTGATATTAAGAAATAGTATATCTTTAGTAGTTTATTATGTAAGGAATAAGTGTCTGCATTTTTTTCAACCAGGAATAGCAAGAAAAACTACAGATTTTGCAACTGCTGTGAAACACATGTATTAAGTACTAGCTGTTAAAATGTTTTCCCAAGCACATTTTTATACGTTATTTGCTGAACATGTATAAACCATATTAGGTCACCAACACGCCATGTAATGATTATATCCTACCAATTTGTTTTTGAAATTTAAGTTTTGAATAAAAAAAACTTACCTTTTACATCTGCATATATTGAAAGAAAGGAAGAACATAGTAGCTACATGAACATTGCATAAAAACAGTCTAAATAATATTATTTGGTTGGATGAGTTTCAAAACTGTTGTGAAATTAACATGTGTGCCTTATGAATTACACAATATTTGAACCGTTCATATGTTTTTCTGTGAAAAATGACAAAGTTCCAAAGGCAATAATTTTAAAAGAAAAATCATCAAATGTCGCCAAAATAGGAGGCGCACAACACTGATGTGTGCAAAACAACTGGGTGAAATTTTACTTTATTTGGATAAAGTTTATAGGGCTATGATTACACAAGCCATGCACAGTTGAGGTGTGACAGACGGAATGTAAAAAAGAAGAAAAAAAGAACATGTTTTCGATAATTTTCGTTATATTTAAAAAATTTCTCAAACAGGAGCTTCATTAAATACTTTATTAGAAGTAGTGTCGTCCGTCGAAAACTCACGATGATCAACAAAAGTAAAATCTTTTAAGAAATTAAGCACATACATTTTTATAAACCCCATTCTATTTTATCTTAACTAGTTTTGTGGTTCACGATCATATAACCTAATGATTTATGTGATGTTAGGTAACACGTTATTCCAATTATACTTAGTTTTATTTTTTTTTTATTTATTGAATTTACCTGTGGTTGGCCGTAGTGTTGTTGTGGCTATTGTAGGAGACGAAATTGTGGTTCTTATTATCTCTGGTTCTGTTGGTATTGACCGTTGTGTAGAGATAGGTCTTTGTGTGATGACAGGTCGTTGTGTGTTTGGTAACACGGCTGATTTTTGTCAAATAAGAATATGTTTACATGATAATTATATAATAAAAAAAACACGTTTTGCAATCATTTAAGTTACCACAACGTATGCTTTCGATCTGTGTAACAATAGTGTTAAGATTCATACATTATCGGTGCAAGTCATACTAAATGGTTATACTTATAGATGTTCCGATATTGCCTTTTAGATGCACGTGCTAATTTTCGACACATTGTATTTAGGAGAGGCTCGTTGCTGCTTTAATACAATATGTAAACAACGTTTTGTCCCAAGTCATAAAAAAGACTTCATCATCAAAATCATTTCGCATGTAGATAGATATTTATTGGGAAACACATACATGAAGTAAACAATAACTAACAAACAAAATAAATAAGAAACAATATGCACTTGATTATAAACCTCTAGCCTTTGCTCGTCATTTTGTTTACGTAAATTTCACAATTTCACGTGAATTTACTTTATAAACTTGATTAACTTCTTTAATCTCAAAATGAACAAAATCTGCCAGTTTCAACAGTGGTGTCATTTTTTGTTGAGGACATTATTTTTCTAATATAAAATTACAAATTAGTTATCATTATACATACGATCTGTGATGATGCCTCTTATTGGTGTTAATGTTGGCATTGCTGTTGTTGAGATTGTAGTACTGTGTTGTGTCGTTGCTGTCAGTCTGGAGATTGTTAATGCTTCATCCATACAAATAAATGACTTTAAACTACTGCAGTTGAAATCCAACAACCATTTACCGTTAACATCGCCTAAAAATACATTAATATGTAGACAAAATAAGCTCCAGGACTATAGGTTGACATAACTGCTTATACCAAGAAAGTAAGTCTACCCTTTTGACCTGACGCGAAATAAAATCCCGCATGTCGTGTATTGACGTGACGCAAAATCCCCCCCCCCCCCCCACCGAATCACCCTGTGGACATGATGCAATTAAACAAACCCAAGATTAAAGTTAAGTTTTACACATGGTAGACAATATTTAAAACAAAAAATAACCAAAACAACATTTTTGCTAACGTTTTCATCCATCTTGGGACTTTTCAAGCATCCCATATTAACTGTGATAATAACATATATATTTTTAATGTCGTCATATAATTGTTTTCCGAGGAAAGGATCTAGTCGTTCGTTCAGTTTTGCTTTACAGATATTTGCAAATACGTTTCTTTTTCTATTCTTAAGTTCTTCAGTTTCGGTTGTCTAAAATTGTCTCCAGCAACAGTATGAAGTGATAAACAATATGTGTGTGTGTGTGTGTGTGTGTGTGTGTGTGTGTGTGTGTGTGTGAAACTTGAAATTAAAATACTACGGATCTACGGATACAGCTGTTCCAAGCTTAAATAATTTAACCAAGCTGAAAAGCTGATAAGAACATATTTAACACAGTAAGTATAATTGTTAAGAAGTCACTTTACTCGTTCTATAAGGACTGACTTGATTTGTTCATTTGCAGAGAATTCAATAGCAAGTAAATTCTGATTTTATTAATATTAAGATATACCTGCAAATATATTAACACATGCTTTCTGTGAATGTGGTGCTGTGGATATAAACGACCAATGTGTGTAGCCGGACAATACTTCCCCATCTGTCCATAACCAGCTGTCCGAGTGACTCTCACCTGTATCAGAACAAATGAAAGAAAATTAATATTCCATAAGATAAATGCAAAAAAAAAAAATTATTGACCTGTTACCTTAAGTTAATCATTCTAAAACGTTTACAATACGCACTTTGATTGGAGATGTTTATAACTAATGTTTCAATGTACACTGGCGTAGCATTGGGGACATTCAAATGTTCTATATTAATAATTAAAGTATTAAGCAATATAACGATTTTGAGACTCAAAACGTTGTAATTGTTACCGAATAAACGATACTGCTTTAGTATTAAAAAAATTAATCTTTAAAGCTGGTTATTCACATTAAGCATGGAAAGGAAAAAATTTCATTCATAAGCAAAGAATTATGAATATTCTGTGAGGTTAAAAAAGAAAAAAAAATTTCTATACATTTTTCTGCCATATTTCTAGAGCTACTTATAAAAGAGAATTGTGAATATCGATCTATTTTTAGAATCATTAGGTGAAAAGAGTCATGAATCTAAAATTTGCTTGCAATTACTAATAATTAGGTATGTGTCTGATTAGCTGTGACAGCTAAGTGACACAGTAAGATGATATCGCCAAACACCAAGACGGATATATTTATTTATACGTTAATCAAAACATTTTTAAATATTTCTCCGAGTCAGACAATGCAGCAAAACTGTAATACCAAATACGTAAAACGTTTTCTCAACATAATGGTCTTTTTTTTAATTCAACCGTTACCCCAGTTTCTAGAATACCCTGAACAGTGCATATACTTACAGAATAATCCTATCCATATACTGGAAACACTAATACCTTGGACAGTGTATATATACTTACGGAATAATCCAATCCAATTTCTAGAAACACCAATACCCTGAACAGTGCATATCCTTTCGGGATAATCCCGTCCATATCCATATACTGGAAACACCGATACTCTGACAAGTGTATATACTTACGGGATAATCTTTCCATATACTGGAAACACCGATACCCTGACCAGTGTATATACATACGTGATAATCAAATCCATATACTGAACATACCAACACCCGGGACAGTGTATATACTTACGGGATAAACCTATCCATATACTGGAAACACCAATACCCTGAACAGTGTACAATGTATATACTAACTGGATAATCCTAACCATATACTGGAATCTCCAATACTCTGAACAGTGTTTATACTAACGGGATAATCCTATTCATATACGGGAAACACCAATACCCCAAACACCTATATACTTACGGGATAATCATATCCATATACTGATATAACAAATACTCTGAACACCTATATACTTACGGGATAATCATATCCATATACTTGAGTCACCAATACTCTGAAAACCTATATACTTACGGGATAATCATATCTATATACTAGAATCACCAATACTCTGAACAGTGTATATATACTAACGGGATAATCCTATCCATATACTTGAAATCACCAACACCCTGAACACCTATATACTTATGGGATAATCATATCGATATACCGGAATCACTAATACCCTGAACACCTATATACTTACGGGATAATCATATCTATATACTGAAATAACCAATACCCTGAACACCTATATACTTACGGGATAATCATATCCATATACTGGAAACACCTACACCCTGAACAGTGTATATACTAACGGGATAATCCTATTCATATACTGGAAACACCAACACCCTGAACACCTATATACTTACGGGATAATCCTATCCATATACTGGAAACACCAACACCCTGAACACCTATATACTTACGGGATAATCATATCCATATACTGGAATCACCAATACTCTGAACAGTGTATATACTAACGGGATAATCTTATCCATATACTGGAAACACCAACACCCTGAATACCTATATACTTACGGGATAATCATATCCATATACTGGAATCACCAATACCCTGAACACCTATATACTTACGGGATAATCATATCGATATACTGGAATCACCAATACTCTGAACAGTGTATATACTAACGGGATAATCCTATCCATATACTGGAAACACCAACACCCTGAACACCTATATAATTACGGGATAATCATATCCATATACTGAAATAACCTATACCCTGAACACCTATATACTTACGGGATAATCATATCGATATACTGGAATCACCAATACTCTGAACAGTGTATATACTAACGGGATAATCCTATCCATATACTGGAAACACCAACACCCTGAATACCTATATACTTACGGTATTATCATATCCATATACTGGAATCACCAATACCCTGAACACCTATATACTTACGGGATAATCATATCGATATACTGGAATCACCAATACTCTGAAGACCTATATACTTACGGGAAAATCATATCTATATACTGGAATCACCAATACTCTGAACAGTGTATATACTAACGGGATAATCCTATCCATATACTGGAAACACCAACACCCTGAACACGTATATACTTACGTGATAATCCTATCCATACACTGGAAAGACCAATGCTCTGAAGTCCCCTTAACTCACTATTGATATAGTTCTGTTCTTCTTCACTATTTAAGTAAACCATTTTTAAAAATTGATATTCCACGATTACTGAAGTGATAAGAATATCAAGTCAATGTGGAAATACCCCCAAACTTAAAAGCTTAATTTTCCACATTTTTGTTTTTGAAATATTTGGAATACACAGTAATTTTGAAAAGAAATGAAAATACAAGATAAATGATGTATTTCTGAAATTCAATTTGTGTGCTGCAACCTGGTTACAAACCATGTTTTATACTTTTGCTTTAATCAATGTAACAAAAAAGAAGAAGAGCGCTATGTTAAGCAGACCCTTCCTAGTACCATGTTTAACAATTCATTAACTTCACCTATGGTGATACTAATTTGCCTATTGAACATAATCTCACATAATTTCCAATTTAACTCTCTTTTAAAAACGTCCAAAAGTTTGTGGTAAATTCTTAATATGATTTCCGCTATGGGAATGAATTGTTCTGAATAAAAAATAAAAATTTCGAAAACATAAACAAAACTTCTGACCTTTTAATTTCCAAAAGTCTTGCATTGTTGTCCCTGCAGAATCTGACGGCAGCTTGCCAAGTCATACGTGAAGACTTGAACAAATAACACAGACCATTGTTCATAAAAAAGCCAGGACGACAAACACCTTAATAAAAGTATAATTAGCTTTATCTGCATACATTTAATATCGCAACATTGAAAATAGTACCTTGACCCGATTGAGATTCGAACAAAAAAAACTTCCCCTTAAGAAGCCGTCTTTTACCAAATGAGTTATTGCAGGATTTGACTGAGGCATGTAGCAAAATTTTCAGCCGTCATAATTTTTTAAATTAATTTAACGCAAAGGTATGTTCCCTCATGCAAAGCATTCCTTAGTTGGACTTGAATTCATAAAATTTTGGAACTTTAGATTAATTAATTTTCAACTGTTTCGCTTATGTTTTTATCTATAAAACTTTTCGGCCCCTAGTGTCAATGATGAAGAATGATTTGCCGAAATTTGCACATATGGCACATAAAAATTTAACAGGTATTTTTGTTATATATTTGCTTAATACAACAGTAATCAACTCATTATATTTAGTTCTAATTCATCATTTTAACCGATTACACTGTATTACAAATAAACTTACCCTCTGGTTTCTGACATACAAAAGAGTTTTCCACATCACATTGGTCAGCATACCAATTGTTTTGCCCTGTAACACTGCTGTTTATAGCAACACACGTGTTGTTATCCTGTCCACTGTGTTAAGATAAAAATAAATAAGTCGCTTCTACAATAATGATGTAAACTAAATAGCTTATCATTTAAAGTACCTGCTCAAAGATCATTACACTTTTGTTCAAATTTCTTTAAGTCAAAAACTATTTTGCTTGCAAAATTGGCTTGCCTTCTTTGGATACTTCGGTTTCCCCCGTCATCGCGAGAACTGACTTTACTAGTATACTATTGACAGTGACGTAAAACTAGCAATCCACACAAATTTTATATAAAAAATTGTCATTTGTTGTGTAATAAATATATTCTTTTCATTTGTACAGAATTCTTAACCTTTTGACCCCTTCTTAGAAATGTTTATATTACCCCTCTTTAATGGAAAGTTTTATACACTGGACCATTGCAACAAACATACAAACCTCAAATGTAATCGGTAACCAGAAAGTTTATATAAAAGTTTTGAATTTTTATAGCCTAACCACTATATTAAAAAGAAATAATGTAAGCAAATCAATTCAATAGTTGCATGGTGATAAACTTACTTTATTATATTAGGCTCTGATGGCATCCAATGTTGTATTGTTATTGGCAGTAAACGAGTACCGTTTGCAAACACCCACCGTGGCGGAGATGTTGGCTGAAATATCAAGAAAAAAGCTATCGATCCTTTCTTACTAGATATACATGTTTTAGACGCAATTGAAATATAAATTCACAAAAACCTTTAATATAATTTCAGAATTTCTTCATATTCTTCCCTTTGTCATAAACTTCTAAACATTTAAACACTCTATTACACTTATGTTTTAGATTGCGAATTTTGTATTCACTAAATAAATTTACATTTTAAAAAAATACTTACATAATGATCGTTTTGCAATTGTTTATTTATGCAGACAGTTTGGATCCAAAAATTTGGCTCTTGTTCATTTTTTTTTTCAAAACCCTCTAATTTAAAAAATACATACAGAATACATTCCAATCCACATATCATCTCCATAAAACCGAGAAAAATGTTCAAATGTCTGATGATCATTCTTAGTTGTGTCCCCTGCGAGTTCTGCACCTTCCCGGCGACAGGTAGAGCTGTGGAAATAATATTTTAAATGTTTTTAAGTCTTTTATTTGGTTGACCAAATGTTTGGATTTTTTACAGAGTTAGATCATGACCTAGTTAAAATACATTTGTACTTTTTCAAGCATTGTTTTTTATGTTTTGAAGCATTGAGGTTATGACAATATTATACAAAATCATGACACAATATATATATATATATATATATATATATATATATATATATATATATATATATATATATATATATATATATATATATATATATATACTATAAAAAGACTTCGACACAGAGGTTTTATTTTCAATATTGTTATGCAATGCCCTTCATTATTTATTCAAGGTCAAAGGTCATGTAAAAATAAATAGTTTTAGAATATTCTTTCAGTTCAGAAATCCATACAAAATATTTCATCTCATTTTTGTGTAATTTCTTACAGCAGATGTAAGTTTATTGTTTGAAAAAATATAACTATATCAGAATCTTCACAGCCAAAAGATATAAAAGCACAAAGATGGGAAATAGAAATAAAAAATAATACAGGAAATTAGAAATTATTCCTAGAACATTTGTGTTTTGGAAAGATAACAGATTGGTTAGTAAGTAGTTTAACATGTTTAACCTGTTCTAAGTTAATTAGAAACATAGTTTAGAAGTTATCATGGAAACATTGAATGTATATTAATATATAAGTATGCTCTTATACAAGAAAAAATTGCTTCATACTCACTAAGCTTCACGCCAAACTTTTTTCTTCGAGAAAAACTTATAACATGCCCCATGGTGGTATTCCCAACCTTGATCAGAATCGCAAGTTACTGGCAAAGCTAATAAAACAAAGGGTTTTAATTATACTAATTAAAATGTATAGTTAACATAAACTTTAGGGTTCTTAATACAGGTAAATTTATGCTAATAACAAAGACTGACAAAGAATTATTTTTTAAAATTTATTTTTTAAAACACCCCTCTCTCTCCTCTCTCTCTCTCTCTCTCTCTCTCTCTCTCTCTCTCTCTCTCTGGTGCGTTTTGTATTGTTTTTACGCGTAAATAAATTAAGACAATTAAAAAGTTACCTGAGGAACGTTCACAAACATAGTTCAATTCTGTCAAACAAGATTTGTCGTTGAAAAATCTATTCCATATCTCTCCACATCTTTCACTATTTCTATAGTTATTTGGTTCATCTTGTCCCCAGACACTGAAAAATATCGATGGAAGCAAAGAAAGCTTTATACATGAAACGCGTACATACCGTGTGTGTGTGTGTGTGTGTGTGTGTGTTAAGGTTTATGTTATTTTTTTTATAATTTTTATTTAGTAGTTTTCCTAAATATTCACAAGTTAATATTTAGAATCACTGACCAATCAGATTGCAAGATGTTAATCACGTGTGGATTTTGTCACACAGGAACAGTTTTAATAAACGCAAACCAATATAACAGGAGATGTCATATAAATCTCGGATCAATCAAATAACAGGAGGTCGGGATTTATACCAAGTCAAGTTTAGCTAATAAAACAAACCAACAGTATTTTTCAAAATCTGATCCATATTGCCTGATTTATCATCTGGAAGAAACCACTGAAGAAAGTCACATACGTTAATTATATAAGTAATCTGTAATTTCTCGTAAGTGTTACACAGTCCGTCCATCTTATAGAAAAACACTTGTAAACACAGTGTAAACATTTTAATTAAGTCTTCCTAACAGATCGACCGATGTTTATGTCTTAGTATCTGCCTAAATTTGAAAAAAAAAGTTTGTTGTCGTTGATAAACTTAATGCTCAAATGAACAATCAGTTTGTTACAGATTAGGTTTGACAATAAAGTACCTAATATATTATTTTATCACCTTCTGATCAATCACTTAATTATAAAATCAAGTATTTAAAAAACACAGATTTTTTTATATTTTCAAATTTACTAAACATCACAGTAAATATTTACAAACTGCGCAAAAATATGTGTGTGAAACTTTTTTGACATGCAAATGAAATTATCTCTCTCTCTCTCTCTCTCTCTCTCTCTCTCTCTCTCTCTCTCTCTCTCTGAAAGAAAAGTAAAGGACATCAACACCCTTATATCTGTGACTGAGTTCAATTTAACACTATGATATAGTATACATACACTAAGCTAGTCAGTGAAGGCGAGCCGTCTGCCCAAACCCAGGACTTCAAATTTTGCTGATTGTTCAAACCGACCCACCATTCTTGTTCACCACTGTGCATCCGAGATAGTTGGTCCATTTGTTGTAAGATCCATTCCTTGACAAAAATTGAAATAAAAAATTATGAATATATTATAAATCAGAAACAGAACTTATTATCAAAGAAAACACAAACATACAGGGACAAGCTAAAATCACAATCTAAACACAAACATACAGGAACAAACTAAAATCAAAAACCAAACACGAACATACAGGAACAAGCTAAAATAACAAACCAAACACAAACATACCGGAACTAGCTAAAATTACAATCTAAACACAAACATACAGAAACAAGCTAAAACTACAATCTAAACACAAACATACAGGGACAAGCTAAAATCACAACCTAAACACAAACATACAGGAACAAGCTAAAATCACAAACCAAACACGAACATACAGGAACAAGCTAAAATCACAAACCAAACACAAACATACAGGAACAAGCTAAAATCACAATCTAAACACAAACATACAGGAACAAGCTAAAATTACAATCTAAACACAAACATACAGGAACAAGCTAAAATCACAATCTAAACACAAACATACAGGGACAAGCTAAAATCACAAACCAAACACAAACATACAGGAACAAGCTAAAATCACTATCTAAACACAAACATACAGGAACAAGCTAAAATCACAAACCAAACAAAACATACAGGAACAAGCTAAAATCACAAACCAAACACAAACATACATGAACAAGCTTAAATCACAATCTAAACACAAACATACAGGAACAAGCTAAAATCACAAACTAAACACAAACATACAGGAACAAGCTAAAATCACAATCTAAACACAAACATACAGGAACAAGCTAAAATCACAAACCAAACACAAACATACAGGGACAAGCTAAAATCACAATCTAAACACAAACATACAGTAACAAGCTAAAATCACAAACCAAACACAAACATACAGGGACAAGTTCAAATCACAACCTAAACACAAACATACAGGAACAAGCTAAAATCACAATCTAAACACAAACATACAGGGACAAGCTAAAATCACAAACCAAACACAAACATACAGGAACAAGCTAAAATCACAAACCAAACACAAATATACAGGAACAAGCTAAAATCACAATCTAAACACAAACATACAGGAACAAGCTAAAGTAACAATCTAAACACAAACATACAGGGACAAGCTAAAATAACAATCTAAACACAAACATACAAAAACAAGCTAAAATCACAAACCAAACACAAACATACAGGAACAAGCTAAAATCACAAACCAAACACAAACATACAGGGACAAGCTAAAATCACAATCTAAACACAAACACACAGGAACAAGCTAAAATCACAATCGAAACACAAACATACAGGAACAAGCTAAAATCACAATCTAAACACAAACATACAGGAACAAGCTAAAATCACAATCTAAACACAAACATACAAGAACAAATTAAAATTACAATCTAAACACAAACATACGGGGACAAGCTAAAGTAACAATCTAGACACATACATACAGGAACAAGCTAAAATCACAATCTAAACACAAACATACAGGAACAAGCTAAAATCACAATCTAAACACAAACATACAGGAACAAGCTAAAATCACAATCTAAACACAAACATACAGGGACAAGCTAAAATCACAATCTAAACACAAACACACAGGAACAAGCTAAAATCACAATCTAAACACAAACATACAGGAACAAGCTAAAATCACAATCTAAACACAAACGTACAGGAACAAGCTAAAATCACAAACCAAACACAAACATACAGGGAGAAGCTAAAATAACAATCTAAACACAAACATACAGGGACAAGCTAAAATCACAATCTAAACACAAACATACAGGAACAAATTAAAATTACAATCTAAACACAAACATACAGGAACAAGCTAAAATCACAAACCAAACACAAACATACAGAAACTAGATAAAATCACGATCTTAAACGGAAGTGAAAACTTTGAAAACTTGCTCATTTAGTTAAACGCGCATTTCACCAGGAAAGTGAGGCCGGGTGCTCCAACAGAGATAGCAATTCCAATCCAGCCAGCTACATTCGCCACCAGCGACAACAAATTTGAGAATGAAAGGAACAAGGAACTATTGGACGTAAAACAAAGTACAGGATAAGTTTGAAGGCCTTGATAAGCCTAGGCTTGTAACATCTGCGAGCCAAAAATGAATATATCTTGCTTCTTTGTAGAAAGTTCATGTATAAGGAACTAGCTCTTCCATACCCTACCATCACTGTGTCCATCTGTTTGGTTTAAATGAAATTCAATATTTATGGGTGTATTGTAAATTTATTATAGCTCTCTCCTTATGTTTGTGAGAATTTATCAAAAACTAGAGTTCTCGTGAAAAAGTTAAATTATATTTTCTACAATGTAATAAGTATTTTTATCAAAAACCCTTTAAAAGATGGATAAAGCAGCATTTATTTGTGTGATATTGTAACGAACTTGATGTTTTTATTTAAATTTAAATTTGACACACATTAGGGTTCACCTTTTGATTTATGCAGTAGAAAATGTTTTATTTTCACAACTTCACGAACTACCGATACATTATCTAAAATTTAGTGTTAATAAAAAAAACCTAAAATAAATGTCTCAGTAATTGAAAAAAATACAAAGGTATATTTCAACATAAATTGATTTGGAAATAAAAAATCTCTCTCTCTCTCTCTCTCTCTCTCTCTCTCTCTCTCTCTCTCTCTCTCTCTCTCTCTCTCTCTCTCTCTCTCTGCGTGTGTGTTACCTTCTCTGCTTGGTTATCTAGTTTAAGTAGATCTCCCTGTTTGCCAAGACATTCTTCTCTAGATTTGAACCAGGATTTCCTGCTACGTCCCATGCCAAAGAAATAACAGGAACTACTCCCTGTGGGTTTTAACCAGCCAAATGGACAACCTAATACTAAGTGAAATAACAATTAAAATGCTGTTTTATCAAAGAGAAGATGGGTGGGGTATTCGGTCCCATTAACAATTACCATTTCGAAGCATCAAGAGCTGAAGCATTTCACTCACTGACACACTTTTGTATAAACGAATTCCTTGACAAATCATGTTTTCTTCTTATAAACAGCGACATTAGAAATAAGATATAAAACAGAATTAATATTACTTCTGCATTAATGAGTAAAAATAGCTAATACATACCATAACAAAAGCATTGTGGCAAATAACACACAGCAAAGAAACAGCCGAGTTGAGAGGTCCGAAATAAGTCATATCTTTTTGACAGTTCAGATAATAAAGGGATGTTTTAAGTCAGAACAATACAAATTCATTTACATATATTGAAGAACACTACTTATAAACTCATCTTAAGACGACACCAGATTCAATGACAAAAATTGTCTCTTTGGCATAGCTTATTTGTACATTTGTATAGTGTAGGTATAAACGTACTTACCAAAAATGGAGACATTTTGAAAAAGATACAAAACAATGATAAATTTCCTTATAAAAGTCATGTTACAGAAGGACACCATCTTGTTGCGAGTAAGACCGTATATAACTTTAACCGGAAATTTATTCTTAACGTATTAAAAAATGCCAGCTTACTACAGTAAATAATTGGTACTTTAATACTAGTACAAATATCTTTATGGAAGCCTATCGGGGTCATAAGAAAAGACAACGCGACATAAAATTAAAATGTAATACAAAATAAAGGCGTATGAAAGAATACAAAGTGTAAGGTGTTATAACGCGAAAAAACCCGAATGGCGTAAGGAAATTACAACAAAAACCATTAATCTCGATGTTTTTTACATTACAAAAAAATATACAACACATTATACATTTCTGTAGTGTTATCATATGTACAAAGACTTATACAACACATTATACATTTCTGTAGTGTTATCATATGTACAAAGACTTATACAACACATTATACATTTCTGTAGGGTTATTTTATGGACAAAGACTTATACAACACATTATACATTTCTGTAGTGTTATCCTATGTACAAAGACTTACACAACACATTATACATTTCTGTAGTGTTATCATATGTACAAAGACTTATACAACACATTATACATTTCTGTATTATTATCATATGGACAAAGACTTATACAACACATTATACATTTCTGTATTGTTATCATATGGACAAAGACTTATACAACACATTATACATTTCTGTATTGTTATCATATGGACAAAGACTTATACAACACATTATACATTTCTGTAGGGTTATCATATGTACAAAGACTTATACAACACATTATACATTTCTGTATTGTTATCATATGTACAAAGACTTATACAACACATTATACATTTCTGTATTGTTATCATATGGACAAAGACTTATACAACACATTATACATTTCTGAATTGTTATCATATGGACAAAGACTTATACAACACATTAAACATTTCTGTAGGGTTATCATATGTACAAAGACTTATACAACACATTATACATTTCTGTATTGTTATCATATGTACAAAGACTTATACAACACATTATACATTTCTGTAGGGTTATCTTATGGACAAAGACTTATACAACACATTATACATTTCTGTATTGTTATCATATGGACAAAGACTTATACAACACATTATACATTTCTGTAGTGTTATCATATGGACAAAGACTTATACAACACATTATACATTTCTGTATTGTTATCATATGGACAAAGACTTATACAACACATTATACATTTCTGTAGTGTTATCATATGTACAAAGACTTATACAACACATTATACATTTCTGTAGTGTTATCATATGTACAAAGACTTATACAACATATTATACAAGCACAAACTGTTCTATATTAACCAGTCACGACACAAACTGTTCTATATTAACCAGTCACGACACAAACTGTTCTATATTAATGTGTGTTCTATTTTACTCTATTGGAGGCTTTCGTAGTTCTATACATTTAAAAAGAAATATTAGTTGATGCATTACGTTTGCCAATGGATATCATGTGACAATCCTATTAACATCCAATATAACAAGTGAAGAATCACAGTTCAATCGTTATATCCACTGTTCCTGTACTTTGTATTAATTTAATACTTAAGTTTTGAAAGTACGTACATACGTAGTTATCCGTGTTTGTTGACAGTGTTCTTGAACATTTGAAAAGTTTTGTACTACTCTACCCCCCTCTCTCTCTCTCTCTCTCTCTCTCTCTCTCTCTCTCTCTCTCTCTCTCTCTCTCTCTCTCTCTCTCTCTCTCATAATTTATCACAATTATTGATTGATTGATCTTACAGGGTTTTATGTACAAATCAAGAATATAACGTATATCGAGACGTCACCAGTTAATAGGCGAAGTGTCAGAAATTTAGACATTTGCAGTGCCCTTAAGGCAGTGTGCAGGGAGGGTACTTTAGTGTACCATGCCTACCGTGAAACGGAGCATGGGTTTAAGGCCCTGGAACTTTGTGACTTTATTCTGTAAAGAAAAATTGTCCGATTACAAGGTATAAATCAAAGAGTAGGTTGATTAGTGGAAAGGGTGATCACCACTTTTAACAACAGAGAATCAGTAGCACTTTACATCCAGTGAAATATCTGTAAGTCGACAATATTAATTTTTATTTCCATCCGGTCTACAGTCGCGTGTGACATTGAAATCTTTAGATCAAGACAACTTTTTATTCGTAAACTTGTAAATAGACTTTTAAAAAGTTTTATATTGATAATTATATAATATTACGTGTAGCTTTATATAATATTACGTGTAGCTTTATATAATATTACGTGTAGCTTTACATAATATTACGTATAGCTTTATATAATATAATATAACCTGTAGCTTTATATAATATTACGTGTACAGTTTATATAATATTACGTGTAGCTTTATATAATATTACGTGTAGCTTTATATAATATTACGTGTAGCTTTATATAATATTACGTGTAGCTTTATATAATATAATATTACGTGTAGCTTTATATAATATTACGTGTAGCTTCATATAATATTACGTTTACAGTTTATATAATATTACGTGTAGCTTCATATAATATTACGTGTACAGTTTATATAATATTACGTGTAGCTTTATATAATATTATGTGTAGCTTTATATAAAATTACGTGTAGCTTCATATAATATTACGTGTACAGTTTATATAATATTACGTGTAGCTTTATATAATATTACGTGTAGCTTTATATAATATTACGTGTAGCTTTATATAATATTACGTGAAGCTTTATATAATATTACGTGTAGAGTTTATATAATATTACGTGAAGCTTCATACAATATTACGTGTACAGTTTATATAATATTACGTGTAGCTTTATATAATATTACGTGAAGCTTTATATAATATTACGTGTAGCTTTATATAATATTACGTGTAGCGTTTATATAATATTACGTGTAGCTTTATATAATATAATATTACGTGTAGCTTTATATAATATTACGTATGGCTTTATATAATATAATATAACGTGTAGCTTTATATAATATTACGTGTAGCGTTTATGTAATATTACGTGAAGCTTCATACAATATTACGTGTACAGTTTAAATAATATTACGTGTAGCTTTATATAATATTACGTGTAGCTTTATATAATATTACGTGTAGCGTTTATTTAATATTACGTGTAGCTTTATATTATATTACGTGTAGCGTTTATATAATATTACGTGTAGCTTTATATAATATAATATAATATAACGTGTAGCTTTATATAATATTACCTGTAGCTTTATCTAATATTACATGTAGCGTTTATATAATATTACCTGAAGCTTTATATAATATTACGTGTAGAGTTTATATAATATTACGTGTAGCGTTTATATAATATTACGTGTAGCTTTATATAATATTACGTGTAGCTTTATATAATATAATATTACATGTAGCTTTATATAATATTACGTGCAGCTTCATATTATATTACGTGTACAGTTTATATAATATTACGTGTAGTGTTTATATAATATTACGTGTAGCTTCATATAATATTACTTGTACAGTTTATATAATATTACGTGTAGCGTTTATATAATATTACGTGTAGCTTTATATAATATAATATTACGTGTAGCGTTTATATAATATTACGTGTAGCTTTATATAATATTACGTGTAGCGTTTATTTGATATTACGTGTAGCTTTATATAATATTACGTGTAGCGTTTATATAATATTACGTGTAGCTTTATATAATATAATATAACGTGTAGCTTTATATAATATTACCTGTAGCTTTATATAATATTACATGTAGCGTTTATATAATATTACCTGAAGCTTTATATAATATAACGTGTAGAGTTTATATAATATTACGTGTAGCGTTTATATAATATTACCTGTAGCTTTATATAATATTACGTGTAGCTTTATATAATATAATATTACATGTAGCTTTATATAATATTACGTGTAGCTTCATATAATATTACGTGTACAGTTTATATAATATTACGTGTGGTGTTTATATAATATAATATTACGTGTAGCGTTTATATAATATTACCTGTAGCTTTATATAATATTACGTGTAGTTTTATATAATATTACGTGTAGTTTATATAATATTACGTGTAGTTTTATATAATATTACGTTAGCTTTTTACAAAGTACCATTCCACGTGCATAAGAATTTATTCAGCACAAAAGTACATGTATATTCTACAGACTTTTCTTTGTAAGTATCCACCAAGTATTCACTGCAATTAAACATAAATATAAGCCATACTCAGTATCTTTATAAATGTTAAGTGTTTTTTAAAAGTACTTCAATTTATTTCAATCTTTATTTCTTAAGTATTTGTACTTTAACTCTGTACGTAGCCGGGAATTTCCAAATCTCGAGGAGATGCACTTTTAAATAAAATGAAAAAAAATGATTCTGAAAAATAAGCTTTTAATACAGAATGTACCATAAAAACATCGACATAAATCTGTATCGTTTTTGGTTTGATTACTTATAATAATCACATCCCCGACACGTTGTTATATAATATAAAATTATTAAATCCATTCGTTTTAAATTAGCTTACTCTGGTGGATTTTTTTGAATTTCCCATTTTTGAGATGTGACGTAATTTATATAGATATATATTATAATTTTTTATTATTATTCATTTTCACTGTTTCCTAATTTCATAGTTATTTGATAATGTTTAGTAAGATAGGTACTCTGTATATTGATATTTTTATAAAGACTTTCCACATCATCGAAATTTGTATCCCTGTCTGTATATAAACCATGTGACTCCGTGTTATTCAGTTTGCTTGTAAAGTTTTTGCAGTTATATTGACAATGAACATCATTTTAAAATAGTTCAATTGTTAAATAAATCCTTACACCTAAAAGATACAAATGTATGTACATGTAAATTAAACCCGTCGACGAGGTGTACAAATGAATAATTATGAAATGCATGTCATGTGCTACATTTTAATTTTAATTTATTTATTTATCTATCTATTCATTTATTTATTTATTAAAATTCGTTTATGATGACAAACCATGTCTTTTTCTTGGATCTGTACCCTGGAGTTCAAAAGGGGGAAATTACAGTGGAAATATACTGTGTAAAGGTTAGTAAAAGAATCTACAGAAGTGGTCCTATATCTATTTGTGACCTGTTCAAATAACACATTATTCAATCAGTTGTTAAAGTAAGATTTCGAACACAAGAAATATATCTTTTGTTTTAATATCACTTGCATACATAAAGTAATATTTCATTCTAATTATGAAAGTCACATACTTGTATATTAAGTCGTTTAACTTAAAATATCCAAGTAACCTCTCGTGCAATGTAATTAAGACGCAGATGGAGAAGTGGACATATAATATATATCAATGGATTCTGTCAGTATCATGTCAATGTGTAAATCAAGATCGACCTAGTCCTCTCTCGAATTTATCCTCGGTATAATTAGATTATAAGAAATAACATAGTCCAACATTAGTCGCACATAAAAAATTCTCATTGTTTTAGAAATAACATATTACTATATACGTAGTATGACAATGTGACAATGTGTTGGTCTCTAAAAGCAGACAAAGGTCTGAATTCGACTCGTCAATAACTTAGTAGTATCCATTATCTTGCGGATGGTCAGTAGTTTTCTTCTGACACTTCGGTTTTCTTAACACTCGAAGGGTTGACCGCTCTGATACTATAACAAGTAAAATAGAGTCGACTGGGATGTAATCACTATTACTTTACTGTCCTCTTCTAACTTTATATTTCTAACTATTAATCTTGATAATGTGACATTAGCTTACTAAAATAATTATCAGTATTTATCCGATAATTTGTAATAAATGCAGGTATGAAGTACGAATGATAAAGATATAGAGATAAAATGATATCATACTCATATTTTAACCCGTCCTTAGGCCACACTTACAAATTTACTCATGATGAACATACCAGATTTTTGGTTTAATATGACTTTGTCGTCTCCTTAGGTTTCCATACCTTACATCAAGTTGAAGTTTAAACTATTAGTACATCATTCTAAATACAAATACTTAGAAATCATGAACTCATCTGGCCTTTTTTCCGATACTTTTTTAGACTATCTACTTATAACCCAACAGTGCTGATTCAGTGGAGGTATAAATATTACAATTTTCATGTTTATATTCTCTCTATTTAATTCTTTTTATGTCAGTTCATTTCAGAATTAGTCAATTCTGAAAGATTGGTGTTTGAACAAATGTAACCGATAAATTTGACAATGTAGAGACAGAAGTAAAGTGTCTATGTTGCTTGTTAACGCAAAAAATTAATTGTTTTTCCCTAAATTGATGTAGATCATTAAGGAATTTCGATAATTTAAACTTTAACTAAGAATAATTTCCAGTCTAATAATAACATAAAAATGAAGTTATTATTTGGTAAGTGTCTTGTATTTTGTTGTTTATGTGTTTATTATTTGGTAAGTGTCTTGTATTTTGTTGTTTATGTGTTTATTATTTGGTAAGCGTCTTGTATTGTGTTGTTTATGTGTTTATTATTTGGTAAGTGTCTTGTATTGTGTTGTTTATGTGTTTATTATTTGGTAAGTGTCTTGTATTGTGTTGTTTATGTGTTTATTATTTGGAAAGTGACTTGTATTGTGTTGTTTATGTGTTTATTATTTGGTAAGTGTCTTGTATTGTGTTGTTTATGTGTTTATTATTTGGTTAGTGTCTTGTATTGTGTTGTTTATGTGATTATTATTTGGTAAGTGTCTTGTATTGTGTTGTTTATGTGTTTATTATTTGGTAAGTGTCTTGTATTGTGTTGTTTATGTGTTCATTATTTCGTAAGTGACTTGTATTGTGTTGTTGATGTGTTTATTATTTGGTTAGTGTCTTGTATTGTGTTGTTTATGTGTTTATTATTTGGAAAGTGACTTGTATTGTGTTGTTTATGTGTTTATTATTTGGTAAGTGTCTTGTATTGTGTTGTTTATGTGTTTATTATTTGGTAAGTGTCTTGTATTGTGTTGTTTATGTGTTTATTATTTGGTAAGTGTCTTGAATTGTGTTGTTTATTATTTGGTAAGTGCCTTGTATTGTGTTGTTTATGTGTTTATTATTTGGTAAGTGTCTTGCATTGTGTTGTTTATGTGTTCATTATTTGGTAAGTGTCTTGTATTGTGTTGTTTATGTGTTTATTATTTGGTAAGTGTCTTGTATTGTGTTGTTTATTATTTGGTAAGTGCCTTGTATTGTGTTGTTTATGTGTTTATTAATTGGTAAGTGTCTTGTATTGTGTTGTTTATGTGTTTATTATTTGGTAAGTGTCTTGTATTGTGTGTTTATGTGTTTATTATTTGGTAAGTGTCTTGTATTGTGTTGTTTATTTTTTGGTAAGTGTCTTGTATTGTGTTGTTGATGTGTTTATTATTTGGTAAGTGTCTTGTATTGTGTTGTTTATGTGTTTATTATTTGGTAAGTGACTTGTATTGTGTTGTTTATTATTTGGTAAGTGACTTGTATTGTGTTGTTTATTATTTAGTAAGTGTCTTGTATTGTGTTGTTGATGTGTTTATTATTTGGTTAGTGTCTTGTATTGTGTTGTTTATTATTTGGTAAGTGTCTTGTATTGTGTTGTTTATGTGTTTATTATTTGGTAAGTGACTTGTATTGTGTGTTATTATTTGGTAAGTGTCTTGTATTGTTTGTTTATTATTTGGTAAGTGTCTTGTATTTTGTTGTTTATGTGTTTATTATTTGGTAAGTGTCTTGTATTGTGTTGTTGATGTGTTTATTATTTGGTAAGTGACTCGATTGTGTTGTTTATGTGTTTATTATTTGGTAAGTGTCTTGTATTGTGTTGTTTATGTGTTTATTATTTGGTAAATGTCTTGTATTGTGTGTTTATTATTTGGTAAGTGTCTTGTATTGTTTGTTTATTATTTGGTAAGTGTCTTGTATTGTTTGTTTATTATTTGGTAAGTGCCTTGTATTGTGTTGTTGATGTGTTTATTACCTGGTAAGTGACGTGTATTGTGTTGTTTATGTGTTTATTATTTGGTAAGTGACTTGTATTGTGTTGTTTATGTGTTCATTATTTGGTAAGTGACTTGTATTGTGTTGTTTATGTGTTTATTATTTGGTTAGTGTCTTGTATTGTGTTGTTGATGTGTTTATTATTTGGTAAGTGACTTGTATTGTGTTGTTTATTATTTGGTAAGTGACTTGTATTGTGTTGTTTATTATTTAGTAAGTGTCTTGTATTGTGTTGTTGATGTGTTTATTATTTGGTTAGTGTCTTGTATTGTGTTGTTTATTATTTGGTAAGTGTCTTGTATTGTGTTGTTTATGTGTTTATTATTTGGTAAGTGACTTGTATTGTGTGTTTATTATTTGGAAAGTGTCTTGTATTGTTTGTTTATTATTTGGTAAGTGTCTTGTATTTTGTTGTTTATGTGTTTATTATTTGGTAAGTGTCTTGTTTTGTGTTGTTGATGTGTTTATTATTTGGTAAGTGACTCGATTGTGTTGTTTATGTGTTTATTATTTGGTAAGTGTCTTGTATTGTGTTGTTTATGTGTTTATTATTTGGTAAGTGTCTTGTATTGTGTGTTTATTATTTGGTAAGTGTCTTGTATTGTTTGTTTATTATTTGGTAAGTGCCTTGTATTGTGTTGTTGATGTGTTTATTACCTGGTAAGTGACGTGTATTGTGTTGTTTATGTGTTTATTATTTGGTTAGTGTCTTGTATTGTGTTGTTGATGTGTTTATTATTTTGTAAGTGACTTGTATTGTGTTGTTTATGTGTTCATTATTTGGTAAGTGACTTGTATTGTGTTGTTTATGTGTTTATTATTTGGTAAGTGTCTTGTATTTTGTTGTTTATTATTTGGTTAGTGTCTTGTATTGTGTTGTTTATGTGTTTATTATTTGGTAAGTGTCTTGTATTGTGTTGTTTATTATTTGGTAAGTGTCTTGTATTGTGTTGTTTATGTGTTTATTACTTGGTAAGTGACTTGTATTGTGTTGTTTATTATTTGGTAAGTGACTTGTATTGTGTTGTTTATGTGTTTATTATTTGGTAAGTGTCTTGTATTTTGTTGTTTATGTGTTTATTATTTGGTAAATGACTTGTATTGTGTTGTTAATGTGTTTATTATTTGGTAAGTGACTTGTATTGTGTTGTTTATTATTTGGTAAGTGACTTGTATTGTGTTGTTTATGTGTTTATTATTTGGTAAGTGTCTTGTATTTTGTTGTTGATGTGTTTATTATTTGGTAAGTGACTTGTATTGTGTTGTTAATGTGTTTATTATTTGGTAAGTGACTTGTATTGTGTTGTTTATGTGTTTATTATTTGGTAAGTGTCTTGTATTTTGTTGTTTATGTGTTTATTATTTGGTAAGTGACTTGTATTGTGTTGTTTATGTGTTTATTATTTGGTAAGTGACTTGTATTGTGTTGTTTATGTGTTTATTATTTGGTAAGTGTCTTGTATTTTGTTGTTTATGTGTTTATTATTTGGTAAGTGTCTTGTATTGTGTTGTTTATGTGTTTATTATTTGGTAAGCGTCTTGTATTGTGTTGTTTATGTGTTTATTATTTGGTAAGCGTCTTGTATTGTGTTGTTTATGTGTTTATTATTTGGTAAGTGACTTGTATTTTGTTGTTTATGTGTTTATTATTTGGAAAGTGACTTGTATTGTGTTGTTAATGTGTTTATTATTTGGTAAGTGACTTGTATTGTGTTGTGTGTTATGTTCTATTTTTCTCCTTTGTCTTGTTTGTTTTCAGTTGTCTGGGATGTTACATGTTTTGTTATAGTCATATATTTTCTAGTTGTCCTGTTTTTTCGATCATTTTTTTCAGTTCTCGTTGCCTGTTTTAGGTTGTTTTGGTTGTTGCAAATTGTTTCATTTTAACATTTTTGATTATCGTGATATGTTTTATTTGTTTTGACTGTCAGATGTATTTTAAGTCAACAATGGTAGTCTCTATGTAATATTGTTTAATGTTTCTATTTTTGAGTAATCTCGGAATGCCTTCCTTTATACTGAGTTTCAAATGCATGCACTTCAGTTACATGAAAATATGGCCTGAGAATGAAAAGAATTGTCATTTTGCAAGCATAACATCTAATTTTTATAACAAAAAGAAAAAAAATTTAATAACTTTATACGTGTACATCAATAAGTTATCTAACTAACTAAAAGCTGATACTATTTTTTATTTGACAGCTTCTGTTGTGCTATTGTATATTCATATTACAAGTTGTTCTGGTAAAAGAAAATCACGATTAAAATGCGGAGAAACTATGGACGTTAATAGTGACACAAAGTTTACACTTTCATTTGTGGAATTAAGTCACCATAAAGTTAGTGACGATCAGAAACAAAACGAAAATAAATTGTGTCGGATTGAAATCTGGACTGATCCTGATTATCTCATTAGAGCGGTCATTCACTACATTCCGGACAAACAATCGTGTGATAGTGGCTATTTACACGTAGGAAATGACCCTTTCAGACCAAACACAAAATCTCTTACATCTTACTTGTTTTGTAACTCAACTCAAAGTGTTGAAATTATATCACGTGATAACTATTTGTGGATTGTTCACAGCCACCAACCGGAATTAGTACCCGATGTTACGGAAGTTCATATAGAGATTAAAAAACCTGGTAAGTTAGTTCCTAGAATTGCATATTGAACACGACAATCTTCACTCCTGTGATCGCACTCGAATCGTACAAGGTCCTGATTTTTATAGCCCTTATTGGTTTAACTATAGGTCTCACTTTTTTCAACTAGTAAATCCGGTAATCACGTTTCAAATGTAAATATATATTTCACTGATATTAAAAGTAAGCTGAATGTTTTGAAAGGCCTTACATTACAAGGAATCCAATACATATCAAATGCATGTCAGAATTTGGCAGTAAGAGAAAAGGAGGTTGTAATAATAATAATAATAATAAAAAACAAAATGTGCATTTTCACTTACGAAAAACAATGCACCCTAATATTAATAAGGGTCAAAAACGTTATATATCATTTGAAAGAACATTGAAAGAGCTTTTCTTTTATGAAATGAAACTAATACCACGTGCTGCTCTTTTTCTGCTATTTCACCCATTAAGACAAAATGTTTCTCTCTCTCTCTCTCTCACACACACACACACACACACACACACACACCCCCTATATATATATATATATATATATATATATATATATATATATATATATATATATATGCTTTATCACAAATGCAACACAAATTGGTTAATTATGTAATTATGGCTGATGAGTCGCCAATAAAACTCTTATTGCGACAGTAAAACCACTTTTATACGTCCGTAATTGTAAATTACAAGACAGTTATCCCTGTAGTATATTGTTCTCTTTGTTATTTCAGTGTTATGTAACAACAGCATGTTTACCTGCTCACCGGTACAGTGCCTGCCAATAAACATGGTTTGTGACGGCATCAATGACTGCGACAATGGTAGAGATGAATATTGTAGTATGTATTTTTTTTAATTTTTGTAACTGTAGATCTATGCCATTCTAACACATATCTTGTCAATTGATTTGTCAACCACACAAAGACTTATGATCTCTCTTGATGCGTTGTGTGAGATAGAAATTAAAAACATTTAAAACCTGAGCTTTATATTTTTTCCGGAACGCGTTGAAAATTTATACTGCCAACAACTCTGTGAACAACTACAACTCTGTCTACAACTACAACACTACTTACTACTACATGTACAAGCATGCTTACAACTACAACTCTGCCTACTACTACAACTTTGCCTACAACTCTGCCTACTACTACAACTTTGCCTACAACTACAACTCTGCCTACTACTATAACTATGCCTACTACTTCAACTTTGCCTACAACTACAACTCTGCCTACAACTACAAATCTGCCTTCAACTACAAGTGTGCTTACCACTTCAACTCTGTCTTCAACTAAAACTACAACTCTGCCTACTACTCCAACACTTCCTGCTACTACAACTCTGCCAACTACTCAAACACTTCCTGCTACTACAACTCTGCCTACTACTCCAACACTTCCTGCTACTACAACTCTGCCAACTACTCAAACACTTCCTGCTACTACAACTCTGCCTACTACTCCAACACTTCCTGCTACTACAACTCTGCCTACTACTACAACTTTGCTTTCAACTACAACTCTGTCTGCTAGTACTATTCTGCCTACAACTACAACTCTGCCTACTACTACAACTTTGAGAACAAATACAACTCTGCCTACTACTACAACTTTGCCTACAACTACAACTCTGCCTACAACTACAACTTTGCCTACAACTACAACTCTGCCTACTACTACAACTTTGCCTACAACTACATCTCTGCCTACTACTACAACTTTGCCTACAACTACAACTCTGCCTACTACTACAACTTTGCCTACAACTACAACTCTGTCTGCTACTGCAACTTTGCCTTCAACTATAACTCTGCCTTCTGTTACTACTCTGCCTACAACTTCATCTCTGCCTACTACTACAACTTTGCCTTCAACTACAACTCTGCCTTCTGTTACTACTCTGCCTACAACTACAACTGTGCCTGCATTTTCAATGATTTACATGTAGGAGTATTTAAGATTTCATAAAAACTAAGATAAATATGAGCCATGGTTCTGGTCCCTAAAACGTTTATCAGAACCCTCCGAAAATCAATCTTCTAGTTAAAGGTTTATGAGACCATTCAAGTCCGGAAGGTCGTTCTTTTTTATATATATGTTTCATGTAATTAAAGATTCTCATATTTTTGTAGCGCCACCAAATGAAACAACAGAGTTGGATATAAGTAAAAAAGACCCATGTTTCATGTGTGACGACGGTACGTGTATTCTACCGACATTACCGCGCTACCATGACGACTGGGGTAAGACATTATGGTATTTGTGTGACGGTGTTTGGCACTGCAAAAATGGGACGGATGAAAGAAAAGGCAAGTGTGTATATAATAATAAAATGGTCCTTGTTCCTACCATGTAACACGAGTTACAATAAAATACCTTTTATTTTTATTGATGATCTTAAAAAGTAGCACACTGTTGTAATTCTGTAGCTTTTAAACTTTTCAAACGTATGGTTATTTTTGATTCCATTATTTCATAAAAATTTTAGTGTCATGACACTTTTTATTACTGATGATTAAAAAAAAAATACTTTAGATAATCGGCCACATGCGAGACACACGTTCATATGATATTGTTATTTATTTTCGCCGTGAGAAAATAAAAAATGGCACTTTGCCCTTTTGCACTCTTACTCCAGCATGGAACACAACTAAATAATGTTTGTAATTACAAACTACCCAGAAGTTGAACTAGAACTCGGTAGTCGAGTAGTTAAAAAAGCTGTCAAATGGACAAAAGCGTCTACGAGTACTTCCGTCTTGAGCATTATCCCGGAACTGACCTTTCCGATAAAAGTAAAATATCTTGAGTAAAAATTAAATTATTTTACTCCACTCTCCACAAAAAAAAGAGAAAAAAAAAAAACAAAAAACAAAAAAAACACTCATTGCGAGGGCTTTCGATATGTAATTTGCATTGTACCACAGCGCGATAACGCTTTGCATGATTTCGTTGATGATACTTTTGAAAAGCTTTAAGTATTTAATACCTTTCTAACAGTATAAACATGTGTCTTCAGATCCACACAATTTTAAAATTAAAGCCACTTTATTAGAGGCAGTCGTTGACCACTGTTGTAAAAATGGTTGGGAAACGGGTTAAGAATATTAAAGGAATTAGAGCTTACATAAAGTTCGCAAAAAGCTGGGTCATTCCGTTATACAGATTTTTACTGAATTTTTGGGAAATTTATGGGCCTGAAAGGTATCGTATAAAACAGTTCGTAGGTGGAGAAAAAATCTGAATGGCGCAGATTCCGTCAAAGATGCAAAAAAATCTGGCCGACCTGTGACTGTAACGGGCAAGGCAAATGTCTCAAAAGTCAGGAGAAAAATTGAAAGTGGTGGCTACTATTCGTATATTGCCAAAGCAGTTGGCATATCGCTACCGCGTGTGCATTTCATGTTAAAGCGTATTTTGAAAGTACAAAGTTTTCTGCCCGATGGATCCCGCGTATATTGACAGATGACCAAGTACAAACTGCTAAGTTATTGCTCAAAATGATTCCTAAATTCAAACAAAGACAATTTTCAAACATTGTTACTGCTGACGAAACATGGGTTCACTATTTCAAACCAGTTCGAAAAATTCTAATTAGAAACAAAATATGATTAACTAAACCAGTAGAAGGCCTGCAATTGCTAAAAGAAGCATAAGAACAAAGAAGGTTCTTTATTGCTTATTCCTCTCATGTCGTACAAATTCCGATGCCGAAGGGCAAAAGTGTTACAAGTAGTATTACTGAGAAAAAGCTTAAGAAATATTATCTTAAACGACGCCCTTTGTCAGGATTTAGGAATGTTCGTCTACTTCATGATAACGCTTCATTACATACATCTGAGCTTGTGAAGCAATTTTTGAAGTCTAAGAAGAACGTCTTGTCACATCCATCATACTCTCTAGGTCTAGCTCAATGCGACTTTTTCCTATTTCCAACACTTACAAAGTTTTTATCCTTGTCTGGACGTCGTCACAAGTACCAAAAAGCCCTTGGCGCAGCTATCAATCTGTGCCTCAGAGGTCTACCTAAATCAGCGTATCGTCACGCATCTCAGAAATGAATTTAGAAATTGAAATGTTCATTTCAATGTTATAGTCGAATGCTTTTGAGATATCGTACAATACACATTACATTTTGAACAACCCTCGTATAAATCGATTTTAGACGGCAATAAATATAATGACAAAAAAACGGTATCTAATGAAGTGTGACTGAGTGGAACTATTTTAATAAATAAAATTTCATGTAAAAAATTAAAATTGTTTTATTTGGACTTTTAGATATGTGTTTTATGACTAAAAAATCGTCAGATCTTCTTAAATGTGTACCTTCGAGCGCACTGTTAAATATAAATAATTCTGTGTTAATGTGGCCAGATCGGAAATGTGATGGAACAGATGACTGTTTACAAGGCGAAGATGAAGCGGGATGTGATATGTCAGGTAATGAATAGAAATATACTGGAAATATATTGTTTGTCTGTTCATGATATTAATTGGTAAACCCGCATCAACATCCTAACTGGGGATAGATAGTTCTGTCGTTTTTCAATAAATTGTAAAGACGTGCTACTTACAATTAGTATAGAATTATCATTTAAATATTATGTTAATATCATTACTATGATCACGTTAATATCAGGATGATTTTATATGAAATAAAATTATCACAAGGTCAAAAAAATTAATTATATAAAAAGAGAAAATAAATAAATAAAATAAATAAATTAATTAAAGGGCTTTTGTGTGTTTTTCTCCGGGTATCTTGGGTTCCAAGATTTTAACCTTTTGCAGTGGATTAACAGGAATTGTATAGCTTCTGTAAACGAGTGCTTCGAGTTCTTTATTTCACTACAAACCAGTATCATGGCTCTGGTTATCCGATATTCAAACACTATCCGATAATAACTTTCATTTTAAATTGAAACAACAAGTTACTTCCACTGAATACTTCAGGATTAATTAATTTTCAACTGTTATAACAGCCATTAAATACAAACAAGTTAATGCATTAGCCACAAAAATGAATTGTTCAAATAATTATTTAGATGAATATGTATGAACATCATTAATAAGATTACAAACATATTTTACTTAAAAAATGCACATACCTTAAGTAATATTTCATATATAACCTAGACATTAATTTAAAAAACATTGTTACATATATATAACCAGAAGTCCATTAATTACTCAGAAAATGAGAAATTGTTTCTAATAATATAATACATAACTACCGAAGCCGATTGCCATAATGACACTTATTAACTTCCGTATATGATCAATCTTCGTAAAATTAGTTGTTTGATAAAACTTGGTCTAAGTTTTAATTATCTTCAGCCTAAACGCAAAATAGTAACAACAATAAAGTGTAAAATTGTTATTAAAGTCAACTTCGCAAAGACAACAACAAAAAGGCAACAAAACCTTAGCAATTTTTCCTTTAAAAATCGTTTTTAAATCCCTTTCACGTTTCGATATAGGCGCTAATTTAAACTTGATCCTTAGCAAACAGCAGTTTTTAAAATTAATGTCTATAATTGGTTTTTATTAACCATATATGGAAAAAACACCGTACTGTTTATAAATCTCTGATATTTTTTCATGAGAAACGTCCTTGATGAGATTCCTAGATTATGATTTCAGCAGATGAATTAACTGCGTTTTTCTCAAACTTGACACCCCCCCCCCCCCGATTTACAAGGAAGGCGTAGGTTGCGAATCCTTAATTTTGGATTCATAGGTATCATTACTATCGTTTTCCATTTCTAACTTGTATTGAGACCATGCATACCATTGGCATTCAATTATCATGGTGGCTAGTTCAGCTGGTTTACATTCTAAACTCCATCCTTCTTTTAATCCTCGCTTGTTGTTTGTCTGCTGTAGGTGACTGATCAGTCTTTCTCTGGTTCTACTTATCGCCTTCATATAGTCCCTCTTCCTTGTTTTTGCAAATATGTTATAAATTCCAACTGGAAATGGGGTGATCATGTATTGCAAATAACAAAATAAAAGTCTAGCCATACGTCCATTGCCATCTCCGAACGGATGAAGTGAAATAAGATTATAGAAAAACCATGCACAAAATTTTACCACCGTTTTCAGAAAATCTGGGCCGTAATTCTCTCGAAAACGTCGATGGTTCAGATACACTGCCATATAATTAGCCGTATCCAAAAATCCTGGAAGTACCTCTTCTACAAAACTAGGTGAAGGATACACAATTCTTTTGTTGAAAATAGGACAAGTCGTTTCTCGTTCATTCTCAGAAAGTTTTCCTGCATTAACTGTCAAATTTTTCATAAGAATTTCGTGGCCTTTCAAAACAATCTGTTCTGTTAAAATCGGACCTGCATTCGCTCCAATATCATTGAACGTTTTGTAAAAGTATCGCAAAGTTCTAAACATGTTTTTCGTTTCCCTATTTGCCCTCTCTTTCTCTTGACTGCTGCATATGTGATCTTCTAATACAGCTGTTCCCGAATTTTCTATTTCCGATATGGCCGTGATGTCATCTTCGCATTGTAACCCTACGTCTTCATCGCGGGACATCTGAGTGATAAAAGCGTCCTGAAATTTCTTCATAATTTGAATATCTTTGTCATCCTTAATTTGAAAACTTAAGCTTAACATATTCAATATATCACTTGACATTTCTTCGACACATTTTCTTTCAATACAGTTTTCTCTTGTTCTTTCATACCAAAATGGTTCATGGTCAAAATCGAAATTCAGATATCTTTTTATAAGCTTTTCGCCTCTATTAAAGATAATTTCGTCTATTTGGTGATCCTCTCCGTGCATCTTGCTGACGTTGTTCTAATACACTTTGCAGGATTCACTTGGACGAAAATCTCGGCCCAAAATACCAAAATTCTTTTTCTTTTTGCATCGCCTCTATTTTTTTCAATGGCGTTCAGATTTATTTCCAAGAAATATGACGTCATTAATATGACGTCATAATAGACACGACTGTACTTAGAATAAACTTCAGTGACTGTATATGATTGTTTTTATTGGTTGTTAATTCTCGAGTGTTCTCTGTGTTTTTTTAATTCTTTTTCTAAAAGACTTCAAATATTTTTTTAGATTCAGACAGAATACAGCCAGCAGCCATTCTTATCATCACATGTTCAGTTATAGTCGTTGTTATCGTTTTCATTATCTGTCAAGTCTGCATGGGTAAGTAGGCAATGAGCTTAATTGATTGATAGCGAGATAAAGGAAAAGACGAATAGACCGACCCCGGTTACAAGAAATATTTTAATTATTTCTTTTAAAGCTGCATTAAGTTTTCCAAGGAAAAATTAAAACTGTGCTGATGTAATTAATAATGTTCCTAATCAACAATGTTACATTTGGTTCAACGATAAAAGCTCGAATAAATACAGTACCCAACGAGATGTTGCATGTGGGATCCAATATTAGAACGTGCTTCCGTCATGAAAAACTGGGTCATTTAAATACAACTTATTAAATGGTGAAATACGTTAAATTAAACAAAGAACTTCACTGAATTTACCATCTGTGTAGTGGATATTCAGGTTTCACTTTCGATTTACTGGAGTTTCCGTACATCTGTGCGCATGCTCCCGGCTCATAATTTAATCATCGATAAACATTGACCAACAGGTTAGAGTATTCCGTTTGTTTACAGCTCACGGATCGTGATTAGTAGTTATCTTTTTTTTTTATTTTTATTTTTATTTTTTTTAATTTTTTAGAAAATCAAAAACAAATTCAGAAAATTGAAAAACTTAATGCCGTCTTTAGTCATTCATTTTGGGTGATTTTGCTGAACCAGAAATGGACATGTTCTAAATGTGAAAAAATATGCAATATGCTTATGGGAAGAGAGAATACATATCTGTATAATTCAAATAGTAGTTTCAAACAGATTTGTTTGGTAAATCTTTTTACCCCCCCCCTCCCCGGTCCGCTGTTAAGAGTCATAATTTTCAGGACTACCCCCCACCCCACCCCCCCCCCCTTTCAAACCCAACCCCATTTAACTGCAATGTCTGATTGTTTGAATCCTATTTCAATACTTTTTGTAGCAAAATCCAAAGGAAGCGACAACTCTGACCAGGAAGGAACTCTTATCAGAAGGTATAGGCATAGACCCAACTGTTACAGAGGTGCTGCTGGCTCCATGGACCTACTAGAAAGATCTAGATTAGATACGGTCACGGAGGAACCGGAACAAGTAACAATCTGAGTCATCATCAGAACAATTATAATTTCAATCATCATTGGAGTTTGATCGTTTAGAATACAAATCATCATTAGGACTGAACTATTTAGAGTCATCATGTTTATTGGAACATATTTAAACTGTTTTAGATATTGGTAATCGTGTGTGTGTGTGTGTGTGTGTGCGTGTGCGTGTGTGTGTGATAGGTTTTCCTGTTCTGTGAAAAAGATCGATACATATTTGAACTCATTTATATTTACTTTAACATAAACCCTAATTGGCACATGTCATTGTTAATTCTTATCAGGTTTTTAAGACTATGATAAGAATCCAATTTTTAAATGGTTAGTTTTTTCGATGTATGTTTTGTGTCACATCAGCAAATTTTCAGGTAATGAGAGGGAGGCTGGGAGGCTGATAACATATTCAATAATATAGTGTAGAAATTTGTATTTCAACTGAAATAAATTTAATAAATGATTTCGAGTTGCTTAATTACAGTCTACAACATTTTCCAAAACTCAAATATCAAAATGTGGAATAGCAATGTTTTATACATTTAAATTATAACATCATTTACATATTGTGTAAATAAAGCAAAAAACATTTTAAGAGTACTCTTTATAAAAACTATACAGGTACTTAATTGACAAATTGTATCGATTGGAGTGGTACTTTAAGTACTTTTGGAAGAATCTAACCTTCCTACTCATTTAATAAGTAGTCATTAAATGAGTTCAGAGCAATGCCATACACCCATCACTATTTGTCTGTGGGAGAGACCTTCATAATCTCAAAGCTAAATGACAGATAAACGGTATATCATAATATGTCCTGTGAAATGATTGGCATATAAATGTAGCAAGAGTTCAATGCACAAGAAATATGTAGTATAAAAATCTAAGAAGGTTGACAGCCGCCATTTTTTTTCAATCTTTCAAACCTCCTACAGCATCCACAAGTCAAAAGTAACCCACCTGTAAAGTTTCAAATCATTTGCTTAAAAACTGTAGAAGTAGTTGAATGCAAAAGGAATGTGTAGTATGAACAATCCGAGATGACTGAAAGCCACCATTTTCTCAATCTGAATAAAAAAACATTCCACAGCATCCAAATGTCAGAAGTTACACATCTATAAGTTTCAAAAGATTTGCTCAAAAACTGTAGAAGGAATTCAATGCATAAGGATGTGTAGTATAAAAATCCAAAATGGCTGACAGTGGCCATTTTGTTCTTTCGATTTGAAAAAAAAAATCTTCCGAAGCATCCTGCAAAGTTTCAAAACATTTGCTTAAAACTATAGAAGTAGTTCATTGCACAAGCAAAAAACGAATGGACAGACAGATGGACAGATAAATGGGATACCATAATATGTTCTGTCAAGTGATAGGCATATCAAAATTAAAGAATATGAAAGTCTAAAAGGGGTCTGTATCATTCAAAAGCCACTTTTATTTGCTTCTGAATTTAGGACAGCTTTGACAGCCACAATGTTGTAATCATAGTGATGTTTAAGAAACTTCAAACTTCATTACAGAGATATTTTACTGATTATCAACATCCACAAATGCAATTCAAGTTACATCAGTTTTTTCCTCCAAATGTTTTTTTTAAACTTAATACAAATTGATATTTAAGTGACTTGTTGGCCTGACTTTTTCAATAATGATCTCCACATTTTTTCTTTTAAAAGTTAATATTGTTTTTAAGTCTTCCAATAATACTTTAAAGTGAAATAGAGTATCCCAACTTTTTTAATTTTCATTTTTTCTGAGAAAGTTATCATTTCTCCAGGAATTATTTCCTGATGAGGAATGAATTTCTGAAATGTGCACATCTGGCACATCAAAATCCAAGCAGTACAATGTCAATGTTTTTTTATTATTTCTCCAAGAAAATCTCATGACTCTAGTCCATACCCATCATGCATTCACCAATATAAAGCTTTAAAATAACAAAAAACTAAAATGATTTATTGTTACATTTTAATGGTTAATACAATCACTCTAGGATCTTGAACCAGAGTTAGTAAGTTCAAAATTGTGTCAATCATTCAAAACAACAACATTTGAACCCAACTACAAACATACTACGTAATAATAATTTAAATACAAACATGTCACTATCAGTCAAAGAAATTATAAAAATTGCAAAGATTTTATTATTTTTACCAACAACTAAAATTATACAGCTCTTGCATTAAGAAAAAATTTTGTAAAACAGTTTATTTGCAGATGACATAGAAATTCTCTAAACGTGTAACTGAAATGTTTAAAATTCTTCAATAAATGATTTTGTTTTTGGTCTGAATTTTGGCATTCCAAATGAATTCAATTACATAAAACCAGAAATGCATTTGTAAAACCAGGATTATGCACTGTAGGTCTACTTCTTTGGAATTCAAGTACAGCAGTAATGCATAAGAAAAGGGAACACTGTTTAAACTGATACAAAATAATATTTTGTACACAAGTAGGCAAGTCATGATGTAATGACAAAAAGAAATTAAAAGTAAACAAACTGAAGTCTAATGTCAAGTTCTGTTAGACTTTAGAGTCTTTTCCAGACGTTCAGATGATTGTTTGTATAAATAAACTTTAAAATTAATGAAATGAAGACAGGAAGGAAACATCTTAAAGCTGTTTAATGCTGTGTAAATAAATTAATTCTTCCAGATGTTATATCACCTCTTCTTAGAATTATTTGTTGAGCCAATGTTCTTTTCTTGGAACAAATATTCAAACACCAATTTACTATTCAAATATCTTCAGTGTCTAGTCATAATCTAATATTTTAAAATTCATTTCCACTTATAATTTACCACATCAGTTTTATTTTGTAGGTTTGACCTTATCAACCCAATGCACAACTATACAAAACATTTTTTAACTTTCAGTTCAGGTGAGCATAGAAACTTTAACGAATATTTGTCAATCTATAACACAGGACATTACTACTGCACTAAAGGTATGTTGTAAGCTCTTCAGCACTGTGTTTGTTTAGGGGTCTAACAACATTTTTTTTTTTGAAGGAAAAAAAAACAAAATACAACAAGAGATGTTTGTGAAACACTTATGCCCCCTTCTTGGACAGACATTATAGAGTGCACAAGCTTTTATTATGGGCAGTGTACATGGAAATGAAACTGACCTTTTGAACATAAAATCAATAGGGGTCATCTACCAGTACTATCTGAGATGCATAAATCTATCAAGTATAATGTGTCTAAGCTGAAACAATTTTAAAGTATAGGTTGCACAAACATATAGACCTTCAAACAGGTTTGACTGTACTTCTAAACTTTAAATTATTATCAATATAACCATATTCAACCAACCTGATTATATATGTTATATCAGTAATAATTAATTTGATCAACCTTTGTAGAGATAATGAACATAAAGCAAATAATTGGAATTTTTCTAAGTTCAAGGGGGATAATTGTGTCAAATATAGCTCGTTCGTTCCCAAAACAGAACTTGACCTAGAAAATATTTTTATGATAAATCTGTATACCAAATTTCATTTCAGTATGTGCAACCTCTGCAAAGAAAATGAACAGAAACTGCAAACAATTAATTTTTCTAAGTCCAAGGTGGATTACTCTGTCAACAATTGCTCAATCGTATCCAAAACAGAACTTGACCTACATATTCTTATGATAAATCTGTATACCAAATTTCATTTCAGCATGTGCAACCTCTGTGAAGAAAATAAACGGAAACTGTTGGTGGACTGACAGACAGACAGACAAACCGACCGACAGACAGCAGCAAAGCAATATGCCCTCCGTTCTTTGAAGGGGGGCATAAAAATAGATGATTTCTGTGTAATTATCACTAGTGGTGTCACAATCAAAACTATTTATGACATCACATCACACAGGGCATGGAACCAATTAGAAAAACTTTGTGACATCACATCAAACACTATGATAGAGGGCATGGAGCCAATATAAAATGTTTGTGACATTACATCATACACTATGATACAGGGCACGGAGCCAAGTAAAAACTGTGACATCACATTATACTGTGTGTGAATTTAGCCCCTTGCAACTGTAAGTGTAACAGAAAAGTACTGTAAAGTATATAAGAAAAAGAAAGATTAAATATCTACTATAAAAATTACATTAACTATTATAACACATCATCTCTTTTGTCTTTATCACTGTCTGTTTTATGTGCTATTTTGTTATCTTTATTTGGCTTATTGTCAATCTCTGATTTTTTGTCCCTTTTAAAGAATTTTTTAATTTTTTGTAAAGGCCCTCCTTTCTTTTGGCTAGGATCCATTATAATAAATCTACGTGTTGTCAAGTTGTGTAGTGATCCAAATGCAATTGCTACAACAGTACAAGCTAAACATATTACATTATATGGCATGCTGAAATCAGGTGTTGGCAAGGACACCAACAATGTGTCTGTATGTAGTCGCAGAAAGAAATCTGTACTGGTATCATTCAAACTGAAAACAAAAGAAAAAGTTTTTCAAAGATTAAATTAAGTTCCTATCAAAACAGAACATATAAGATGTTGTACATCTATTTTCTGTTCATAATAAAACCTGAATAAATCAAAACAGAACAGACTTTGGGGGAAAATCTGATAAATCTGCATAAGAGTGTTCTGTCAACTGTACATCATATAACCATTTTCATTCCTTGAAGCACTGCAAAACGCAATGCAAGAACAGACAATCTATTATTGGCTTAAAGACCCTACTAAAACACAAAACCATATCCAATTTTGCCTCCAATCAATTTTAGATAAAAAATAGATTATTTTGGTTTTTTTAGTCAAAGGGATATTACCCTAAGAAAATCAACTCAGTATCTTATTTATATGTATCTTTTTTCAAAATGTTTATAAGCAATAGATTATAAAATGAAATCTTCATTAAATAGCTTCAAAAACGTTTAAAAAAATTTAATGGAGAAAATGAAAATGAAAATTTGATTGTCAAAATAAATTAGTTTTATATTTAATTAACACAAATTATAAACAAAAGATGTCAGAAGCATCTACTGGAGTAGAGTGAAGTAATGATATTTTGGTGATATTAGTTCAAGTCAAGAATATATCAAGGCAGTCAATTCAGACAAGAAACTGGTATACCCAGACAAAACAATACACCTTCAGCAAACTGAAGTTCAAGAAAAATGACAAACTTTTTCACACAAGGATCTGCCTGTGTGGGATTCAAACCCAGGTGGCAAGAGGCACTGTGATTCATAAACACAGGATTTAGACCACCAGGACAGTGACTAGTGAAGTACCAGTGCATATTAGTTTTAATAATATTTACACAATCATGTAAATTTTCTAAATACTTCCAAATTTTATATTACTAATGATAATAAATTAAAACGCATTTAGATCACATTATTTGAAATATTCCCGTACATATATTTATAAATCTGTAAAATTATGACAAGTAATTTTAGAGATAATCCTTCCAGAATTAACTATCTCAATGTAAGTGAAATTACAGTCAAACTTCAGTTAATGATAAAAAGAATTTTGTTGACCACAGTTACAATAATCAAAAATAAAAAAAAAATATAATATTTTTATATAGTCAAGTCCAAAAATTAAAAAATATTTTAGGAATAAAGGTTGACAGAGAGTTTCACCCATAATCCACATTTCAATTTTAGAAATTATATGAACCTGTTTCATTTGAAATTCTGTAAAATTATAAAAAAGTGTATTGCATGCATAAAGCATGATTTTGTACCTAATGGCATTAAATTTTAATTATTATTGAAATAAAATTAATATGTCTGTTTTTATGGAATTAATCATGATAGGTCATGACATAATTCATTGTGATTCATAATAAACTGACACAGATAAAACACTTCTAATGTGCAATATGATACTGATGTGTCTTATGTGTGATACGTTTGGTGGATCCAAGTTTGAAGTTCCAAGTTCACTTATTTGATTATTCGAACCTAAAATGAAGACTCTTAAACTTCGAATAATTGAAGTTTAACTGTATGTTAATTAGGTATAAGACACCCTTATAATATTCGACTATAATTCATTAAAGTACAAAATTTCTGTATTGACATTCTGAATAGTGTTGTATTGACTTTCCTCTAAATTGTTTAACCTGTGTCCTGGTAAGATCACAATTTCACTCAAAATTAAATTTTGGGAAAATATGAACCAAATTTATAGAGCCAAGAAAAATCACATTCACTATATACTAGAACTATAAATGGGCTTTTTTTTTTTTTTTTTTTTTTTTTGTTTTGTTTTTAATGGTTTAAAAAATGTGTATTCAACTAAGAAATGTAAATCAAACTCCAATGCATTCATTATCAGTTTAACAGTATAAATCAGTGCAAATTTTGAACTTTATGTTTCAGGATTTCTTTTATTTTTGGGCTTTATATTTTAAAATGGGGACATAAAAACAGGACTTACCTCTCTTCAATTGTAGATACATTTTGTGGAATAGCAGTGTAATGAAATGCCACTGGCAGTACAGTGGATAATACGGCAGAGTTTACATAGAATCCATGATTAGCATCTGGTGGATATTCTGTCCACTTCAGGAATGCTCGGTCAAAGGAAAGGCTAAGTTTAGTAACAGACTTAGCTCTCAATCTGAAAACAATTTCTATCTGGTATGGACGTGTTCTATCTTTTCCCGGTATATAGTGCATTTTATCTAAAAAGAAAAAAAAATTAATGAGTTTAATTTATCTGTAATTTTAAGGGCTACTAGAATTCAAGGTCTGTGACCACCAGACTTTTCTCTTGGACCATTAAATGTGATGTGCAGAAGTATTGTTTCTACTGTTTCTGAAAAAAATTACATATCATATAGCTAAGTATTAAGCATTATCACATAGCTTAGTATTAAGCATTATCACATATATTAAGCATTATCACATACCTTAGTATTGAGCATTGTCTCATAGCTTAGTATTAAGCATTAACACATAGCTTTGTATTGAGCATTAAGCATTATCACATAGCTTAGTATTGAGCATTATCACATAGCTTATTATTGAGCATTATCACTTAGCTTAGTACTGAGCATTATCACATAGCTTTGTTTAAAGCATTAACACATAGCTTAGTACTGAACATTATCACATAGCTTAGTATTAAGCATTATCACATAGCTAAGTACTAAGCATTAACATATAGCTTAGTATTAAGCATTATCACCTAGCTTTGTATTAAGCATTATCAGATAGCTTAGTATTGAGTATTATCATATAATTTAGTATTGAGCAGAGCATTATCTCATAGTTTAGTTTTAAGCTTTAACACATAGCTTAGTATAAACATTATCACATAGCTTAGTATTTAGCATTATCACATATCTTAGTATTGAGCATTATCACATAACTTAGTTTTAAGCATTATCACATAGCTTAGTTTTTAGCATTAACACATAGCTTAGTATCAAGCATTATCACATAGCTTAGTATCAAGCATTATCACATAGCTTGAATCATACATATTAATATGATCGTCGTAAATTCAATACCTACAATATTCTTAAATACATGCCTATACAAAAAATTAATAGCTTTCAAAACATATTGACAATTATATAATTTTTAGCAATTTCCCCATTTTGAGCCCCATGGCTACCATTTGTTTAAATATGAAACTAGATGTCCTATGAATACTACAAATGAATAAACTAAGGTACATGTATATCTCTTTTACATTCACAAGAGAAGATTTTTTTATGTTTTTCACTATCCCCCCCTTTTTTTAAGGGCCCAAAGGAACATAACACTCCTCCATTTGTGCAAATCTGAGAGGGTTTTTAACCCAGACATGATTATCACTACGCTTCATCAAATCCATTTCAGAGAAGAAGATTAAAATGGTAAAAGTTAACACACAACATGACGGTGTGCTCAGGTCAGCTATATATATAAACCTAAATAATTCAAACCAAATGATTTAGACAATGAATCACTTTCATTAACAAATACAATCCTTTCCAATAAAAATTAGTTTTGATTGCCTTTCTGCAGAGTAACTTCACAAGTGTCTTCAAAACTACCTTATAAAAATATTATATTGTTATAATAATTCAAAATACATACTAGTGGTGCTTAAATTATGGCCAAGTATATATGTGTGCTATCAGAATTAAAAATATATGACAATTTTGAAAATGCATTCGATATTTCTTCACTTTAACAAAGAAGGTGCAAAATTAAATTAACCTTAAAAATAGCAAAATGCCAAAAATCAGAAAAACTTATCTGTATTGCAATATTACATTGACATATTAAATACTGATATAGTATTGAACTACATTTACCTAGCCACTTATTGATAGATATTGACATATTAAATACTGATATAGTATTGAACTACATTTACCTAGCCACTTATTGATAGATATTGACATATTAAATACTGATATAGTATTGAACTACATTTACCTAGCCACTTATTGATAGATATTGACATATTAAATACTGATATAGTATTGAACTACATTTACCTAGCCACTTATTGATAGATATTGACATATTAAATACTGATATAGTATTGAACTACATTTACCTAGCCACTTATTGATAGACATTGACATAATAAATACTGATATAGTATTGAACTACATTTACCTAGCCACTTATTGATAGATATTGACATATTAAATACTGATATAGTATTGAACTACATTTACCTAGCCACTTATTGATAGATATTGACATATTAAATACTGATATAGTATTGAACTACATTTACCTAGCCACTTATTGATAGACATAGTTCTGTCAGTCACATGATAATTATATCCTTCTCTTAGAATATCTGGTACATCAAAATAAAATTTTAGAAAAAGCAGTCTAATATACCATAATTTTTAGAAACAAACACTAAACTTTTTCTACATAAGTAAATCATTTCATGGAGTGTCACTTACATGGTTTAATATCAACACCTCCATTTTCTATTTTCAGTGTGTTAAAGTACACTCTAAGAAACCATGGGATAGTATCCATATAAATCAATGTTAGATTTTCATCCAAGTCATTATAAATGTGACAAGTGATCCCTCCTTTCTCTAAACCATATCCTACAAAAACAATCAATATCAATGATAAACTCAAATTGAATTTTGTCGAACCAAGGTAGTAAATAAAGTTATTTCTTTTCAAATTAGGGTTAACATAATAAAATAATTTTGGCTTTATTTGGAAAGATAAATGTTAATAGTCTTAACTAATACAACCACAAATTAAGGAACATGATATATTAGTTGTATGTGGCATTTTTAAGCAATAACAACTTGAGTAAAGTCTTGAGGCAGGTCAATGAGCCATAAAGATGTCAAAATCTGCACTGGTCCATTTATACTTCTGGTCAAGTTGTGTTAAAATCCAGTAGTTTCAGGTAAGCACTATGCCAAAAGCTCACATGAACTTTGGTCAGGTAAGTTAAAAACCAGAAAACATACAAAATAACTATGTGTCCAGTAAGTGATAAGAATGTATACTAAACTTTGGAAAGGGAAGTACAATGTACTCTTTATGTACTGATTAGCATATGAAGTTCGGTTCTTCTATTTAATGGCATATGTTTATATGTTTAGGACATTTGTGACTGATTACCAATATAAATGTTATTTAACTTATATGCTGTTTCACTTTTCTGGGAAGAATTTTTCTCATAAAATAAGAAACGTGCAAGGAAACTAAAATAAATTACCAAATGTACCTGAAATGTAGGAAGTATATATCAGAGAAAACTATTGGTTCTTTTACTTATGTTGGCTTTGTGTTATATAAACATGTATAATATAGAATACTTGTACCAAACAACTTAATATATAAATTACATGTATTGTAATTTGCTAGCATATCATATTAAGGGTTCTGTCCTTCTATATGCTGGCTCTGTGTCACTGATGCTTATGTCAAGATAACTTTTATCAATTACCTGTAATGTACCGTCTGGCATATACTGGGGGAGGTTCTGACCTTCCATATGCTGGCTTTGTGTTATAGTTAGCTTCTAAGTTAAATATCCTGATAGCATCTAGCTGTTCACCAAGATTATAAACTGCATAAACTCTTCTTTCATGTCCACGTGTAAATTCTTCAACTCTGTCCGGTGGAGGATTCAATGAAAACCCAAAATCTACTGACTAAATAAAAGTTTTTTGGGATCACATCTTATGTATTGTGTCGTCAATAGGATTAACCAAGAAAGTTTATTCAGAGAACTTATATCCCATATCTCTGCTCACAACTTCTGAGAGTAACTACATGCATTAATAAGACTTTATCATGTACATAAATGCAAAAGGCTCAAATGAAGCCTATATCCCTTAACAGGCACTTTATATGCATTTAAATTTTGAACAGCCATGCCAGAATAAATTTTGTATGCATAAACCAAGGATTTTAAAAAAGAATCTTGTATGAAGATCAAGGTCAAGCAGTTTCACTTAAGTATTAAAATTTCAATTTCACAGAAATTGATCATGGAAATAAATGTCTAATACATGTAATATATCAGAATTTTACATACTGAAATATGGTGACATGCTATATACATGTACATGAAGGTGCAGCCCATTCAAGGCTGACACTGTTACTATTCAGAATGGCTCAGCCATTGTTAAAGTTAGAATACAAACATAACCATGAAACATAACCATGAAAGCATTTAGAGAAAGGTTGAAACAAAATAAATGAGTGCATGTCCAAAAGAGACCGAAGATGGGGTTTTATCAAATGTACTTCTGTGTGTTGTATGTCATATTGTAATGTAATGTAAATAAAACAATATAAAATATCCTGCTTGAAATCCTACTTCTGCGTGGTGAGCAACCTGGCTAACAGAAGAGGCACAAAAAGTATATTATTATTGTTCATGGTGTTGAAATATACCTACTTGCAGGGATAAATCTTTTTTACTTGCGCAGATGATATATTTTTATTCACAGAGATGACAAATTTTTTTGCGGAGATAAAATGCTAATTTGTATAGATGATGTGCACTGAATTATGTGATTAGATAAACAAGTTTTTGTTTAAGTCATTTTTTTACTGTGACAAATGATATATAAGCAGTAAGTTCAGTTAATCTCTGACATCCCTATTTTTTGTTAATACCTGTTTATCTGAGATATCCACATACACTTTACTTTTACTGGCCAGTGGACATTGTGTTAACAACATTTTTGCAAAAACCGACTTAAAACTCCAAGCTGAAATATATATAAAAAATATAATAGTATGTAAAGAGACCCATTTAAAGGGTACCTGTAATGATTTTCAGTTTTGACATATTTTATTCGTCATACTTAAATATGACTTAAGTGAAAATTTCATAAAAATCCATCTGGAAATAAGGAAGATATCGGTGAATTTCTAATACATCTTCAGAAATCCAAATTAAAAGGTCGATATCAAGGCTCCCATGTCAATATCAAGGCTCCTGTGTAGTGATGTCATACCAGTAACATACCACACAGAATGTTATTTACCAATTACTTAAATAAGACATATCCGAACTTGTAGTTTAACATTCTCTGATCATTTCACAGTAAAATTTTTAATGATCCTGTAATATACAATTACATAACTTAAAGTTCGAGTAAAGTAAAATAATTTTATTTGGTATATGTTATTTGTCATTATACAATATAAAGATTTCACTTCGTTATATTGTAAAATCGTTGTCATTTCAATTTAAACAATATAATATTTTTTTGTAAAATAATTTGAGATGGAATTTTTGGTTTTGTTCCTTTTTAATTACCCCAACATTAATTAGCTGTCAGACAGTTAAAAAACATGTAACAAACTTTAATTGTGTGAACATCTTCCAGTTAGCGGGGAAATGTAATGCCGCCAGATTACTTTTAACTTACATGTTATATACATCAGGGTCATTTAATTTTAACTGTGAATAAACATTACTCAAAAGAGCACAGGCGTTTGAATTTTTATGCATTTATGTATAAGCTGGTGCCAGAGTAAGTTCCATAATTCCTTTTAAAATTGCAATGATATAATCAATTTTTGTGTGTACTTGACAATTTAATACTCATTGCACATTTTTTGTAATACCTATGCAACCAATCACAATTTTCAAGTCTGTCAAGTCCTACTTAATAAATAATTTATTTTGATAATGTCAAAGATATAAACAATTTTCGTGTTATTGACAAATTTAAACTCGTTGCGTATTTTTCAATAGCTATGCCACCAATCACAATTCTTGAGGTAGAGGTTCGACACAATTTTTCATCAGATTTGTCCATTTCTCATTCAAATAAATTCAGCTACACTCCAAGTTCATCACTTATAAGATTGTCTAAGGCTTTTTCAAATAATGACGAATCATCTGATATAATTAGGTACACATTCCAGTCATTACTATCTTAAGTCGCTATATCATCATTATTACTACTGTCCATTTTGTTAGATGCTACTACTAATACTGTCATGACGTAACACATAGGTAACTTAGAACAAGGCTTTTCACTTTGCGATCAAAGGAAAGTTAAAAAATGTGGATTTCAAACAGCTATAACTTTTTTATTGTCACCAATCTTGATGCTGTTTTCAATATTGATATTTAAATAATATATAAAACATTTATTATGGAAAAAATTTTGGTTACAGGTACCCTTTAATCAAATTTATAAGTTACATGAAAGAATATCTACACTACAACATGTAAGAGATACTGTTACTATTGACCTTGTAAAGACAAAGGACCTCTGTTTTGAAAACCATGGTTATTTATCATTATATACATATAAAAGAATTCCTAAAAGAAAAAAAAAAGCTGTGTTATGGATATGGATAAATTTATAAAATGACAGAACGCAGGACTACAAATGTAAAAGATCAGGTTAAGTCTATTTCAGTGAAATTGAGGCTGTTGGTTCTGAAATTATAGAGAAAACAGGATTAAAAGAATAATATTAATCTTTGGATACTGGGATCCTGAGTGTAAAATGTTTTCAGCAGTACTCTTTGTGTTACTTACATTGTTTACCAGAATACTGAAGTGTAGGATCAAAGACAACTGTTAAAGTCTGCTTCAACTCTATAGCTGTTGTAACACATGATGGATCCTAGAGAAAAGTGATTAATATCCAAAATAAAATTATGATAACACTCATACTCAAGGCATTACATAAAATGAACCAAATAATTATTTTATCTCTTAAAATTATTTTACTGTTTTTCTGAAATGTTTTTATCTAAAAAGCAGATCATTAGTGATGTAGTGGCTTGGGTAGCTTGGTCGGTAGAGCGCTCACCTATAGTTTTATCTAAAGGGTTAGATGTAGAGTATTACTGAGAGATAATAATGATGAGATATGTACAGTTATAAACCAGTTCTATAAAGCAAACTGTATTACACATTTTCTTATAGTAGGTCTAAAAAAATATGGCATTGTAAACCTTGTTTTGTGACATGCATGGGGACAAGAACAATTATTATAATTATTGCTATAGTTGTATAACATGTTAAGTGATGTAATTAAACTACTTATTAAATAAATAATGTAAACGTACTACAACAGCAGCTCTAAAGTGTCAAATTGTTAGTTACCATATCTTGGTACAAACTCAAAGATTTCACTTATATTGAGGCGGTCGGTTCTTGGTGGTGGAGGAAACTAGAGTGCCTGAAAAAAACACAGACCTCCAGAAGGCAAACCAAAACCTTTCTCATACTAGGATCTGCCTACATGTGATTGGAACCTAGGTTGTATCAGTACCTAAATAATCTTAATAAACATTCCTATAAATATTGCATATAGTTTTCAGACAATTAACCGTATTAGTTTTCTTATGTATGTGGCCTTTACCTTTAAAACAATGATTTTGATATGTACATCAAAATGATTACTATATTGATTGCAATATTATTAAATGTTTTGATATTCATGTCCTTACAAAAAGTCTACAGTTTTCCAGATATGTGTAATTAACTTTTCAGTTTTCTTTTGTATCTGTAATCTTTAATAAACTTATTATTATAACAATACCTTTAATATTATAACATATATGCCTATACAAAATACTAATAGTTTTCCTGGTACATGTACATGTATATTTACAAATATACATACATGTATTTTTTGCCAATTAACCATTTTGAGCCCCATGGCTAGAATATCCTTAGAATGTCATACTTGAGATATCTAAAAGTATACCTCTTAAATGTTCAAAGACCTTTTTATGTTTTCTCTCCTCGTCCCTTTCCATGGGCTCCAAGAGAACATAATTCCGACATCTGCTAAAGAAAATGATTGACTTACCTTGCATATTGGCCGAACATGCACTCCCAAAGAATGGTAAAAAGAATCATATAATTTTACAGCATTGAATAATGTTGACAATCCAATCTAAAAAGTAAAAAAATAAATTCAAAGTAAAAAAGATAAATTAAAATACATATAACCTGTCACTAGAATAAATACATAATAAATCAGAATTAACCTGTCACTAGAATAAATACATAATAAATCAGAATTAACCTGTCACTAGAATAAATACATTACATAAATCAGTATTAACCTGTCACTAGAATAAATACATAATAAATCAGAATTAACCTGTCACTAGAATAAATACATTACATAAATCAGTATTAACCTGTCACTAGAATAAATACATAATAAATCAGAATTAACCTGTCACTAGAATAAATACATTACATAAATCAGTATTAACCTGTCACTAGAATAAATACATTACATAAATCAGTATTAACCTGTCACTAGAATAAATACATTACATAAATCAGTATTAACCTGTCACTAGAATAAATACATTACATAAATCAGTATTAACCTGTCACTAGAATAAATACATAATATAAATCAGAATTAACCTGTCACTAGAATAAATACATAATATAAATCAGAATTAACCTATCACTAGAATAAATACATAATATAAATCAGAATTAACCTGTCACTAGAATAAATACATTACATAAATCAGTATTAACCTGTCACTAGAATAAATACATTACATAAATCAGAATTAACCTGTCACTAGAATAAATACATTACATAAATCAGTATTAACCTGTCACTAGAATAAATACATTACATAAATCAGAATTAACCTGTCACTAGAATAAATACATTACATAAATCAGTATTAACCTGTCACTAGAATAAATACATAATATAAATCAGAATTAACCTGTCACTAGAATAAATACATTACATAAATCAGTATTAACCTGTCACTAGAATAAATACATTACATAAATCAGTATTAACCTGTCACTAGAATAAATACATTACATAAATCAGATATTAACCTGTCACTAGAATAAATACATTACATAAATCAGTATTAACCTGTCACTAGAATAAATACATTACATAAATCAGTATTAACCTGTCACTAGAATAAATACATAATAAATCAGAATTAACCTGTCACTAGAATAAATACATAATAAATCAGAATTAACCTGTCACTAGAATAAATACATTACAAAAATCAGTATTAACCTGTCACTAGAATAAATACATAATAAATCAGAATTAACCTGTCACTAGAATAAATACATAATAAATCAGAATTAACCTGTCACTAGAATAAATACATTACATAAATCAGTATTAACCTGTCACTAGAATAAATACATAATAAATCAGAATTAACCTGTCACTAGAATAAATACATTACATAAATCAGTATTAACCTGTCACTAGAATAAATACATAATAAATCAGAATTAACCTGTCACTAGAATAAATACATTACATAAATCAGTATTAACCTGTCACTAGAATAAATACATTACATAAATCAGTATTAACCTGTCACTAGAATAAATACATTACATAAATCAGAATTAACCTGTCACTAGAATAAATACATTACATAAATCAGTATTAACCTGTCACTAGAATAAATACATAATATAAATCAGAATTAACCTGTCACTAGAATAAATACATTACATAAATCAGTATTAACCTGTCACTAGAATAAATACATTACATAAATCAGTATTAACCTGTCACTAGAATAAATACATTACATAAATCAGAATTAACCTGTCACTAGAATAAATACATTACATAAATCAGTATTAACCTGTCACTAGAATAAATACATTACATAAATCAGTATTAACCTGTCACTAGAAAAAATACATAATAAATCAGAATTAACCTGTCACTAGAATAAATACATAATAAATCAGAATTTAACCTGTCACTAGAATAAATACATTACAAAAATCAGTATTAACCTGTCACTAGAATAAATACATAATAAATCAGAATTAACCTGTCACTAGAATAAATACATAATAAATCAGAATTAACCTGTCACTAGAATAAATACATAATAAATCAGTATTAACCTGTCACTAGAATAAATACATTACATAAATCAGTATTAACCTGTCACTAGAATAAATACATAATAAATCAGAATTAACCTGTCACTAGAATAAATACATAATAAATCAGTATTAACCTGTCACTAGAATAAATACATTACATAAATCAGTATTAACCTGTCACTAGAATAAATACATAATAAATCAGAATTAACCTGTCACTAGAATAAATACATTACATAAATCAGTATTAACCTGTCACTAGAATAAATACATAATATAAATCAGTATTAACCTGTCACTAGAATAAATACATAATATAAATCAGTATTACCTGTTGAATATTAATCAAATACAGTTTTTAGTCCATGACTGGATACTAGATAGTTAAAGTCACATACACAAGAGTTAGTTTGATATATTACTAGATGATTCTACAGAATTTTATTTCTTTTCAATAAACAAAGATCAAATCTTTATTTTGTCTTAAAGTTTATCTCTCAGATCTCATTTACAGGACTTGTTTTTTTTATTTCTAAATAGTGGATGCTCAGTAATATTAACAGTAGTAAAATATATATATAAGTGTAATTGTGTATTTTAAAAAACATGCACTGAGTCTATTACTTGACAACACTTAGCACTCATCTTTTCTTTCCAGTGTATGTTCACATTATGACAACATATTATTTTGAATTGGTAAACTCGTGGAGATAATGATTATTTATATTTAACACAAGACTTATAATCTGTCTGAAGAACAGCTTTGCTCAACTCTCATCTACTATAGCAAAACATATCAACATTGATCTGGTGAAGAATTTAAATTGGACACTAACGATACTGGAGGTAAAATATAAACTGAAATAAAACACCAGAAGGTACATACCTTTGAATCACATGGTAATAGTTTTTTCCATGGTGTTAAATTCTCTGTGCAAACAACTTCATTAGGTAAAGCAGAGTATCGCAGAAGTCCTGAGAATAAGGAGTAACCCTCCGATGCCAGGCCTTGAGGTCGAAATGTCCATCTTGGCCTGATGGTTGACTTGCTGTCCATAAAGTTTAAAGAAGAGCAAAACAATCCAGATAATGCATTAACTAAATCTGCCCACACTCTGTCAATCCTGTAAAAAAATAAATGTTTGGACTGTTTAGTAAACTTGATTCTAATACCCTTTATTTTAATAACTTTTCAATCTCATTTACTTTTGCAGAAGGTCAGAATTTATTAAAGGCAATATAGTTTTCTTAATTATCCTACAACAGACCACTTCAGTATCAGTGAAACAATCTTGAGCCTTTTACTCCACTGTACTCCATTTATACATTGTTACAATCTTGAGCCTTTACTCCACTCTACTCTATTTATACATTGCTACAATCTTGAGCCTTTACTCCACTCTACTCCATTTATACATTGCTACAATCTTGAGCCTTTACTCCACTCTACTCTATTTATATATTGCTACAATCTTGAGCCTTTACTCCGCTCTACTCTATTTATACATTGCTACAATCTTGAGCCTTTATTCCGCTCTACTCCATTTATACATTGCTACAATCTTGAGCCTTTTACTCCATTCTACTCCATTCATACATTGCTACAATCTTGAGCCTTTACTCCACTCTACTCCATTTATACATTGCTACAATCTTGAGCCTTTACTCCACTCTACTCCATTTATACATTGCTACAATCTTGAGCCTTTTACTCCACTCTACTCCATTTATACATTGCTACAATCTTGAGCCTTTTACTCCACTTCTACTCCATTTCATACATTGCTACAATCTTGAGCCTTTACTCCACTCTACTCCATTATACATTGCTACATCTTGAGCCTTTACTCCATCTACTCCATTTATACATTGCTACAATCTTGAGCCTTTACTCCACTTCTACTCCATTCATACATTGCTACAATCTTGAGCCTTTACTCCACTCTACTCCATTCATACATTGCTACAATCTTGAGCCTTTTACTCCATTCTACTCCATTTATACATTGCTACAATCTTGAGCCTTTACTCCACTCTACTCCATTTATACTATTGCTACAATCTTGAGCCTTTTACTCCATTCTACTCCATTTATACATTGCTACAATCTTGAGCCTTTACTCCACTCTACTCCATTTATATATTGCTACAATCTTGAGCCTTTTTACTCCATTCTACTCCATTTATACATTGCTACAATCTGAGCCTTTACTCCACTTCTACTCCATTTATATCATTGCTACAATCTTGAGCCTTTTACTCCATTCTACTCCATTTATACATTGCTACAATCTGAGCCTTTACTCCACTCTACTCCATTTATATTGCTACAATCTTGAGCCTTTACTCCATTCTACTCCATTTATACATTGCTACAATCTTGAGCCTTTACTCCACTCTACTCCATTTATATATTGCTACAATCTTGAGCCTTTTACTCCATTCTACTCCATTTATACATTGCTACAATCTGAGCCTTTTACTCCACTCTACTCCATTTATACATTGCTACAATCTTGAGCCTTTTACTCCATTCTACTCCATTTATACATTGCTACAATCTTGAGCCTTTTACTCCATTCTACTCCATTATACATTGCTACAATCTTGAGCCTTTACTCCATTCTACTCCATTATACATTGCTACAATCTTGAGCCTTTACTCCACTCTACTCCATTTATATATTGCTACAATCTTGAGCCTTTTACTCCATTCGACTCCATTTATACATTGCTACAATCTTGAGCCTTTACTCCATTCTACTCCATTTATACATTGCTACAATCTTGAGCCTTTACTCCACTCTACTCCATTTATATATTGCTACAATCTTGAGCCTTTTACTCCATTCTACTCCATTTATACATTGCTACAATCTTGAGCCTTTTACTCCATTCTACTCCATTTATACATTGCTACAATCTTGAGCCTTTACTCCATTCTACTCCATTATACATTGCTACAATCTTGAGCCTTTACTCCACTCTACTCCATTTATACTATTGCTACAATCTTGAGCCTTTACTCCATTCTACTCCATTTATACATTGCTACAATCTTGAGCCTTTACTCCATTCTACTCCATTTATACATTGCTACAATCTTGAGCCTTTTACTCCATTCTACTCCATTATATCATTGCTACAATCTTGAGCCTTTACTCCACTCTACTCCATTTATACATTGCTACAATCTTGAGCCTTTTACTCCATTCTACTCCATTTATACATTGCTACAATCTTGAGCCTTTACTCCATCTCTACTCCATTATACATTGCTACAATCTTGAGCCTTTACTCCATTCTACTCCATTTATACATTGCTACAATCTTGAGCCTTTACTTCCGCTCTACTCCATTTATATATTGCTACAATCTTGAGCCTTTACTCCGCTCTACTCCATTTATACTTGCTACAATCTTGAGCCTTTACTCCACTCTACTCCATTTATATATTGCTACAATCTTGAGCCTTTTACTCCATTCTACTCCATTTATACATTGCTACAATCTTGAGCCTTTTACTCCATTCTACTCCATTTATACATTGCTACAATCTTGAGCCTTTACTCCGCTCTACTCCATTTATATATTGCTACATTTTTAAGTCCACAAATTCATTTCTTACGTTTTTCTTTGTAAGCTTCTTTTCATTTATTGACAAATCCCTTTAGTATGTCAAAAAAGTCTAAACAAACCATGGTGATGAATGAAATGTTTGACTCTGTATCACAGTACAACTATATAACTTTCAGGAAAGCAATAAAAATGATTACTGATGTAGTCCATGTCTGTTACTGATAAATTATGTCAAGAAATGCAATTTAGCCATTAACCAGAGTTGGGATAGAAAAATACATGTATTACTTATTTTAGAGGATCAATTATACATAGGGTGAGTATTTCAACTTACTTTTCAGTGTTAGGTAAAAACCAGACCCACAGTTCAGCCCCTGGTGAAGCATCATTAGGAGGATATCCCCATTTTTCATATCTCCATAATCCTTTTGTCTGTGTTAAATGTAGTTCTTGTACTCTGTATGTCATTAACACATCACCAAGTGACTTAGGAAATAGTCTATAGTGTGTGACTAAAAAAAATAAAATATAGAAATCTTAATCCATTCCAAACCTGTATATGATCCTCTCAGTATACAATACATGTGGAATATTTTGTAGCCATCTTAGCTTGCAGAATTCTTACAAGGCTATTTTAACCAAACAATAATATTTTGGTTTCAGGATAAAATTCCCATGTAGTGGTACTGGAATGTGGAATGTGATAAAGGTTTCATTACTTTTTAAGTTGATTTATCTTATAAGCAAAGCATATACATAATGTTTGGTTAGTTGTAATAACTCATTGAAACATACCACAGATAGATGTACATTTTACTTATTAAATTGTTATACTGTATATATAATGTCATAACAACAAAAATCCCATTGACCCTAATGATAGTTACTTGTGATGTTACAAATAAATACGATGTTGTTTGAAATTTGTTTAACTACTGTTTATGTCACTTAAAAATATGAATAAAGTTTGGTATTGTTTACTCATTAAAACTAAACTTAAACTAAATATCATCAAGCACATCCTCATTTCTTTTGAAAAGAAATTAATTTTCCTTCTAGGGAAATTTATAAATTAAAATGAGCAATGTTTTCATCACAAGAAAAGCTGTTGGAACATGTCACTAAGACTGCAGGAAAATTCACTAAATGTCGATAACATACTTGTTCAAATATCACTTGAATGCCTTTCTCTATTTTCGACTTTGCATATTTTAGATTTATCATTACAAAGAATTACATCTTGACTTCCAAGATGGTGGGAGGTAAATGCATGACCAGTAAATTTAGCTTTCTTTTTTATTGAATTTTTAAAGGAAAATAATTTTTGTCAGATGGTAATTGATATGCATATCAAACCCAATGCAACAAGAATAGAATTCCTGGGTCCCCCGCCGGTCAAGCAGTATACTAGTATACTGTATATGAAATTGCTATATTTTCAAACATTCAGGGCTGTTCCAGAATTAAATGTGTGGGGAGGTTGGGAGGAACATTTTTTTACCCCCACCACTCATTTTTTTTCTATTTTTCCTGTCGCAAATATATCCAAAATACTACAATCTAAAATCAAACAAATACCCATTAACATATATAAGTTTATCTAAAATGTACGAGACAATATCACTGTACAGTTTTTGTTTAAAAATCATATTCAAGTTTCATACTCTGGTTTACATACTGTATTAAATCACATACCTTATTGCAGAGATATACATGTAAGAAAATGGTCAGAATAGGGGACAGGAAAAACACAAGATGATGCCTCGTCATCTGTTGTCAATATCTGGTCAAGATTGTTCCCATGAAAATGAGTTGCCTGATTGTAGGCATGAAAGCACTTTCAAAGTCAATTTTTGATATAATGAAGTAATTATTGTGGTCAAAGTCCCATAACTCCAACAAAAAGTATCGACCAAGGCTGATTTAGGAACTTGACCAAGGTATTAGTGGTATAAACATTTGGTATAAATTTCATGTAAATCCGTCAAAATTTGTAGGCATGAGAGCGCTTACAAGGTCACAAAGTCCCATAACTCCAACAAAAAGTAACGACCAATGCTGATTTTCGAACTTGACCAAGGTAATAGTGTTATAAACATTTGGTATAAATTTAATGAAAATCCGTCAAAATTTGTAGGCTTGAGAGCGCTTACAAGGTCAATTTTTGGATAAAACAGAGTCATTATTGTGGTCAAAGTCCCATAACTCCAACAAAAAGTATCAACCAATGCTGATTTTCGAACTTGACCAAGGTAATAGTGTTATAAACATTTGGTATAAATTTAATGAAAATCTGTCAAAATTTGTAGGCATGAGAGCGCTTACAAAAAAGTGTGACGGACGGACAACACGGACGCCCGGCATTTCTATGTCCCCGCTCTGCATTGCGGGGGACAAAAAATACAATATATATAAATTTTCAATTACTACCAAATACAAATCTTTGACCTACATGTATTAACCTATTGATTGAACTTACTGGTAGTAACTTTTCTACAGTTCTACTAATATTTTAGTCAGAAGAGAAATGAGGCAGTGAACCTTTCAACATCAGTTGGTATCAGAAAATCCTGTGTTTTTGGTAGAAATTGTTCTAATCCTACACATATTTCAGATGGAATCTGGTCACCAGTCTATTCACGCCCAATAGTGTGTTGTTTCATCCCATTTATTTCTAAATGTTAACTTTGGTAGGTATTTGGTATGTGATTTGAACAGTCATTCATATCTTGGCATTGGAATTAGGGAAAAAGAAACAAATATATGGTATAATAAATAAATCTTTGCTGACTCTAAAAGGACTTGTTTTTATAATAAATACAAAAAAAAATGTATTAAAACATTCAGTTTCAATAAAATTAGCATCAGTTATGTACCAGGCCCAGGTTCCACAATAGTTCCTTAACTAAGATTTTCCTGAGCTTAAATTTAGCTATTTTGGTTATCATTCTGGGAACTATGAATTAATTTTTTTGACAAAAATAAATACAGATGTTTTTAAGCTCAAAGATATCTTCAAAATGTCTTCTTAAATGCCTGTATGTCTTCACAATTGATAAAATAATTAAGAGTTCAAATTTTCCAGATTTAAGTGAAGAAAATTTTAGTTAAGAAATTATTTGAAACTGGGACCAGATGTAAAATATCACACCAATATTAATTTAATTGGATTTTCTATGAAAATTTAGCAAAATTCCTTGTCACAATCACAGTGACTCCAACAGTAGATATTATAGTTCTAAAAATAAAGACTTAACGGTTTTGCCATATGGATATGTGCCGTTACATATAGGAAGTATTCATGACTCTGTAACGGCACATATCCAATAGCAAAACCGATAGGAGTCGTGTTTTCAGGACTACAGATAGTACTGGACCTATCCCCACTTCCCCACCCCCTTACGCAAAAGAAATATTCCTGGTTGTTAATTCTACTCATGGGCGTTATTTACCCTTATTTACTCTATCCCTGCAACTATATAAAGGAAAGGTTTCACACGGTGAAAGGCTGTGCCATTTGTAAGCTTTTAGTTAACCGGTTTACACTTACAAGACGCCGGGTCTGCGATAGACACATTCCAAACAGTCGTAAACTGGAAGTTAAACATAACATGACCACTTCGAAAAGGTTTTATAAAAAGTTCTTCATAAAACGCGTCATTCTGTGTTGAACTCGCTACGATCCCAGCAAAAACCTGGAGAAATAAAACACGGAACATGCTTTTAGATTTGGCCGCCATTGATCAATATTTACATATTCAGCATAAAATAAAGATATTTAGTTAATGCTTAACTTGAAATTAAGAAAGATAATATTTTTATGTGCATCATAAATCAAATTTTTGTTGCCAACCTTAAAAGCAAATTTATCAACATTTGTTAAAACAATACTTTTTAAATCTGTAATTATTGACCAATCATTTCATCACAACGAACTTACTTCATTGATTGAAAGCGTGCTGTTCGTGCTGTGTTTGTTGACAAATAATGAACAAAGAAGACGTGGGCGTAACGAGATAAGCAACTCCGTAAGTTTTATGTGATTGTTCAGTATTTTTGTTCTAAGTGGGAAATGTATAGTTTCTCAAGCAAAATTGTTTAAATTGACCATTACTCAAAATATATTTCCCGGTTTTGCATAAGATGCTGTGACAAGAATCTCGGTAACAAGTGAAAGTTCTCAAGAGTTTAGCAAGTATACTACTCATGTCACTAAATTTCTCCGCCCTTATGGAGAATACAAGAACCAAACGAGTTACTTTCTCTCTTTTGATTAGAGATGTTCATCAACTGTTGGAGTCACAGACGTAATGTTTGTGAGTTGTGACAGTGAATTTTGCTTAATTTTATAGAAAATCCAATAAACACTTACTTGAGCCTAGTCGTAACAGGAAATTGATATACACATCAGCAATTACCATGGATAAGCATAGTGATTTTTAGTCTCAAGTTAATATATAACACAAATACCTGTTAAATTTTGATGTGCCAGATGTGCACATTTCAGAAAATCATTCCTCATAAGTGACACTAGGGGCCGGAAAGTTTGGAAGATAAAAAACATAAGCCAAACAGTTGAAATTTAATGAATCTAAATTTCCAAAATTATATGAATCCAAATCCAGCTAAGGAATGCATTGCATGGGGGAAAAAACCTTAGCTTTCAATAAATTTCGAAAATTAAGACGGCTGAAAATTTTGCTAAATGGTACATTTTCTGACAGCATAAAGTACTGTCTACTGAGTTATGGATACCCTCGGGTAGTTTACTCCACCAGCAGCAGTACCCTCTCAGGGTTAGTAAATATATAACACCAATACCTGTTAAATTATGATGTGCCATATGTGCACATTTCAGAAAATCATTCCTCATAAGTGACACTAGGGGCCTAAACGTTTGGAAAATATATAAAACATAAGCAAAACAGTTGAAAATTAATGAATCTAAAGTTCCAAAATTATATGAATCCAAATCCAGCGAATGAATACTTTGCATAGGAAAAAAACCTTAGTAAGTAAAAAATATCAAACTTTATATTATATTTTATCATTTATGAAGCTGTATTGTTGTGAATCTAGTTGTAAGGATGTACAAATAAATATTTTGCTTATGCGAAAAGTTTTTAGTGATATGTATGAATTATAATAAAATAGCAAATAATTTTTACTGCAAATAAAACCTTTGATTTTGTTGCACTCCTGATAAATTTTACAAATATAACAGGTTTGCACAGTTTTAGTATATTATTTCAGATGCTGGGATATCATAGTCTAAACAAATTTAGATCTTAAATTCATTTTTTTTGAATAAAACAGCCATGAGATTATTTCTAAACTTTAGGCTCACAATCTCTGTCACAGAATTTGCTATTGGTGAAAAATCTGACAATTGATGATTTTGTCAATTAATTTTTCATTCATTTATAAACTGAATTTTTCTGTAATTTAGTGATATTGTTCCAAAGAGAAAAAGGAAATCGCCAATTACTCATGATATTTCTGAATAAGCAATGTTTTGGGGTGTATATGTTACGTGCAATGTACCATGGACAAACCCCTGATCAGCTAGCAGTCACACACCTGAAATTGGTCAACTAATATACAAGATCATGAATTAAAAGTTTGTCACTAATAGTAAAATAACAAATAGCACAAATTACAAATAGCATACCAATTAAAATGCCAGAAATAACTTGTTGCAGGTGAAGTATGAGTATAGATGTTTCCTCATTGATAGTGCAGGAATGTGCACATGCTCTCTTTGATGATGTAAACAGGAAGTATTGCCAATAAAACATATTTATGAAATTTAGTCTATCTAGTTTAATATGACAAAAATTATTTATTATTATTTATTTATGTGATCCAAAGGTACAAAGTGTAAATATGAAAGTGAATGGTTTTGTTAAAATGGGAGATTTCCCAAACTCCAGGAAAAAATGTACATCCATAAATGTGCCGAGGGAAGACAACAATAGGATGCTTAAAACTGCATGGATTACAGAGATTTTGTTTCCATGATGTGATAGCAGTACAATGTGTATATTTTTTTGATCTATGCACCAAAGTGCTGGTTGATTAAATGTATGGTCATCAGAATGTGAAAAGAAAGATGCTTTTTATTTTCATACAAAAACTGCAATATATTGGATGTACCCAATGAATTTTTTTTTTAACCACACTTGTCCAAGAATGTTGCCATAAATATTTCTTTGAATTAATAAAATGATTTAACACATAGAAATAAATGGGAGAATTACAGTATGGAGTTTTATATTCATTCAGTATTTTACATATTCAAAGGCATATTTTGAATATTATAACACAATGAGTAGTACATGAAGTGATGGAACATAATCACTTCATTCCTGTTCTGCTTCATATAAAATCAAAGGATCAAAGCCCTGTATATAGAAATCAAACAGGTAGAGGGAAATTATAATAACAACACAGTCGTTTTGGATCCTAAAGAAAAAAGTGTTAACCTAGGAACTGCAAATGCAAAAGACCTTCTTTTTCATTCTTTTTATTAAAATTAACAGGAAGTTCTGTACATTAATTTATTTTTATTGCTTTCTTTATTTTTAAGCAAGCAAAAATCAAAATTGTATAAATAATTATTTTTATAGAAAAATTGCTAAAAATAAATCTTGTTTTCTCTTTAGTAATGTTGTCACTATTCTGAAAGCTATGGTCATGTTTTTTAAATTGTAGATGGATTCAACATTTTTTAAACCGTTGTTGTTTATTGTCTGAAATGTAACAAAATAGTATACAATTGGATATGCACCTTAAAGCATATTGAACGATGGTTGATAATCAGGTTCATTTCATCCAATATGTTTTAAATGAAGAATATGTGATGTAAACTCATTTTAAAGCTGCATTAAGTTTTCCTAGGAAAAAAATTAAAATGGTGCTGATCTAATTAATGATGTTCCTAATGAACAATGTTGCATTTGGGTCAACAATAAAAGCTTGAATAAATACAGAAATAACAGTAATTTACCAGGGAGATGCAGCATGTGGTATCTAATATTAGAACATGGTTACATCATAAAAAAAAAAAACAGGTCATTTAAAGGCAACTTACAAAGCGGTGAAATACAGTAAAATAAACAGAGTTTCATTGAATTTGTCATTTGTGACTTAGTTTTAGGGATACATAACACCATTGTCAATACATTTGGATATTAATGACTGACAATTAATACAATTTGTCAGGTTTCACCTTCAATTCATTGGAGTCCCTGTACATCTGTACGCATGCTTCAAGCTCATAATGATCATCATTGAACATTGACCAACATGTCAGAGGATTCCGTTTATTTACAGCTAATAGGAATGAAATTTTAGGAAATGAACTCTAATCATGATTAGAAGTTATCTATTTAAAAAAAATATATGTTTAGAAAATCAAAAAAAAAAATTAGAAAATTGAAAAACTTAATGCAGTTTTAACAAATACATGTATACAAATTATGTGTTGTAGCAAGTTGGGAATGACTTTTGTCTAAAAATTTAGGCAATGCTAAAAAATGTGTAAGCCCGAAATATGATTTTATCACTAACTTGAGAATATTGAATTTCCATGATAAATAAACAGCCCTAATGGTTTGTATGTAGGTGGTTTTTGTTAAAGAACTTTCTTTTTAAATGTTGTCAGGAGCGCAACAATATTAGTAGTACTGTAGAGTCCACTTATTTGCATACCGGTTAAATGCACATTGTTGCTTAATTGCATAATTTTTCTCTGCACTGATCCATTTCCTATTTAAATAAATTAAATGTTAAAATTTTCAGTTATTTGCATAAACAAAATTTTTAATATAAAGATCTGAAAATATGCAATCTTGGACTGAAGTTTCTTGATTACAAAATATATTTGCCGAAAATGCAAGGTAAACTTGAGAAGTGTTTAAATCATATAAAACATACAGGTAAAGCCAGCTAGGGTTGGATACAGAAACCCAGTACCAGTATTGGTACTGAAACTTATTTTAAACAGTACCAGTAAATAATGTTTCAAAAAGTATGATACTCATCAATACCTCATCAATATCTACTGTATTAACCTGGCAAAAAATCCATGATTTGACTCATCTTCCCCATGTTAAAAGCATCAGTTATCAAATAAATTCAGTAGTGATTTTTTTTACAGGCGCTGCCATTTTGTTGTTGTTCACAAGAGGTATAGCTCTGCAGTGCGTTAATAGTTTCAAATTTAATAAACTGTTTAAATCTGTTTTTGTTTGGTTTAATATCTACCTCAATATAAAAAATAAAGATTTAAATACTAAATCAAGGCAAAGCTCAAATATAAGTTTGTAACTGATGTACAAAGAATATGAATCTGTGACTCAACTATCTTTCATAGCTCTAGCCTATATTGCCAATGTCAACATGGTTGGAACAAGATTTAAGCAGTTGCCGATGTGGGCGTATTTTACATCTAAACAAGATGGTGCAAAGTGCAACATATGCCGTACATTCTATTTTGTATTGCTTAAATAAACTATATATATACAGACTCAAATTCTGTTTTACAGGGTATGATTTCTATGTTCATATGTTTATTCAACAAAAAATCTAACCCATTTATATATAATTTGTTGAAAGGACCGCAAAGCAGGATTTTATCTAATACCATGTATCATTAACAGTATCGTTAAAATACTGTATAGTTTCCTTAATACTGGTATGGTATCATATTGTTTTATTTTTTAATGGTACATGTATCCAACCCTAAAGCCAGGTATGAAGCCAATTAACTCTTTAAGAGAGTTGTTATCTTATTGGTCTGGCAATATGCTTTTGCCAGGAAGCATAATTAATTAAGTTACACCAATAATCATTGGCTGTAACAGGTGAAAATTTGTACCCAGGTACCCGGCTGTAGAAATTCCATGGACATATGTCCATGTCCATGTAAAATCCATGGATTTCCACGGAAATGCCACAAAAATCCATGGAAAGTGTGTACATGTCCATGGAAAAATAAATTTGCCATCTTTTTGTCCATGGACATGTACACACTTTCCATGGAATTTCTGTGGACATGTACATGGATTTTTGTGGCAAATTTTTGTCTGTCAATGAAAGTTTAACAAAATATACAAAGTTTCAGGCTCAGCATTTTCAACAAACTCTGTACGTGGAAATTCCATGGATTTCCATGGCATTTTTCTCAAGTGTCTAGGTCAGCAATTCAAGTGCTTTGTTCATACAATTGGGAGGTTCTGCTAGACAACAACAAGAAAAAAAGATGGCTGCCTAGTATGACCAGCATTTTTAGACATTTCAGTTTTAGACTATACAAGACTAAGAAGGACATAAAATCTTATATTTTGTTGCAAAGTTACTGGATATTATTCAAAGGAAAGCTTTTTGAGATAATGGAATCTAGTGAAATTATAAGCAGATCATTGAAAGTGTCATTTGGGAATTATTTAGCTGTATTTTAAAGAATGGAAAGTGCCATGTGAGTTTTATTAACTTCATTCTATCATGTAACTAACATAAATGATACAGGCAACTATTTTTATTATAAAGTTTAACTCAGATAAAAAATTAACCTAAAAAATGATATATTAATTGTCATTAAGAGTGAGCAATTAATCTTTTAAAGATCTGTATGAACATGAAAATATCATGAATAAAATACATTGGTGAGGTTCTAAAGACTTGATGTGATTTTGTTTAATAATTATTAAAACAGTCATAGGCAACAAAAAGTCACCAAATATGTCATTTCATAATTTCAGCAAAATGTGCTGACTCACAGAGTAGCCATTTTTTTCTTGATGCTGTCTATAAATACTTCATCTGGATGGATCACTTTTTAAAAATTTGACACTTATTTTCCATGTACAATGTACATGGATTTCCATGTACATCGACCACGGATTTGCCACGTACATGTCCACAGATTTGCCACGTACATGTCCATGGAATTTTCACGTACATGTCCACAGATTTGCCACGTACATGTCCATGGAATTTCCACATACATGTCCACAGATTTGCCACGTACATGTCCATGGAATTTCCACGTACATATGGTTCCAATACTCCAAAATGTCCATGGATTTGCCACGTACATTGTCCATAGAATTTCCATGTACATGTCCATGGAATTTCCACGTACATACGGTTCCAATACTCCACACTTTCCATGTACGAAAAATCCATGGAAATTCCATGGATTCCATGGCAAATCTACACCCGGGTAACAGATGTTTTATCTTTATCTTTTTAACTAAAATACATTTCAAATCATTTTCTAAACCCAGACATGGTTTAACTGGAATTGCATTGCTTCATGTTTTAAAGCTCTGTAAGCTCTGACTTTGAAAAGGGATACATAATACCATTGTGAATACATTTGGATATTAATGACAGACAATTGATGCTATTTGTTAGGTTTCACCTTTGATTCTTTGGAATTTCCATACATCCATGGGCATGCTCAAGGCAAATAATTATTGTTCAACATTGATCAACCCATTAGAGGATTCTGTTTATTAACAGATAATAGGAATGAAATTTTAGAAAATGAATCTTACGGTTCATGATTAGAAGTTATCTATTTTTAAAAAAATTATTTAGAAAATTAAAAAAAAAAAAAACCCAGAAAATTGAAAAACTTAATGCAGTTTTAACTCAGTGGTCTTACCCAGAGTTACCATGATAATTTTTCAACACAAGTTATTTCCACAGGCTAACAATTAGTTTTTTAAAACTTTGACAACATCTTCTCAGATGACATATTACAAAAATATACTTTGGCGGCTCAATATGTCTTGAAAGCTAAAGTATTCTGAAATGTTAGGTCCTTATTCAGTCTTGTGAGAGCTTTCAGATACATTGTACTATTAAACAATGATACAAAAATATTGATTAGTAGTATTTTTTACAGCAATTTACATATTTTGTGTTTAAAATTACTTAAATTATTTATTTACAACAGTTTACTTATTTTGTGTATAAAATTATCTATAGCAGTTTGCTAAATACTAGTAAACAATGACAAGATCTGATAGTTATTGTTTATGTATTCATTTATTTTTATTTATCTATTTTTCTTTGGCTGAAGACAAAGTGACATGGTTGGAAAAAGACTTCACTCAGTATCTCCAAGTACTTCAAAGAGATCTCCTGTGCTGAATGTTGAACCTGCTCTGGCAAACAGACCTAAGAGAAATATATCACCTAAAAATTTGGTAAAAGAAAAATTACATATACATTACTTACATAATTAATAATTCTATACATAGAATTTTTAAGATTGAATTTTATTTACCAACCATTTACATCTTTTTTTTTTTTTTTTTTTTTTTTTTTTTAGAAAACTGGAAATACTGTTGATAGTGATATATATGGCATTGCCCAACATGTTTATGTGTTTATGTGCTTGTTTCCATCATTATCACCTATTTTTGACTACTCTGAAACTGTTGGACAGATTTCAATGTTACTTGGTCAAAAACATGTATGGGCCTAAGCAATTCAAATTAAAAAAAAAACAAACTTTTTCTCTGAAACCGATGATCAGGGAAAAATCTGATATGATATTTGGCTTCTCTAGGATCTTAAGCCTATAGTTTGTTCATTTTGTGAAATTAGGTTGAAAAATGGGTTACCCCTTTAATTTAAAAAAATTCATAAAATGGCATCAGATTATTATAACTTGACTATTTGAACAGATAATGAAACAGGGTTTTCAGTTTTCACTTTTTCTTGAAAAGACCTTCAAATTAGGTCATGATCAAAGATCAAGGTCATGACCTAGGAATTTTTCTACAGTTCTACTAGTATTTTTAGTCTGAAGCAAAATGAGGAGGTGCACCTTCCGACACCACTTGGTATCAGAAAATCCCAGGTTTTTTATATAGAAATTATTCTGACCCTCCACACAGCTGTCAGGTGTAAAGTGTTTTAGGGTCAGAGGAAATTTGGATTATAGGAGGAATATAAAAATTTGTGATTTTCAGCCTGTTCAAAAATTACAGGTGGCTTCAGTTTTTATATATAGCAAAAACCCATGAATTACAATTTACAAGTTCATTTTTTAACTCATTTTATTAAAATTTAAAATATAGAAATTAGAAACATGGTCATTTATTATATGTAATGGGGTTTGTAGAGAAATATAGTTGACCTTTTTTGTTTGAACAATGCATGTGAGCTAAAAAAAATTTAACCAATTATTGGAAAATATTCTCTTAACAAATGGGGTTCTGACCCAAGACTTGAAAGTGGGTAGTGACTGTTCAGCATTACGAAATGAAAGTCACGGTTCTTTCGGATGGGAACTTGAAATAAACGAGGTCCTGTGTCACGGCAGGCATGGCATGATAAAGAACCCTGCTGTATAATGCCATCAGCGCAATGCACAGGCAAAATTTCTGCACTTTCGCACTTAGCTGCCGACGTCTAGATATAAGTGAAATATTCTTGACTAGGACGTTAAACACCATTACTCAACTCAACTCAACTCAACTCTTAAACAAATGGGCCAATTGAAACCAAAATTAGTGTGGAAGGTCCTTGCCTCTTGGGCCTCTTGCTCAATTTTTAACACACCTGATCTAAAGCTTTTGTGATCAATCTTCAGGTGTCATTCCACATGTGTAAACTTTTACATTTTAGTGTTCACTAAAACTACTTTGCCATATTTGATCAAACTGATTATCATGCCTTGGCGAAGGTCTTTCAGAATGGTTGCTTTGAAGTTTAGCTCAAGATCAAGGGTTAATTGTTCAGGTCATATCTGCATAAAATAAGATTACTAAAACAGTTAATTTTTGGAAAAATATTAACACTTCGTATATCCATGATTATTAGATTATTGTAGGTATTCATATAACAATTGATTTGGGTTTTAATTAGGGTCACAGGTTCAAGGTCCAGGTAAGAGATTCATATTTATAAGAATACTAAAATGGTTAATAATTTTGACTATATACATCTATGTTTGTCTACATTTGAAAACCTAGATTGTGCTACATATGGTACTTATTATGACATCCAGGTCAAATCGGTTTCACAAAAACTTATCAATTTAAAACATTAAAAACAGGTTGATTAGTTTACACTGGAAATCCTGCTGTATTTATTGCCCTGCAGTAACTGTTGCATACTTATACTTAAATGTATGAGCTATAAATACTTTATATAATCTTAGGACTTAAATTCTGGACTCTCATGGCGAGAAGAGCGAGAGTTAAAGAAAGCTTTGTATGCCTCTCTTCAAGAGGTAAAAAGACCATATCTAAAATCAGAAGAGGAGACCACATCTTATGGTGAAACTTGTAGCAGCTCAAGTGTCAGCAATCAGACTCAGCTGAATGAATCTGATGATGCTGTAAGTAGCAGAACAAGACGTCAATCTTCCAGACAAACAAGGCCGTCCTTGCAGACATCCTCAATGGAAGTAACACCTGTGAAATCCACTCTCAGAAGTACAAGTTTAGATGAGAGTAGTCAAGATTCACTAAGGTCATCACTGAGTAACTCTACCCAAGATTCTCTAAAGAAAGATGAGGAAAAGTAAGTACAGTTTTCTTCCTTTGATGAATGGTTTATATTCACATTTGTTACCACCAAAAATTAAATTAAATATGATTTTAATTTTACAACACAGAACTTCATTTATTCTCATATTACAAATGTAAGCATATCAAATGGTTAACTGGTAAAAAAATACTAACATTTAAAACCATTAATTTTTTAAATTAAAAAAACCAGTACAGTTGTGAATTTCTGATCCAAATTTCAGAAATTTCTAGTCTTTTTGCAATTGGGAATAGGGCCAAATTTCAGTCCCAAATTAAGCCCAAAAAAAAGGGGGGGGGGGAACATTGAATTTAGATTACATGTTTTTGGTTATGGCAACTCTGGAATTTCCATGTAAAAGAGTGGTATCTTTCTGTGTTTAAGAATGAACTATATCGTTTTATTGTGTTGCATGGCAACAATGAATTGTTCTTTCACACATTGTAAATTGTTCAGTGACATGATTGAAAATTCCTTTTTATAACTCAAGAAGTTTATATGATGCCCTTTTATGTAATGTGGGTTCTCAGTCATTTAGTGATCTAAGACACTGGCTTATGAACAACGGTCCTTCTTATTACAAAGGTTCAGATTCTCAAGAAGTTTTAAAGAATTGCCAAAGGCACTGGGTTTTCTTTGGGTTTTTCTACCAACTAACAACCAACCATTTTAATTTGTGTATATATTTTTTTCGTTCCAGGAAAAAGTATCGTGCCCAACGGAAATTTGCACAAATGCAAGGATATAGTCCCTCATCAACACCTAACCACACACCAGTTAAACTAATCAGTAAGACTGTATCGCCAATGAAATTATTCCCTAAAAGAGCAAAAACAGAGGATTTTTTAACATTTTTGTGTCTCAGAGGTAAACAATAAGCACATAAGTGTATAATTTTATAAGCTTAAGTTTCAACAAAGATTTGGACAGGTAGGCTCGTTACGACTATACAGCCTTTAATTCTCAACTATACTGAACTAAATTTACTATATTGGTCTGTGAAGAAAGAATTATCTAAATCCTAAATACTATTTAAATGATAAAAAGATAAATAGACATCTGTGTTCTGTTAGCATTAATGATATGTGTTTTAGTTTAAATCACAATTTTATATGCCCATCAATAAAAGTTTGTGTTGTTTTTTAGTAACGACGCTTGACGTATAAACCATATGACATTGAAAACGTTTGATTGATGGAGATTGATATGCGTTCGGCCTACAAAATTTTTGTTTCATCTGCGCATGGGACATTAAAAATTTTACCCTGGAGCACGTGAATAGTTTCCTATGAGGGTGACATTAATTTTGTCAACTGGCTGTCATCCAATCTTATTACAGGAAATTTACATGAGCTGTAATAAATTATGTTGTGTCGCTGTCAGTTGGGATGTGCAGATTGCTGTCTGTTAACAATTTGGTTTCTGTGCATTTCAAGATGCAGTTTGTCCGATAAATCTATAACTTAGTTAATTTATTCCCTTTGACAAGATAATGCATGGGATTGCAAATCATGTCTACAGGTCAAGGTCACAGTTACTAAAAATAGAATTCAGTTTCCATGCATTTAAAGATGCACTATTTGTCCGATTTATTTCAAACTTCTTCAGCTTATTGCTTGTGATAAGACAATGCATGATTGCGAATCAGGCCATTAGGTCAAAGGTCAAAAAGATGCACCATTTGTCTGATTTATCTCAATCATGGTCAACTTGTTTCTTGTGACAAGACAATTCATAGGATTGAAAATCAGGTAGCTAGGTCAACAGTCATGATCACAGTCACTATAAATAGAAATTCAGTTTCCATGTATTTAAAGACACAGTTACTATAAATAGAAATCCAGTTTCCATGTATTTAAAGACTATCTATTTCTTTGATTGATCTGAAACTTCTTCTTATAACCTGTGCCAAGCCCTAAATACTAAAATGAAAAATGAGACCAATTATAGTTTTATTAATGAACTTTTTTAGTTCTAATTTGATGTACATGTATTTTAAAATTGGTTTATAGTCTGACATTTAGCATATAAATAGATATTTCTAAAATTTTATCTTTGACCTAGTTTCACAGAGTATACTAGTAAGGTGGGTTTTTTTTCTAGCCTATCATAGTCTTCTTTTCTAAAACAATTGGGCCAAATTGAATAATAATCATTTTGAATAAAATATTTGCATAATGTATTCATGTATTTAAAATTGTGTCTTGCATAGCTGTCTGAATTTAAAATGGAAGTGACCATGTTAAAATATATTTGCAGGGACAAGTGCCTTACCTCCTCATTTAGACTTCTTTAATTACTCACGAGATGACGGTGATTCCAGTTACCCAGCAACCCCTTCTAATGGAAGACCAGGATCTGCCATGAGGGACAGCTCACCTTCCTCAAGTAGCACAGGATGTAGTAACATTCAAGAAGAAGGCTTTGATCCACCAGTACTACCAGTTGTAAGTTATGGAATTTGTTTACATATGAACCATGTGATGTACAGTGCAATGTTTTATGTGATAATCAATTATCTAAGGGCAGAGTAAAGTTTTTCTTTCCATTGATTACAGAAGCACATACCATAGTTTGATGCTTTCCATTAAAATAACAATTTGAGATACTAACATGTAAATAAATTATAAAGATTAATACAAGCAACATTAACATAACAATAATTGTTGGTTCTTCTCCAGAACATTATTGAATTTACAGTGGTAACAAATTGACATAATTCAGGATGTTAAGTGATATATTGAGTTGTTTTAATAACTTCTTTTTCAATGAACACTTTTTATTTTTAATTTTTGAATATTTCCTATTTATTGTATTTATTAAAACTCATCACTGAAAATAAATTGTCAGAAAGATTGATTGAAAATGTGCGTTCATAAAAATGTATTTTTTATCATGTTATTTTTGTCATAACAGTTTATGACCATGTGCTACTTTTCATGCAGTTTAATATTATGTGCTATTTTTAATGCATTATTTCAATTTTTGGGTCACCTGAGCCAAAGGGTCATGGTGACCTATAATGATCGTTGTTTGTCGTCATGCGCCATGTGTCGTAAACAATTAAACATTTTCATTTTCTTCTCCAGAACCAGTGAATCAATGATGGTGAAACTTTATATGGATATTCCTTGACCAAAGCCCTACCAAATTTGCGAAGCTTGTTGACCTTGACCTTCATTCAAGGTCACAGTGACTTCAAATAGAAAAACCTTTAAACATCTTCTTGTCATTAGCTGAAAGGCTTAGAAGCTTGAAACTTCATATATCGCATCAGAGCCCATATATCGCATCAGAGCCCAAAGCACTACCAAGTTGCAAAGCTTGTTGACCTTGACCTTCATTCACGGTCACAGTGACCTTAAATACAAAAACCTTTAAATATCTTCTCGTCATGAACCGAAAGGTCTAGAAGCTTGAAACTCCATTTATAGCACCAGAGCACTAAGCACTACCATGTTTATGAAACATTTTGACCTTGACCTTCACTGAAAGTCAAAGTGACCATAAAAAGAAATAACTTTAAACATCTTCTTGTCATGAACCAAAAGGCTTAGAAGCTTGAAACTTCATATATGGCATCAGAGCACCGAGCACTACCAATATTGCGAAGCTTGTTGACCTTAACCTTCATTCTAGTTCACAGTGACCTTAAATAGAAAATCCTTTAAACATCTCCTTGCCATGAACTGAAAGGCCTAGAAGCTGAAACTTCATATATGGCATCAGGGCACTAAGCACTACCAAGTCTGCAAGGCAGGTTGACCTTGACCTTCATTGAAGGTCATAGTGATCCTTAATAGAAAAACCTTTAAACATCTTGTCATGAACCAAAAAGCCTCGAAGCTTGAAACTTGTGATATGACATCAGAGCACTAAGCACTACCAAGTTTGCAAAGCTTGTTGTCCTTGACCGTCATTCAAGGTCACAGTAAACTATTTCTATTTTGATACAAAAAAATGATAGAAATTAGTAAATATTTTATTCTTTTTTGTGAGCTACGGTACTAAATGCCCTTGGGTGACAGTTTAGGCCCATTGGGCCTTTTGTTAAAATTAAAAGTGGCATATGACACTGGTAAGAAACTTGTTTTGGAATACCACTGTCTTTTAGCAAACAACTTTTTCCGGGTGGGATTTGAACCTAGGTGACATGGAGCACTGTGACCATTTGCCTCCACCTATTTTTAAAGGCAAGAGAAATACACATGTATTACATGTATCAGAAAAAATAAAATTAATATATAATTTAAAACATTTTTAATGTCGCTGATGGTAATCACTATTCATTTCATTTCAGTCCAATATTTAAGAGAGGGAATGAATTTTTTCGAGATGTTTTTATTGCTTCCAAAAAAAAAAAAATAAATAAAAATAAATAAATAATTAAATAAATAAAAATAAAATGAATAAATTAATTTTAAAAAAACAGGACAGATTCTCAGGTCTTGCTGGAATAATAACCATTTTAATTATAGCTGACCTAGACAGTGTGTATTCAGCTGTCAAAACACTTGTAAAGGTTAACTGGTAAAGCGTACTCAAGGTCAGTATTTTGCTTGAAGTCAACATTTTTCATAAACTATATAATCAGTGAAGATGTTGTTTCACTTGAATATTTTTGTAAATCTATGATACAATTATTCTTAAAACTGGGAGTTAAATATTTATAGAATAGATATTAATACACATTTCATTCTCAGTTACAGGAAAGTTATATTTTTTAAAATTATCTCATGCTTCATCTATTTGAGAAAATATGTGGGGAAAAGTCTTTTAAAAAATCTTTTAAAAGTTCGTGTTTTGTTACATTTTTTTTTTTAGCTCACCTGAGATGAAAGCTCAGTTTCTGATTTGCACAAATGGTAGCCATGGGAATCAAAATAAGGAAATAGCAAGGACACTTATTGGGGAAATTGCTGAAAATTATATATTTATCACTATATCTTGAAAACTATTAACTTTTTGTATAGGCATGTATATCAGAATATTGTAGGTATTGACATGACAATCATTTTGATATATGGTTCAAGGTCATATGTTCAAAGGTCAAGGTCACAGCTGCAAAAGAAGCCTTAAATTGCTAACTATCTTGAAAATTATTAACTTTTTGTATAGGCCTGTATATTAGAATATTGTAGGTATTGATATGACTATCATTTTGATTTATGGTTCAAGGTCATGTTCAAAGGTCAAGGTCATATCAGCATAGGAAGACTAAAATTGTTAATTATCTTGAAAACTATTATATATGCATAGGTATGTATATTAGAGTATTGTAGGTTTGACATGACCATCATTTTGATATATGGTTCAAGGTCATTGGTTTAAAGGTCAAGGACATAGCTACATAAGTATATTTAAATTGGTTAATGATTTGGAAATTATTCATTGCGCTACAATTACTTCATGCATATTAGCTTCTTATAAATGAATTGTGACTGGATATTTCTGATTAAGTTTTGTGGGATTTCTTTACTTGAGAAAACTTGTAAAGTTTCTGTACTTGATATATTGTCTATTGCACTTTGCAAACAATTTTGGAGATATCTTCAGGTGAGGGTTAAGGCCTCTTGTTATAAATTTTCACATAATTCTTTAATCTCCTGAGTCCTGTACTTTAATTATAATATGATTATGGACAATTTTAATCAACAGTTGAACCAATCAGCCATGCAAAATACTCTTTGTATGGTCAAGTACACATTAAGTGTTAATTGATTTCGTTTCTATCTTGATTCATGATGAACTGCTTGGTCACATTGGAATGCAGTGTAAAGTTAATCCCTTTTCATCGGCAACTAAACATTGCAGTAGGTGGAAATTCATATATCCACTGGATTTGTACTGTATCCAGGCATTATTGAGATTCTTGTTTATTTTTCATATCATTAATATTTTAAGGTTCCAAAATTGATGACACCAAACAGAAAAGCTGCACGTGCTTGTGCTGGGACACCAGAAATAGCAAGGGGTTTTGCCAGTGTGAGTCCAAAAAAACATGCTTCCACTAAAGCATCACCATTGTCTGGTAGAAAGCAAAGTGGAAAATATTCACTAGACATAACACCATCCAAACAAATTGCCAAACGATCCATTACCTCACCTAGAAAGTTATCTCCTTTAAGAAAATCCAGTATTAGGAGTCTAACAAAGACTAAAACTTCAGACCGAATTACAATGAAGAGAAAAGCTGTAGCCACTCTTACCTCAGTGGCAAGGATATCTCCTAAAAAGGCATTGCGAAAAAAGGCGAGTTATTTTAATGACCAACCTGAGGCATCATCTTCCTTGTTATCAGACATAGAAAAGGTAAACTATGATGTAGTTTGTAGTAGTCAAAGCATGAATGATTCTTGTAACCTAGCTTCTAATCCTGCTGTGTGTAACCGTTCTGCTTCTTCTGCACATTATATAAACTATACTCATGTAGGTGATCTCAATGCTTCAACTTTGCCCAACCAGCCATGCTTAAATGCTTGTAGTAGTGGTAGTAGTAGTGATAATAATAAAGGAAATAAAACAACTGAATTAACCTCTAGTAAAAGAGCTGACTTGTCTGTAATTAGTGATAATGATAGAAAGATTTGCCAGAAAGAGACTGGGTTACAACAAGATAATAAAAATGTTATGCCTTCCTTCATGGATTTTACTGTTAATTTAAATAAAAATGACAACATAGTAAGTCATTTGAGTTCTGATGCATTAAAAGATGACAAAATTTCTTATTCTGATTTATCGAATAATATTGATAATTTTGATGACTCTGATGCAGAATTGTCAGGCTTTCTAATGTATGCCGATGATACAGCAAATACTGATATCAAGACTCAGAGTGATGCAGTATCTAGTTGTGGGTCTGAGTTAAGTTTCAATTCATTAAGGGATACTCCTCCATTTTTAGTTTCAGACAAAGGCTACCGTCTAACTCCTGATATGTTTGAGGCTAATAACAATAATTTACATGTAACTTCCACTTTCATGAATCATCCAAGTTATTCACAACAAAACGATTCCATTAATATGCCAGAAGAAAACAAAAATAAACCAAACATAATTGGTCCAACAGTTACCAGTAGCAACTGTGTCTCAGTTCTCTCTCAGTGTCCAAGTCGAGCCAGTGCCTCTATTTTACCCCAGCCAGCCCCACCTTACTCTGCCATAAATTCTTTTCATAAAATTGTAAAACCAGATGATAGCCTTGGTGATCATAATCTGTTGGAGGGATTTACACCTATAGGCTCTAGTAGTAAATGTAATACAAAACTTGACAGCAGTGCCAAACATGCAGGCAAAGAAGTTCTGGATAACAGGAAATTTCATTCATCTCCTCAAACCAGTTCAGAAAATAAAAGCAGAGGTTTTTGTATTGATGTAAACTCTAACGTAATGCCTTCTAAAGAAATGACAGGTCCAAATTCAGCATTACATTTTGACAAGGCATTAATACCAGTTAATAGTGGAAACTTTAGAAAAGCTTTACAACCATCTCCACCAGCAATCATGTGTACGAGACAATTTTATAATTAATATTAGTACTTGTTTTGGTGTATGGATGTTCTGCACTCACTTGTATATTATTGTACATACTAGATAAATATTTGGTACATTTAAGGCCAAGCCATTTTGTTTTTCATTATTTTATGTCTATTGTTGAGTTTAAAATCATTACAAACAGTAATGTCAAATTATTATCAAAGAAATGAGTAAATGTTTACGTCAAAGCTCTTAATGTTCAAGCTTGAGAACCTCTATTAAACTAATTAAAATGAGAATAATGCTTTTTAGTGAACACTACAAGAGCAGTAACAAAGAATTAAACCTTCAGTACAGTGTCAAAATTATTTCGTATTTAGGATTTTTAAAACACCCAAGCTAATAGCTCAGATTAACTATTGCTACAGTTCACCATCCATCTTCAGTCGTGTGTCATGCATTAACATTAAACATTTTAACCTTCTTCAATAAAACCAGTGGTCCAAATTTGATGAAACTTGGTGGTAATCATGTCTGGGTTAAGGCCTTTCAGATGTGCACAAATGAAGGATTTAATCCCCTTCTGGCCCCAGAAAGGAGAAAAACTTTAAAAATCTCTTACTGTACAATGGGGCTCAAAATTGGAGAAAAAGCAATGCACTAGGTGGGGAAATTGCTAAAATTGTATTTTTCTGAATATATCTTGAAAACTATTGACTTTTTTATAGGCATGTATAACTAGAAAATTATAGGTTTTGATATGACAATCATTTTGATACATGGTTTAAAGGTCAAGGTCAAAGTTGCATAAGAAAACTAGAATTGTTAATTACCTTGAAAACATAACTTTTTGTATAGAAATATACATGCATATTACAAAATTGTAGGTTTATATATGATGATCATTTTGAAAATTGGTTCCAGGTCATAGATTCAGATGTCAAGGTCATACCTGCATATGAAGACTAAAATTGTTATCTTGAAAACTATGAACTTTTTTATAGGCTGTATCTTGGAGTATTTTTTATATATGGTTCAAGGTCAATAACATAGCTGCATAATCATATACTGAAATGGTTTATGATTTGGAAATTATTCATTGTACTATGGTTACTAAATAAATATTAGCTTCTTATTAATAAACTTAAACTAGATATTTTGTATGAAGTATTTTGGCAGTTCTAAACTAAGAAAAATAGGAAAGTTTCTGTAATTTATATATTGTTTATTATACTTTGCAAACAGTTTTCGACATCTTTAAGAAGTGAGCATTAAGGCGTTTTTATTACTTCCTACTAGCACGTTTAATCTTCTTCTTTTTTTTTTGCCAGGAATGCTGAGTGCAAATAAGACTCATAGTGTGATAAATAATGGGTGTTGAAAATGTGATACCCATTTTGTAAACTACTTTTACAGCTTTCAACCAAGAACCTTGAAGCACCACAGAGTGTTTCAATTTAATTTGGAATTATTTCAGTCTCCTCCCCCCTAATTTTTGGAATTAAATAAACATTTTTCCCACACTTTCCAGCATTTTTACTATAATGATACCATGGATTCAATCTTTTTTTAAAAAATAAATTTTGATATTTTTATGTTCTAGGCCAAATTATTTGCAACAAATCAGACAAAAATTTTATTATCAACAAAAATCATTTTAACATAAGATAAAGTTCAGTAAGGTGAAATACTTATGGCATGTACATTTAAAGCATCATAAGGATAATTATTTGATAATATTTATTAGTTTTACAATGAATTTTTATTTGTGTTAATCCTCTTTATTAATTGGAAATGGCATGGCATAATCTTGAGCAAACTCAAAATTTGGATCACACTGTTGCAACAGCATATCAAATGTGATATTATATAATCCCTATCATACATAAAATTTTTACTTTTTAACTCACCTAATGAGCAATTGCAATCTATCCCTTGTGCATCGTCCGTCGTGCGTAAACTTTGTATTTTAATCATTTAATCCAAAACTACTGGGCCAAATTTGACAATAAAACTTGGTGATATCATGCCTAGGTAACAGGCTTTTGGAATTGTTTTTGGTGTTTGGCCATGCCCGACTGTCGTTACTAAAAATAGCCAAAACACAAAAAAATCTTTTGGAAACATAGATCAAGGTCATGGGTTTAAAGGTCAAGGTCACAGATGCAAAAGTATACCAAAATGGTTAATTATCTGCAAAACTATTAATTTTTTGTATAGGCATGTATATTAGAATATTGTAGGAATTGACATGAAGGTCATTTTGATTCAAAGGTCACAGATGCACAAGCATACTGAAATGGTTAATTATCTGAAAAATTATAAACTTTTTGTATAGGCATGTATATTATAATATTGTAGATAGTGATATGATGATTGTTTTAATATATGACTCAAGGTCATATGTTCAGAGGTCAAGGTCATAACTGCATAGAACAGCTTGAATTGGTTGCTATCTTGAAAACTCTTAACTTTTTGTATAAGCATGAAGAGGAATATTATAGATATTGATAACATTTTGATATATGGTTCAAGGTTACAGGTCAATGTCATAGCTGCATAAGAAAACTGGAATTGTGAATTATCTTGAAAACTATTAACTTTTTGTGTAGGCATGTATATTAGTATATTGTAGGTATTGATATGATGATCATTTTCATATATGGTTCAAGGTCATTGGTTCAGAGGTCAAGGTCACAGCTGCATAAGACAGCTTAATTTATTATTATTCTTGAAAGCTTATAACTTTTTGTATAAGCATGTATATAAGGATATTGTAGGTATTGATATGATGATCATTTTGATATATGGTTCAAGTTCATTGGTTCAAAGGTCAAGGTCATAGCTGCATTAGATTGTATAAATTAAACTATTAACTTTTTGTACAGGCATGTATATAAAGATATTGTAGGTATCGATATGATGATCATTTTAAAATATGGTTGAATGTCTTAGGTTCAAAGGTCAAGGACATAGCTGTATACTAAAATGGTTAATGATTTGAAAATTATTTATTGTACTATTGTAACTACATGCATATTAGCTACTTATTTATAAATAAACTGTGACTAGAAATTTCCGATTAAGTATTGTAGCAGTTCTGAACTTTGAGAAAATTTTGAAAGTTTCTGTAAATTATACATTGTATATTGCACTTTGAAAACAATTTTGAACATATCCTCAGGTGAGCATTAAGGCCCATGGGCCTCTTGTGTGAAAATAAAAGCTAGGTGATCTGTTTATATGTCATCTATAAATTCATTTTAGTATTTCATTTTAAGTGATATTTACAGACATGCTAAGTGAGCTCTAGGTATTGAAATTTTTTATCTTTTCAGTTTGGCTTTTTTCATATGTATACACTAATAATTCAAATACAGAAATACTTGTTGGAATGTCTTCTTGCTTATTGCCACACCTTTTTTGCTTATTTGCTTAAACATCCATTTCTTCTTTGTTTTTCATGATAAACCTTTGTCAAACCCTTTGATAATGCCAAAACAAATGGAGAGTCGCAGTCAAACAAGGTTTTACTGTATTTCATCTAAAAATATCTAAAGTAGTTATACACTAACTTTTTAATGTTCAGTAATGCTAAAGGTATTTTCTTTAAACAATTGGATAAGCTTTGATCAGATAGGATTAAACTTCTTGGTTGTCATCATTTTAGACATGAGCATGTTGGTGAATGTATTAATTCTAACAGTAACATGTATATTACAGTTTGATATTATTTTGGGCATGTCAACATGTTGTGTAAAATTAAATAAGCTTCATCAATGTTTCAAGTAATAACTGCTTATGATAATGTCTGTGTAATAAATATATTCATTCCATTCGGTAAGAAATTAAATGATTGTAAAGATTGTAAAAGAGACAGTATTTTTGGAATATGCAACATTAAAATTTTCAGTTACCACATAAACTTGGTTCCTACAAATGTTAGTGAGTATCACATGATTCAAAGATAAATGCCATTAACATAGTTTTGTGTAAGTGTCAAATTTAGGTAAATTATTCCAATTTCTTACGGAGGAGAAGAAATGTTTAAAAATAATTTTTTTATTTTGATTGTTTTCAACTCAACTAGCTAAAGCTAACTGAGATTTTATCATGGTAAAGTTGGAGTGACTATTGTTTTACCTTTTGTGCTTCTGCTACTTTTTGAAACCTTTTAAAATTTTGATGATATCTCTTCAATTTTATTTTCTCCTGCCAAAAATTGCACTGGGGATATAACATCAGAGTATGATGTTCAATGTCACAGTGACCTAAAGTATCTTTTTAAGAACTGAAAACCATAGAAACTTATATTAGAACAAACTTAACATTGTCTTGTCATGAATTATAAGGCTTTAAGAACTTAAAACTTGAAGAATCAGGCCTCAGTTTCACAATCATTCCTTTACTAAGATTTTCTTTAACTTAAATCAGACAAATTTGAAAATTTGAAATCTTAACAATTTGGTTAATTGTTAAGATTTTCAGGAATTTTAGGTTCCTTCAAGCTTATAACATCTGTATTTAGTTTAATCACATTGTTATTTAAAAAGAGATCACCAAAATTTGCTAGCTTAAGTGAAGGGAAATCTTAGTTGAGGAATGATTGTGAAACTGAGGCCAGGACATACAGCTCTACCAATTTGCGAATATAGTTGATCTTGACCCAAATTCTAGGTCACACTGACAACTGTAATTCTTAAAGTTTTTTATAGTTTTATCATGTAATGTATTTCTTAGAAATTTAATTATATACTTATTAGCTCACCTGAGCTGAAAGCTCAGATGAGCTATTGCTATCAATCTCTGTCCGTCTTGCGTCGTGCGTCGTGCATCGTGCGTAAACTTTTTACATTTTAATCTTCTCCAAAACCACCAGGCCAAATTTAATGAAACTTGGTAACCATCATGCCTGGGTGAAGCCCTTTCAGATTTGCACCAATGAAAGAGTTATGTCCCCTTGGGGCCCCACAAGGGGGGAAAAATAAAAAACTTTAAAAATCTTCTCCTCTGAATCTACAAGAGATATACCTTAGTTATTTCATTTATAACATCCTTCGGTCATTTATTTTCAGATTTGCACAAATGATAGCTGTGGGGCCCAAAATGGGGAAATTGTAAGGAAATGAGTGGGGAAATTGCTAGAAATTATATATTTGTCACTATATCTTGAAAACTATCAACTTTTTGTATAGGCATGTATATAAGAATATTGTAGGTATTGACATGACAATCATTATGATACATGGTTCAAGGTCATATGTTGGAAGGTCAAGGTCGCAGCTGCAAAAAAAGACTTAAATTGCTAATTATCTTGAAAACTATTAACTTTTTGTATAGGCATGTATATTAGAATATTGTAGGTATTGCAACAACAATCGTTATGGTACATGGTTCAAGGTCATATTTTGAAAGGTCAAGGTCACAGCTGCAAAATAAGACTTAAATTGCTAATTATCTTGAAAACTATTAACTTTTTTTATAGGCATGTATATTAGAATATTGTAGGTATTGCAACAACGATCATTATGATATATGGTACAAGGTCATATGTTGAAAGGTCAAGGTCACAGCTGCAAAAAAAGACTTAAATTGCTAATTATCTTGAAAACTATTAACTTTTTGTATAGGCAAGTATATAAGAATATTGTAGATATTGTGCCAACGATCATTTTAATATACAGTTCAAGGTCATATGTTGAAAGGTCAAGGTCACAGCTGCAAAAAAGAATTAAATTGCTAATGATCTTGAAACAATTTACTTTTTGTATAAGCATGTATATTAGAATATTGTAGGTATTGACATGATGATCATTTTGATATATGGTTCAAGGTCATATATTGAAAGTTCAAGGTCACAGCTGCAAAAGAAGACTTAAATGGCTAATTATCTTGAAAACTATTAACTTTTTTATAGGCATGTATATTAGAATATTGTAGGTATTGCAACAACGATCATTATGATATATGGTACAAGGTCATATGTTGAAAGGTCAAGGTCACAGCTGCAAAAAAAGACTTAAATTGCTAATTATCTTGAAAACTATTAACTTTTTGTATAGGCAAGTATATAAGAATATTGTAGATATTGTGCAAACGATCATTTTGATATACAGTTCAAGGTCATATGTTGAAAGGTCAAGGTCACAGCTGCAAAAAAGAATTAAATTGCTAATGATCTTGAAACAATTTACTTTTTGTATAAGCATGTATATTAGAATATTGTAGGTATTGACATGATGATCATTTTGATATATGGTTCAAGGTCATATATTGAAAGTTCAAGGTCACAGCTGCAAAAGAAGACTTAAATTGCTAATTATCTTGAAAACTATTAATTTTTTGTATAGCCATGTATATTAGAATATTGTAGGTATTGTGACAATGATCATTATGATATATGGTACAAGATCATATGTTGAAAGGTCAAGGTCACAGCTGCAAAAGAAGACTTAAATTACTAATTATCTTGAAAACTATTAACTTTTTGTATAGGCATGTATATTAGAATATTGTAGGTATTACGACAACGATCATTTTGATATATGGTTCAAGGTGATATGTTCAAAGGTCAAGGTCATATCAACATAGGAATACTAAGATTATTAATTATCTTAAAAGATATTAATTTCATGCATAGGCATGTATATAAGAATATTATAGGTATTGACATGACAATCATATATTGTTCGAGGTCATATATGTTGAAAGGTCAAAGACATAGCTGCATTAGTATACTGAAATTGATTAATGATTTGGAAATTATTCATTGCACTAGAGTTACTTCATTCATATTATATAAGCTACTTATGAATGAAATGTGAGTGGATATATTTCTGATTAAGTTTTATGGGAGTTCTTAACTTGAGAATACTTTTAAAGTTTCTGTACGTAATATATTGTCAACTGCACTTTGCAAACAATATTGGACATATCTTCAGGTGAGCATTAAGGCCCATGGGCCTCTTGTATTTGTTGTATATGACAATAGTTTTGTTAAGGTTACAGATACCCCAATGATGGGAAATCTTGTTTTCACTCAAGGCTCTTGTTAAATACAAAATAGTTATCCTTGATCATAAGCATATGGATATAGCTAACATTTTCTGATGTATGAAAACCTGGTTTTCACAAAAATTTGTGGTTCTTTTCAGGAATTTGAGTTTAAGTAATGAGATATCTGTAAAAACTATTGGTTTTTTATTATCTTTTCAAATTTTGATGTTTTGTGAAAGTAGTTTCGTCTGAAGACTTTATCAAGAGCCTCAATAGCCGAGAGGTGTAAATCATTGGCTATAATAACATCACCTTTTTAGCACACTTTTTGTTGCGTTGCCAATGATTTGTGGTTTTTTTCCAACATCTTAGAACTGCTTTCCAAAGTAGAACTGACTGAGATGTAAAACAGCATAAATTCACTTCTTGTTTTGAGTCTAATCCCAAATACAAAAAATTGTCATAAATATGGGATAAAATAAGCATAGTTTTATCTTATTTTGCTGTAAAAATGACCAAAGGCCTTATAATTGTATTTTTGTCAATATTTTTGGCTATAACTATTTTTTTTATGTTTTTCATTAGCAAAATTTAGATGCCAAAAATTGCAGATTCTTTAAAAATCTTTTTCTCATAGTCACTAAGCCAAAACATAGACAAATTATGTATAATGTATTCCTTTACTTCTTCTGAGCCAGTTAGGATTTAAACATTGTTTTCATTTAATCTCTTTTAAGCAAGTTAGGATATCTACAAAAATATAGCCAGTCGATTATGACACTATCTATTAGTCTCTGATATTTGGTGAACAATTTCAGTTTAGATATGAACTAGAAATTTATATTTATATAACTTATTTATGTTTTGCAAACCATTTTGTAGTTGTTGTTCTATGTAAATTTATGATCATTGTACATTTATCAGAATATTGTTAAAAGGAAATACAAAAGAAGAGTTGATAGTAAAAAAAGACAAAATATCAAAAACATCAGAAGAAAAAAGAAAGAAGATAAAGAGGGCTTTATTGCCACACGTTTACCAAAACGTAATGCAAGTAAAAGAGCCTTCAAACTTTATATGGAATTGGATGATATTGATGATTCTTTGGACAGACAGAGAAAAGTTCGGAAATCAAGATTTGTCAGGACTAGAAATTTAAATCGACGGGAAACCTACACTGATGAGGTTGGAATTGTGGGTAGTACTGATGACAGTATGGATGAATTGGAAAAGTGGAAAGATGAAAGAACTGTTAGGTTAAAACGAAAGTCCTTGGATATTTTAACTTTTGACAGTGAAGATAGTGAAATATCATTTCCTTTGAAGAATAAGAGGAGAAAACAAGAAAATAAAACAGAAATAAAAAGAAGAAACCATTCAAAACATACACAAAATTATTTGACAAAGACTCAAAAATAGACAAATATAAAAAGACAGTTTCTTCTATTTGTGATAATTCATCTAGAATGAATACTAGATCATCATCCACATTGAGTAGCTCAAGTTTACCACAAATCTCTTCTAATAAAATATCATCAGCTAAAATCTGTGCAAGCAAAAAACTGAATAGAATTAAAAAATTAAAGAAACAGTTAAAGCATACAAAGAAAGAGAAAATAGATTTATTGTTGAAAAAGAAACAAGGAAAACTTGATAAACGGGAGAAAAATTCCAGTAAAAAATGTAGTTTGTGGTTGTTAAAAAGGCAAAATAGAATAACAGGTAGGTATGATAACCTATTATAAATCAATATTGGGTAGATATACCACATAGCAGGAATTTTTTTCACAGCTTGGGTGAAAATCAAGTCTGTGCCATTTCTTTTGTGGCAGCATTAATTATGTGAAAATACTTATTGTAAAGGGCCATATTTAACCAGACATGGTTTGTGAAGCTTAATATTGTACAACTTTTATTTATGTTATCTTCAATGCAGCAGAAACATTTTCTGTGGAAACTTTTCAATCTTTGCTGTAACATAGTTACATAGCCATTTATTCATTTAAATCTTAATCTGCGCTTAATTTAATTTACAGATTGCAAATCAGAGATTGATTAAGATTAGGTAGTATAATTACAAAGGGGCATTATTATAGTCAGGTTTTACTTCATTACCTTTATATGTAATAATTTTTATAATTTATATTTTAACATGTCCAGATAAGGACAGAGTTAGATTAAAGAATTTGAAAATTGAACCATTTCCATCACTGGAGGATCCAGCACAGCTAGTAGAAATACCAACATTTTACCCTTCAGAAGAGGAATTCCGAGATCCAATCAAATATATACAAAGTATACATGACAAAGCAGAACCATTTGGGATGTGTAAAATTGTACCACCACTGAGCTGGAAGGTATGTCCTAACATAACATTTAGTGAATTTTTAGTAAAATAACGAATGTCTAAAGCTTAAGCTTAATTAGATAAGTCATGTGATCTAAAGTCTCTTTTCATCTAGAAAATTTTAAACTATAGAAATTGACCTTTGGAAATAAAACAGGATTGAGCACTAAATAGTTTTTATGCCCTTTATCTGCAAGTGTCATGATGATTGTACTCGTGATATTTGTAGACAATGACCTTTACCAGGGATAAATCACTTAAGCACATGTGCATTTAACTTGGATTATAACATAGATTAATTGAATTATGTTCAATTATTAATATTTACAATCGTACTGAATTCTCTTCAGTAAACCCTTTGAGAGCAACTGAAGATATTTCCCAATAACTTTGGTCGGGCACATGCGACCTTTAACCCATGACGTCAGGACCTGTATCAGTGACATATGAATGCGTCAAAAACGTTCTACTACAACATTGTTTACAAACAAAACCTTGCAGTGTCGATCAGCTGATCGCTATGTTTTTTTTGTTGCGTTTTTTTTTTTTCCTGAAATCGCTAGTTTATCAATCAGATTAGAATTTTTTTCAGAAATTAAATAAAATTTAGTGATAAATGCAAAGGATCAATCTGTGTTTGTGTTCTTTTTATACAAGAAAACCAGGACCATGTCAGATTTTTACGTAGGAAAGTCGAAGACTTTTCTAGTTATGTCGTTGTTGGTAACTAACGCACCATATCTATGTAAACAAAAGTCAGTTTTCTTGAGCACTACTGTATACTTGTGTTCCAAAGAAGTAGAAATGTCCAGCACAGCACAATCTGGGTGTTACAAATGCATTTCTGTTTTAATTTAATTCAATTTCGAATCACACATATTTGTATTGCATATTTAAGAGAAGAAAAGAAAGTAACACAGACAAAAAATAAATAAATGAATAATAAATAAATAAAACCGCTTCCCATACACACAAACACACAGTTGCGGAGGAATTTGCTTCTTTCCGGGTTGGAAATTTGCATATCAACTGCCCAGCTCTGAACAGCGGTTCTTTTATAAATAAACGAACAACAATGACTGTAAATGAATATATATAGAGAATCTTTATGAAACCAAAAATAAGAAATATTTATTAAAGAATTAAAAAGAAGATAATAAATAAAATATAGAGGGTATAGTTCGCGTTGCAGAAATAGGTCACGGACTCTTCGGATATATTGTTACTTCTTGTCCGTGTATATTCTTCTAATTTTGGAACACCGTTATAATTTGACTTAACTGTTTATGGTAACTAGACTTACAATTGTATAAATCCTGATTAGCCATAACAGCAATGCCAACATGTGTCGGCTAGGTCATTCATTTTCTGGAATCCTTGATCAGAGGAATTCGTCATTTTTTCTCATCCAATGAAATTAATTGAAAACGTCACTTCCTAATTTCATCAGAAAAAATGTGTTTGATGTTGAAATGGTGTACCGACAGGAGTTGTCATACATGATTTTCTCAGCAATGGACATTAACTTTAATCAACTTTAACTTTCATACAGAATAAAAGCACTTTATATTCAGGTATGATTTCTATTGGGTTAACAAAAAAAAAAAAACGTAAATACATGTGTAGATCACCTGCACGGTACAGCACGGGTATTAAGTAACGATGTACAGAACTATCCATCTCGCCAATACACATCGAAACAACAACAAACAACGATGTTTGCTCTTGGATTTATTCAATCTTTATTAAAAACACCCTGTATCATATGCTCCACCTGAGTTTCAGCAAAAATCGTGTCTGGAATCATCGTCGGAATTGCCGTCAGAAAAAGGGGAAAATTTAAAAAAAAATATTAAAATTTCAAAGTATAAGGGTGTCCGAAAGCATTGAAGGACAGAAATTTTTCTCTGTATTTTGGGAGAAGGTCCCTGAGGGTTAATTGGGGAAAATGTATTAACAGGATTATTGGGAATAGTGACATAGACTGTCAAGATTCAAAGTTTTTTTTTTTTTTTTTTTTTTTTTTTTTTTTTTTTTTTTTTACTTTCAATACAGTTGTTAAAAATCAATCAGTCTTTATTTTTTATTTTTGAATTACAATATTATTAGAGATAGAAAAAGCAAAAAGTTCATAGTATTTGCACAGAAATCTATCTTTACAATTTTGAGAAATACAGACATTTTCATAATTTGATGCCCAAAATTTGCACTGATCTGGCATGCTACAAGTGGCACAAGTGCTACAAAATCAGAATCTTCTGATTAACTTGACAGTGACTTTCTTTAGATTTTGCTTATTATAGTTGTCGTCGCTGTTTCTGTCCCAGTTTTGGGGCATCTTTCACTCGTTTTCTATTTTTTCCTGAATCTGAATAAGACTTTCATTTTCTGACTCATGGCGATAGAAGTACTGGTTTTACTAAAAAAAAAAATCCTGTTACTGTTTGGAAACTTTTTGATGTCTTCCTTTTTCAGTCATTTTATATAATATTTACTGTTATGTGGCTTTTTGCTCACCCGAGCTATTGAGATTCATCTTCATCTGTTGTCCATTGTGTATTGTGCATAAACATATTACATTTTAATCATCTCCTCCATCACCTTAAGCCAAATTCATTGAAACTTGGCTACCATCATGCCTTGTTAGTTGCCTTTCAGATTTCCATAAGTAAAGGAGTTATGTACCCTTGGGGCCCCATAAAGGGGGAAATAGTGAAAATCTTCTCCTCAGAATGTAGAAGAGGTATATCTTAGTTATTTTTTATATATTATTCTCAGATCATCTAGTTATAGATTTGCACAAATGGTAGTATTGGGGCTCAAAACGGGGAAATGGCAAGGCAGTTAATGGGGAAATTGCTTTAAATTATATATTTGTAAGTATATCTTGAAACTATTTAAATTTTTGTACAGGCATATATATATTGGAGTATTGTAGGTATTGATATAACAATCATTTTGATATATTGTTCAAGGTCATTGGTCAAAAGGTCAAGGTCATAGCTGCATAAGACAGCTAATCACTAGAAGGCAGTTTCAACGAAAATGTGGCCAAAATTACGAATATTCATAAAAATTCCGGAAATTAGCCGAAAAATCACCGAAAATGTAATTTTCACTGCTTTTTCCGAGAAAAAATGAATATTAGTGTAATGTTGGCAAAAAAAATGAATATTCGTAATGAGCTTTGCATATCCGTAATGAGGTTGTAATTTTCGATAGCACAGTTACAATTTTCGGTAAATTATTTCCGACTGTAGGAAGGCCGCACGCTTTGAAGTTAGGATTACCGTAAAATGAATAAAATTTGTTTATATATATATAAATCTAACATCTAAGGAGAAAATACAGAGTATATGTAACGCCTATGGTAAGATTGAGAATGATCCCACTTTGGTAACTTGTTTGAACATCGACATACAGTACAGCCCGGTGGATTCGTGAATTTCACCGCGGTGGACAAGGTTGCGATTAGAGGGGATTAAATTTCCACCGCGGTCCATTGCGAATAAAGAGAAAAAAGATTAAGAATATTTTTGTCGCGGTGGACAGTAAAATCGTCCACCGGCAGAAAAAATGTCTACCGCGATGATTATTGAAACGTAATTTGAATACATTTAATCCTTCATGGGTACTCAGAGACATAAATAATTTGAACATACAACGAATGTTTACATGGATGATTGATTTAGTTGTTGATCGATTTTGTCCGTTATTATATCATAATTAAATTACAAAACTCATGAGATTAAAGCATTATGTGAAAATTTTAAAAAAAAATGTAATAAAACACAAATTTTTAACAGATTTTTTTCACGTAATTTTTTAAAATATCTGAAGCAGGAGATAATTTTTAAAAATATAATTTACCTGAAATTGTTAGTCAGATGTTTATCAAAATCTAATCCATAAATATAAATAAATCCCGGTTTTAAGAAAAATTGTATCGTAGATTTACTAATTCCAAAAACATTTTAAGTGAAACAGCGTCTTCTCTGATTACTTGTATATAACTTGACAAGAAGTTTTGACTTCAAACAAAATACAACCACGAGTTTCAAGGCACTGCACGTGCCTTTACCAGTTAACCTTTACAAATGTTTTGACAGCTAGGTCAGGTATAATTAGAATGGTTATCATTTCCACGAGGCGCAAGAATCTGTCCCGTTTTTTCTTTCTTTCTTTTTCTTTCTTCTTTTTTCTTTAACTGTTATTTATTTATTTATTTATTTATTTATTTTTATTTGTCTTTAATAATATTTGCCTTGGATTATAAGAAGAAACAGTGATTACAGAGGAACAAAATAAAGAATGGTCAGTCGTTACTGACAAACTAATTAACTGATGAGATCGTAAATGGAAACGCTAATTAGTAGGATGCATATTCTTAATCACTTGTAATATGCTTATCATCACACCTTGAGAGGTTTTCAAATCATGTCTGCAGTCGTGACCAGGTAGCAAATTAAAACGGGACAAGTAGTACTTTATACACAGATGATTAATATCAATAAAACATTTTGTTTGGGATGGGAGAAGTACTTTGCTTTGTGAAGATTAAAAATTAATCCTATTTTTAGATCGCTGCGAATCGACTTTGGATTTCCATTCATTAATTCAAACAGATAACTAAAAAAAATATGAAATTTTAGTAATGGTGTCAAAATAAAATAAAATAAAATAAAATAAAATAAAATAATAAAATAAAATAAAATAAAATAAAATAAAATAAAATAAAATAATAAAATAAAATAAAATAAAATAAAATAAAATAAAATAAAATAAAATAATGAAATGAAATGAAATGAAATGAAATGAAATGAAATGAAATAAATAAAATAAAATAATAAATGAAATGAAATGAAATGAAATAATAAAATAAATAAAATAAAATAAAATAATAAAATAAAAGAAATGAAATGAAATGAAATGAAATGAAATGAAATGAAATGAAATAAATGAAATGAAATGAAATGAAATAAAATAAGAAAATAAAATAAATAAAATAAAATAAAATAAAATAAAATAAAATAAAATAAAATAAAATAATAAAATAATAAAATAAAATAAAATAAAAAAAAATAAACAAATAAATAAATAAATAAATAAATAGATCTAAATAAATAAATAAAAATAAAAAGTCCGCGATCACATGTTTGTAACATTTTCTTCCAATCTATCTTTCATTATTTTCAGTGAAGAGTTTGAATATAATACAATAAATAGTTTTTTTTTAAATATTAAAATGAAGTTTTCAGTGAAAAAATATTAAAACGCTAGTTATTCAGAATATACACGGACTGACAAAACTTGGCTATTTAGTGCTCGCTGTCATAACGATCTTGTAATTCAGTGGGATTTATTTTTTCAAGCCTTAAAATTATATACACTTGCATCATTTTTATCTGAAAGTACATGTATTTACATTATTTTATTTAACGTAAAAAAGGTCAATTAATAGGACGGTTTAGTTCCCCTTCCTCTCTTATAAAAAGTAGATTTGCAGTCTGATCACTTGACTAAATTTTCAGGTTAAGCACCTGGTTACCTGCCAACGTGACTCAGAACTAACGTAAAGTTTGCAGATTAAAATTGATGCGGTTTTAGAAGCCTTAGATTGATTTCTTGAATTTGTATTTTTACAGACAAAAATAGCAAAACTGTTTTAATTTGATGTTTTATTTAAATATTCTAATGTAGATCTATCATTGAAATATCAGTTACCGGTAAATATATGAAGGAATAAAATGAAATTCAAATATGATCATCGGTCACATGTTCATTGGTTACGATTTCTGGCATGCTACATGTATGTCGATGTTCAAACAAGTTACCAAAGCAATGGAATTATTCTCAATCTTACCGTAGGTGTTATATATACTCCGTATTTTCTCCTTAGATGTTAGATTTATATATATAAACAAATTTTATTCATTTTACGGTAATCATAACTTCAAAGCGTGCCGCCTTCCTAAAGTCGGAAATATTTCACCGAAAATTGAAACCGTACACCGAAAATTGTAACCGTGCTATCGAAAATTACAACCTCATTATGGCTATGCAAAGCTCATTACGAATATTCATTTTTTTTGCCCAAATTACACTAATATTCATTTTTTCTCGGAAAAAGCAGTGAAAATTACATTTTTGGTGATTTTTCGGCTAATTTCCGGAATATTTATGAATATTCGTAATTTTGGCCACATTTTTGTTGAAACTGCCTTCTAGTGAATATTGTTAATTATCTTAAACACTTACTTTTTTATACGTATTCTTGGAATATTGGAATTGGAAAGGTTTTGGAATGACGATCATTATGGTTTATGGTTCAAGGTCAAAGGCTCAGAGGTCACAGCCACAATAATGGCTTAACAGTTAATTATCTTGAAAACTATTAACTTTTTGAATAGGCATGTATATTAGAATATTGTATGTATAGATATGATGATGATTTTGATATGTGGTTCAAGGTCATTGGTTGAAAGGTCAAGGTCATAGCAATATAAGATTGCTTAGATTGTTAATTATCTTGAAAACTAATAACTTTTTGTATAGACATGTATATTAGAATATTGTAGGTATTAATATAACAGCCATTTTGATAAATGATTCAAGGTCATATGTTCATAGGTCAAGGCCATAATTGTATAAGAAGGCTTAAATTGTTAATTATCTTGAAGGTTATTACGTTTTTGAATAGGCATGTACATGAATATTATAGATATTGATATGATGATCATTTTGATATATGGTTCAATGCCAAAGGTCAAGGTCCTCTCATGTACTTTCTTATTTTTTATCTTATCAGAGGTGTCTTTAGCATCAATCAGTCGTCAGAAAATACAGAAGTCATTTTCCCTTTTTGCTGTAATGGTCATTATTGATTGAATGTTGCTAAAGATGCCAGTTTGGAATCTGCATCAAAAAGATTCATCCAAACATATTTCATTTAAATTGGCAAATTGGTTTCCAAGTGTAGTGGGGTAATGATGTTTCATGCACCAGTCAAGACTTTTTCACATATCCAGGTAGTCAGTTCTTAGATGACGGAGGATACCAAAGTGCCCGAAGAAAACCTCTGACATTTGCCAAGCAAACTGATTTACTTTCTCACACTAGGATCTGCCGAAGCAGCATTTTAATATAGGCACTGAAAGGCACTGTGACCTTTAAGATTGCCCTTAAGACCACTTGGTCACCATGACCCCAGTGGTTCCAGAGGATAAGAGAAGAAAAATAGCATTTTTTTTAAACGTTGATATAAGTAATTTAAAGCATTATATCTTTAATGTTATTGACACCATGACATTTAAGTGACAGAATCTTGACAGGAGTGTAAAGCACCATTCCATCACTCCACTCTTTTCAACTAAGTATCGATATCAACCCTGTTACCAGGCTTCATATGACTACTTTCCTACGTTCAGCACAATCTGTGCTTTGATTTTTTTTGTAATAAAATTCATTACTAAGGAAACCTCGTGTTTTATCGTGGAAATTTAAAAGATTGAAAATATAAGGATTGAACTTTGATTGTACTGAATTTATTGGGTGATAACTTGGTCACGCGCAAATTTTTTCATGAATGGCTTTGTCATTCATTCAATTTGCGTGTGACCAACTGTACCAGTGTATCACAAAAGTGGCCCTCAACATTTTTACAAATCTAAGCATTCTTTTATGTAATATGTCTATTGCTCAAGGACATGCTTGCAGATTGGTCTAAACCTATGACTTAAATCCTGATTGGGAAGACTTAACACTACAAACATGTGTCACTAGTTGATAAAAATCCTGATTGGGAAGACTTAACACTACAAACACGTGTCACTAGTTGATAAAAATCCTGATTGGGAAGACTTAACAATACAAACATGTGTCAGAAGTTGATAAAAATCCTGATTGGGAAGACTTAACACTACAAACACGTCCTTAGTTGATAAAAATCCTGATTGGGAAGACTTAACACTACAAACATGTGTCACTAGTTGATAAAAATCCTGATTGGGAAGACTTAACAATACAAACACGTGTCAGAAGTTGATAAAAATCCTGATTGGGAAGACTTGACACTACAAACACGTGTCACTAGTTGATAAAAATCCTGATTGGGAAGACTTAACACTACAAACACGTCCTTAGTTGATAAAAATCCTGATTGGGAAGACTTAACACTACAAACATGAGTCAAAAGTTGATAAAAATCCTGATTGGGAAGACTTGACACTACAAACACGTGTCAATAGTTGATAAAAATCCTGATTGGGAAGACTTAACACTACAAACACGTCCTTAGTTGATAAAAATCCTGATTGGGAAGACTTAACACTACAAACATGAGTCAAAAGTTGATAAAAATCCTGATTGGGAAGACTTGACACTACAAACACGTGTGACTAGTTGATAAAAATCCTGATTGGGAAGACTTAACACTACAAACATGTGTCACTAGTTGATAAAAATCCTGATTGGGAAGACTTACTACAAAAATGTGTCACTAGTTGATAAAAATCCTGATTGGGAAGACTTAACACTACAAACATGTGTCACTAGTTGATAAAAATCCTGATTGGAAAGGCATAACGCTACAAACAAATGTCAGAAGTTGTTAAAAATCATGAGTAGTAAGGCTTAACCCTACAAAACACATGTCACTAGTTGATAAAAATCCTGAGTGGTAAGGTTTAACTCTACAAACACATGCCACTAGTTGATTATTCAGAAAAATGTGTTTTTTGTTCCCAATATAACTTTTTCTTTTGCAGCCAGACAGTAAGATTAATGAAGAAATGAGATTTACAACTCAGAAACAGTATATACACAAAATGTACCACAGGTATAGTGTCAACATATATTAATGATATAACAACTTATAATGCATGAAAACCTGTCAAAAACTGTACCCAAACTAAAATTAAAACTTGCTTTCACTGTGCCCTAAGTAAAATTAAATCCTGTCCAAACTCAACATTGAAAACTTGTCTTACCTTACTGTTTGGTCTGTCCTCAATGGTTTCTGTGCATGAAAGAACCACCATTTGTCTGATTTATCTCAAACTCTGTCAACTTTTTTTTTTTTTTGTGATGAGACATCTCATGGGATTGCAAATCAGATTACTAGGTCAAAGGTCAAGGTAACAGTTACAATAAATAGAAATTTAGTTTCCATGCATTTAAAGAACCATTGTTTGTTTGATTAATCTCAAGCTTGGTCAACTTATTCTTTGTTATGAGACATCACATTGGATTGCAAATCATACCACTATACTGGATATATAGTCAATACTTTGTCCTGTTGAACAGAGGTACTTCCTTTGGTGTCTATACTTACCTAAGATTCATTAATAGTTTGGTTTAGTTTAAATTTGTTAAAGAATGTTACATAATAAGTATGAAAAGTTGTTTTTAGATGTCAATTGAGTATACTCATGGTAAAGTTAGCTTTGATTAAAGTGTTGAATGTGTAGATGTATTGATATATGTTTCAGATATGGACCTAATGTTCAGCAGTTTGAATCCATAAAGAAACATTTAGAATCCCATGGTGTCTCTGAACCAATGCCAGTTGTAAGTAGATCTAAGTAGTTAATATAAATAAAACATTAAAATGTTATAGAAACAATTCTGTCTAATTTCCGAAAACAAAGTTGGGGAGGGACATGTCTTATCTTTTTCTGCTTCTTTTCCTTTTCAATTAATTGTTAAATAATAATAAAAACAAATAATTAGTTAATAAATATTTGTTATTATGTCATTGAAAATTGTGTTCTTTGATGCGATAAAATTTTTAAAACATCATTGCATCAATCGATTCATGTGATCACCGCCACTTCTCTCTTCTTAAATATCATTTTTGTTGCAATTAGTTCAAGGTCAAAATACAAAATGACTGGACTATAGTGTCAATTTTTGTACTGTCAGGCGTTGACGACACAAGGTTTGATGGCCATCTTTGTTTATTGACAATCATGCATTTTCGTTTTTCCGAAGTTACACGAACTTTACTGAACCTCATTTTGAGACCTCTTTGATTGTATTTAGACTTTTTAAAATTATTGATTTATAACTTAACATTTTGCCAAGACCATACAATGCGGGTTGTAGTCTTATTTGACATCCCACATGGAACCTCTTTGATATAGTCCGACGACCATGACCTTCAAGGATCAACCCTCTTTATCAGCTGTTTATGGCTTCCGCCTGTCAAGCGATGTGATTACTTAATAAACAACTTAACAACAAAATTAATGAGGGTTCGGACGATGAAACAAAAGGAACAGATTGAGACCATAGATTCTAACTGATTAATAAACAAAAGCCTTATTATTAGATCTGTAGTTTTTATTGAAAATGGTTGACAGGTGATAGCAAACAATACTCGAGTAAAATAATGACCGACAAACATATTTATTTACGTGTTCGATTAACTGAATTCAATTATTAACTAAAAATGTCTGACAAGTGATTTTTCACATCGGACAAAAATATTTTTTGTCGGATATGTCCGGCAAATATGACCGTTTCCGGACCCCTGATTTATATATATAATGTACTAGTTTAAAGTTAAAGTTAAGTATCAGTTAAGTGTAACAGGTTCTATGTACCTGTTGTTTCTATCATAGATTGGTGGTGTAGAAATTGATTTATGTAAATTGTCAGCAACTATTCATGAATTTGGTGGAATGCAAAATGTTATGGAAAAGAAGAAATGGCTGAAAGTGGCAGATGCAATGAAAATTCCTAAAAGTGTAAGTTGTCTTGCATCAATTTGTTTTCATTGAAGTTTGGATTATAGATCATTTTCAGGTAAAAAGGTCTTCTTTTTCATTCTTTAAAGAAATATCTGACTGTATTTACAAACAAAAAATAATTATTATGCCAGTTACTCTTTTTGGTACTATTTTGGCAATAGGCTGATCCTATATACTATATTTGGGACCTATGAGCCTTTGAGGTAGAAATGTTTCTTTATCTAATATTATGACTTCCTCTGAAAAAATCATGTTGTAGATAATGTTGATTGTCTGTGACTTGAGTAATAAAACATTGTCATAGTAACCCAACTATACATATTTATAGAATAGAATTAACAATTTAAAGTATGCAGTATAACCTCCAAAAACTGGTGGTTTTTTCAGACCAGGAAAAAAAAAGTGTGTTTTGACAGGTTTCAGATTATAGAGGTTTAACCTAGTCATTTATTACACTAATGACATAGGCCCCTTGGAATTTATTAATGCTGTATGTAGTCAGTCTTTGATAAATCTATTTCAATAAAATTGACAGTTGTGCTTGAACTCACCATTTTATTTTTCATATTTTGAAATAAACTGAAAATAAAATTTCTAAAAAATTCATAATGTGCTGAGCTTTTAAGATAACACTTCCCATTCTCATGCCATAACACAAATAACATACAATTTTTATTCAGTTCTTGGGAGATAAACTTCTGTCAAATTGATAATGCTTGAAAATATGGCATTTGTAAGTCAACTAAAGTTGTAATAAAAATCTGTTGTCACTTGATATGTCACTTCAATATACAGTGACATTGTTGGTTTCAAAAATTAAAATTTTCAAGATTCATCATGATGCTTTGAGTCAATCTGTAGCTGTTTTACTTAGCATTCTTTAAGGTTTTCTTATTTTTAAATTTTTTTTTTTTTTTTTTTTTTAAAAATCAGTGCATTCTCTAAAGTTTTATAGTAAACTTTTTAAATTTTTAAAAATCTGTATTCTTGAATTACTTATCAATAAATTTTGCAGTTTGTTATCAATAAATTATGCAGTTTGCTGTTTATGTAACATTGACTCAAGGGTGTTTTTGATTCTTTAAATATCTACTTACAAATCAGTACCTTGATTTAACTGGTTATAATATTCAGACTACTAACACCTACCTTTATCTATCAGCTGTATTGTCTGTTGATTGGTAATTACCATCTTTATTGTTTATCTTCGATTGTCAAATAACTTCAAATTAAATAAACAACAACAAAGACCTCAAGATAAGTTATTACAGTTGTACATACTTTATTACTACTCTCCTGTACTAATTAGAAGCCTGTGTTAACAGTGTCGCTGTGCCCGGTTAATCCCGCATAATTTTTAAAAATGACGCACGAAAATTGTACCTGGTGGGCCTCTCCGAGCGCACTAAAATATGAACAATATTAGATCTCAAACACATGTTCTTTTGATTATCCTAAAAATAACTAGACGAAAATGTCAGTAAAAATTTCTGTAATTTGGAATACCTCTGATTTTACGGTAGTCATAAAACAAAAATTAAAATGTCAAAAAGGAAGCGAAGTAGCATCCTCTCATTTTTGCCCAAAAAGGCCCGAGTTGATGAAGAAAGTGGTAAATATTAAACAAGGTTTAAGTCAGGACATAGTAAAAGAATTAAAACACCCACTTAAGCCATTGTTTATTTATTGTAAACATTTCTTAGAGCTGTCACTGTGTCACTTGGTCGCTCAGCTTCAGACATCTCCTTCATCTGCAAGGAATTTAATATAGCGTTACATTGATGATAGGCTATGTTTGTGACAACATTTTATGACAATTTTTATAACTATTAGTCAAATGTTTTTCTGTATTAGCATAAAATATAGTTTATGTTTTTACTTCTTCGTTTAATCAAAATAAATCAAAATGTGGACCTAACTGAAACTTGAAAGACGTGATTGATCATAGTCACATGAATACTGGGATATTTGAAAGACGTGATTGATCATAGTCACATGAATACTGGGATATTAACCCATACATGGGGATGCTGTAATTTCAAGTCTACTCATAGACTAAAGGTAAAACATTTAACATGGCATCAAAATTAAATTCTGTATTTTTGGTAACAAAAAAGATATTGGCCCCTAACTTTCAAAAAGGGCCCCTCATTTCCGCACAGAATGGGCCCCTTGAGCCCATGGTTTTTCAAAACAATCTGAAGCACTGGGTTAACTTCACAAAAATTGTTATCTGCCCTATTTTGGTAAAAAGAAAGTTTTTCATGGTACAGTTTGATCAAATTAAACCTTGTATTTTGTATTCGATTGATAAATTACCTCATAATTTTATTTTTTTAATGCAACTTTAAAACAAAATCAGTTTTCACAGGTTGAATATAAAACATAGAACCAGAACTAGAAAAAATTAACTGGTATTCAAAATCTGATTCATATTTATCACTTGTCATTACAAGGGAGAAAACTCTGGCATTTACAGGGAAAAATAAATATTTATTATAACAGGATGTATTATGGTATAACATTGTCTGTCCGTCTGTATGTTATATTTTTCTTGTCCAATATCTTTTGACTTGATAAGGATATCAAGATGAAACTTATACCAAACATGTATTATAGGAAGGTGGTGTTTAACGTATAAAATTTAGATCCAAGTATTGAAGGTCAAGGTCATAGGTTGAGTTCTTATGTCAGATTCGGACAAAATGTAGAAAATGCAAGAACTTTTTAGCTCAGATGAGCTATTGCTATCAATCTTTTTCTGTCGTGCATCATGCATCATCCGTTAGGACTTATGTCCCCTTAGGGCCCCATAAGGGGGGAAATAGTGAAAAATTTTAAAATCTTCTCCTCTGAATGTACAAGAGATATACCTTAAATATTTCATTTATAACATTGTTTGGTCATCTAGTTTTAGATTTGCACAAATGGTAGCTTTGGGGCTCAAAATGGGGAAATGGCAAGGCACTTAGTGGGGAAATTGCTAAAAATTATATATTTGTCACTATATCTTGAAAACTATTAACTTTTTGTACAGGCATGTATATTACAATATTGAAGGGATACTACTTCCGGGGAGTTCCAGGTTGTAAACAACTTGGTTGCTACTATCTTTTATCTTTTAAATGTCTGGTGTTTCAGTTAAATACATAAATTGTTTTATGTAAGATGGTCATATATATGAACTTTGAAGTTTTTTTGTTATAAAAAGTATTTTATTTTTATTTTATCTACTTGTCATTTAAATCAAACAGTGTAAAAAAACGATTTTTAGCTCAACTGGCTAAAGCCAGATGAGCTTATGGCATGATGCGCGCGTGCGTGCGTGCGTCCGTTAACAGCAAAAACTCAGAAACTACTGGGCCAATTTAAGCAAAACTTTGCAGGAATGATCCTTAGAAGGAGTAGATAAAAATTTGTACAATTGGTTTCCATGGCAACCAAAAGTAGGTCACAGCGACCTAGAATGTAAAAAACCTAAAATAAGCTTCTTCTCTGAAACCATAGGTTATATTCAAAATCTGATGTGATATTTAGCTTCTAGACACCCTTAAACATGTAGGTTTTACATTTCGTGAAATTCTGTCAAAAACTAGGTTACGCGTTTTTAGCGTTTTTCTGTCGTACTTCGTAAAAAGTGAAAATAAGGCTTATAATGTAAAATCAACTTTGAAAATCTTCTTCTCTGAAACCATGAAGCCTTAAGCTTTCATATTTGGCAGTTAATATCAGCTTGAGCCCCTTTACCAAGTTTGTACAAATGGTGGCCCCGGTCCATTTTTGGCCCCACCCCAGGGGTCCATATATCAGCATATGCATATATGGCTCATAATGGAAAATCAACTTTGAAAATCTTCTTCTCTGAAACCATGAAGCATTAAGCTTTCATATTTGGCAGTTAATATCAGCTTGAGCCCCTTTACCAAGTTTGTACAAATGGTAGCCTCCGGTCTATTTTTGGCCCCACCCCAGGGGTCCATATATCTGCATATGCATATATGGCTTATAATGGAAAATCAACTTTGAAAATCTTCTTCTCTGAAACCATGAAGCCTTAAGCTTTCATATTTGGCAGTTAATATCAGCTTGAGCCCCTTTACCAAGTTTGTACAAATGGTGGCCCCCGGTCCATTTTTGGCCCCACCCCAGGGGTCCATATATCTGCATATGCATATATGGCTTATAATGGAAAATCAACTTTGAAAAACTTCTTCTCTGAAACCATGAAGCCTTAAGCTTTCATATTTGGCAGTTAATATCAGCTTGAGCCCCTTTACCAAGTTTGTACAAATGGTGGCCCCCGGTCTATTTTTGGCCCCACCCCAGGGGTCCATATATCTGCATATGCATATATGGCTTATAATGGAAAATCAACTTTGAAAAACTTCTTCTCTGAAACCTTGAAGCCTTAAGCTTTCATATTTGGCAGTTAATATCAGCTTGAGCCCCTTTACCAAGTTTGTACAAATGGTGGCCCCCGGTCCATTTTTGGCCCCACCCCAGGGGTCCATATATCTGCATATGCATATATGGCTTATAATGGAAAATCAACTTTGAAAATCTTCTTCTCTGAAACTGTAAGGCTTTAAGCTGTCATAATCAGCTCAAGTCCCTTTACCAGGTTTGTACAAATAAAGGCCCCTGGGCCATTTTTGGTCCCACCAAGGGGCACATATATCTACATATACTTATATGGGAAGTCAAATTTAAAAATATTCTTCTCTGAAACTGTAAGGCCTACAGCTTTTTTATTTAGCATTTAACGTCAGCTCAAGTCCCTGTACTGAGTTTATATAAATGAAGGCACAAGAACCATTTTTGTCAGTTGAGCTCCACAGGCCCTTTTGGGCCTCTTGTTTGCAATCGGAGTTGATGTCTATGTTGACCTAATTTCGACACTTGATCAGGTAATAGGGGAGGTCTTGACCTATGGAATTAAACATATATTGCATGCTTAAAACTTTTCATGCATACAAGATTGTCTCTGGGAGAAGGATACAACCATTAATCTTTAATTAGCATGTAAATATCGATGGGTGTGATGATATCCCAACAGTTATCCCAACTTTCTATACATCAAAGGTTTTTATTTTCCCAAAATATCTCGAAATTTTTTGACACTTGTATATTTGATGGAAGGAAATTGTTTACAGTAACAACCATAGTTGGTATTCAATTGAGACAATCTGAACACATTTCACAGTTATTAAGAGCCCGTTTTAACAAATTTTATTATTACACAAGCCATGTTAAATTATTGTTAATATAAAAATTCAAACTTAATTAGAAACCACTAATTATTTATCTTTGTATCAGTCATAATCACTACGAGACCTTTTCTCTCTATCAGCCATAATCAATCTGAGTCCTTTTCTCTATATCACTCATAATCACTACATTTTTTCCTCTGTCAGTCATAATCTCTACAATCCTTATTCTCTCTATTACTCATAATTACTACGTTTTTTCTCTCTATCACTAATAATTACTGTGTTTTCTCTCTATCACTCATAATCACTATGTTTTTCCTCTGTCAGTCGTAATCTCTACAATCCTTATTCTCTCTATTACTGATAATTACTACGTCTTTTCTCTCTATCACTAATAATTACTGTGTTTTCTCTCTATCACTCATAATCACTACAGGTCCTTTTCTCTCTATCAGTCATAATCCCTACGAGTCTTTTGTCTCTATCACTTATAATCACTGCGTGCCCTTTTCTCTCTATCACTCATAATTACTACGAACATTTTCTCTCTATCACTCATAATTACTCGAACTTCTTTTTTCTATTATCACTTATATTCACTATATTCGAATATTCCCAACAGAAAATAAGCTTTCACTTTAAATCTCTCTCTCTCTCTCTCTCTCTCTCTCTCTCTCTCTCTCTCAAGAGACAGCAAAACATTTGCCGATAGTAATAAATTGGCTTGTTTATATAATTTGTTTGCTTCTGTTTATTTTAGTTGAAATGTTTTCACTTTGTTTTGAATACCAATCGTTATGTTTTCAAAAACTGTGATTATAATTATTATTGCATGTCGTTTTAGACATATCGCTTGTGCTGACAAGGGTTTACATAAATTTATAATAATAATAATAACAATAATAATAAAATAATATTACTTTTTAATTTTACTTATATCCAGGTTACACGTGTTTGAGACCGATTACTAAGTGTAAATTCACTATTTACAATAAAATTGCAACATATGATGATTTTTTTCCATTTTATTACAGATAAATTCTATGGGCTAACCCTCCCCATTAACTGAGCACGTGTCCAGATAAGGTTAACATACGCATCGTCAAATCGTATAAAATCTATATTTAACACTGTAAAATTTCAATGACAACTAAAGATAATTAATTTAAAGTAAAAGATGTACTTAAAAAAACAGGCAAGTCTATGTATAACTTTTTACATAAAAGAATCGATGCATTTAAACTAATACACCGGGCATTTAATAGATACATAATAGTAGCAACCAAGTTGTTTACAACTGTGAACTCCCCGGAAGTAGTAGTCCTCTAGCGGATCAGGGGGCGATAACTCGATAGTGTTATCGGCCCATTACCATGATATCTTGCACTTGAGATCATGTACTGTGTAACACTAAACATCCTGCCTCATATTTGACATATATTGTGTGTATAGATATAACAAATTAGTGTAAATGTTTTGGCTTATCATGCGCTCTTGTTTTATGCATTTCCTTGTTTTACTTTATATTTTTTGGCAAATATTACTACTTGATATGACACAGGCATTTAATGCTCCACTAGGGGGTGCTCATTTTATTTGACCTCCATTCACATGATACAGCTTTTTATGTCATCTTGCATATTAAAATTTAAATCTTTTAAGAAACTGTATTTCTCATATTTAAATCTTTTAATAGATTAAAATAAATGGAAACATGCATGTGCTGCAGCTGATAAGGGTTATTTAGCTCAAATTGTAAAATGAGATAAAAGACAGGTTGAAAAATTCAAACAAGCTGTGGTCCTGAATTTACAATCCAACATAGTTTAGTTGTTCTGTTGTATTGGAAGATAAATTAGAAAAGTAAAACACACCAAAACTTTACTTACCAGCATCATGTTGTAATGAAATTAAAAGTTTGAAAGGCTTTCAATGAGTTTACATAACATGTGCTAGAGAATTAATATATCAACAATCTGCTGTGTGAGCAGCTACTATTGGTGCTAATGAAGGACAACATCTTTACTATATAAGTATAATATTGCCCTATTTTATCACATCTTTCTGTTATTTTATTTGCTTCAAACCATTATCCAAGTAGAAAGATATCAACCTGCTTTATAGGACTGTTATTACTTCCCTATATTCACTAACAGTGGTAAACATAATTAACACTAATTATGTGATACAGTGGTTAGTGTTCCAGCAATAACATCTGTTTCAGTTGTTCAGATTATTTGAAATAAATATAAAAAGTTAAGTTATATACTCAAAAAAAACTTAATTATTTGTGACTTATTATTTTGTGAGCTAGCTTTACATTTTTGTAGTCTTCTTCTACAAGTTTGAATCATGGCAGACATCATTGTTGTTTCATATTTCAGGCTCAGGATAGAGGTACCAAATTATATGATGCTTACTGCAAGTTTCTATTGTCATATGACACCATGTCACTGGAGGAAAAATCTAATGTAGAAGAACAGGTCAAAGTTGAAAGAGAGAAAATTAAACATGAGGGAAAGGAGGATGACTGCATTGTTAAGGTATATCACTGTTGTTCTCTTGTGTTAGGCTTGCCTGGTGTGTGTGTGTGTGTGTGTGTGTGTGTGTGTGTGTGAACAAGCATCATGGACACCTATTTCTAAATGTCTCTCTCAATATTTTTAACGATTTTGACTTAATGACCTAGCTAGATGTCAATCTTTGCACTTTCAAATATTGCACTACAAAGGTTGATCAAATTAATTACTGATATAACATATATAATCAGGTTGGTTGAATATGGTTATATTAATAATAATTTATAATTTAGAAGTACAGTCAAACCTGTCTGAAGGTCTATATGTTTGTGCAACCTATAATTCATATTTAGCTTAGACACATCATACTTGATAGATTTATGCATTTCAGATAGTACTGGTAGATGACCCCTATTGATTTTAAGTTCAAAAGGTCAATTTCTTTTCCATGTACACTGTCCATAATGTATACTGCCCATAATAAAGCTTATGCACCCTATAATGTCTGTCCAAGAAGGGGGGGGGGGCATAAGTGTTTCACAAAAATCTCTTGTTAGTAAATGTTTGGTTAAATAGAAAAAGTGGCTTCAACAATATAAGTAATCCAACACAAGTGGATTCCCTATTGACCCCAAAGCTGCACCAGAAAATCAAGAGGGACAATGCAAATCAAATGTTCTTAATGTTACTTAAAATATAGTTGAACTTTGTTATGTATTTACTTAGTAATTTGCTAATTTCTTACTTTCTTTTGAGTGGGGTTAAATGTGTGGTTGTTTATGCCCTATATTTTGTGTTGTTCAATCTGCAGGAAAAATTAGTGTTATTTGTGTATATTACAGATGGATTATCTAATGATTGATACAAATTTTCACACAAAATAATTGGTGAATGCAAAATAAGCAAAAATTAGTAAATCAGGAAAAAAAAATTATTTACAGTATTTTACATGTGATGAAAACATAAAAATAAAACTTGTAAATAGTCAAATCTGTTAAAAATTAGATTTTATAAAAAAATATTATATATACTGAACAGTTATAAATATATTTGAAAATTTTTGAACTAAAACTTTAACATTTGGAGTGACATTGACTTTTGAGTGTTTGCAGTGAGTACTTCGTATGAATGATATCAGGTGTAAACAAAATGCCACAAACTATGTATTATCGCGAAGTTAGGAATCTTATGAATACACAAGTATGTGCTGTTTTACAGGGAAAAAACATGCCACTGATGTCATTCAATAGAACAGCAAGGAATGCTTTGTTAGTTTGGTTCAAGGATGACCCACCAATTGCTGAACAAGTAGAGGTAAGACCTTACATTCTTGAATAAATTACAAAAAAGGGAAACAGGTTTACACAGGTGATATATCACTTTGCTCTTGCAGTCTGTGGGATAAATGAAATAACTTAGTACAGCTATGGTTATACAAAGATTTTTAGCTCACCTGAGCTGAAAGCTCAGATGAGCTATTGCTATCCATCTTCGTCAATCGTTTGTAAACTTTTTACATTTTAATCTTCTTCTCCAAAACCAATGGGCCAATTTAATAAAACTAGGTAACCATCATGCCTGGGTGAAGATCTTTCAGATTTGCACAAATGAAGGAGTTATGTCCCCTTAGGATCCCCATGAGGGAGGAAATAGTGAAAAACTTTAAAAATCTTCTCCTCTGAGTCTACAAGAGATATACCTAAGCTATTTATAACATCCTTAGGTCATCTATTTTCAGATTTGCACAAATGGTAGCCATGGGGCTCAAAATGAGGAAATTGTAAGGCACTTAGTGGGGAAGTTGCTAAAAGTTATATATTTGTCACTATATCTTAAAAACTAATAACTTTTTGTATAGGCATGTATATTAGAATATTGAAGGTATTGACATGACGATCATTTTGATATATAGTTCAAGGTCATATGTTAAAAGGTCAAGGTCACAGCTGCAAAAGAAGACTTAAATTGCTAATTATCTTGAAAACTATTACCTTTTTGCATAGGCATGTAAATATGAATATTGTAGGTATTGACATGACAATCATTTTGATATATGGTTCAAGGTCATATGTTGAAAGGTCAAGGTCACAGCTGCAAAAGAAGACTAAAATTGCTTATTATCTTGAAAACTATTAACTTTTTGTATAGGCATGTATATTAGAATATTGTAGGTATTGACATGACAATCATGTATTGCTCAAGGTCATATATGTTCAAAGGTCAAGGACATAGCTGCATAAGTATACTGAAATTGATTAATGATTTGGAAATTATTCATTGCATTACAGTAACGTCAAGCATATTATATAAACTACTTATAAATGAAATGTGAGTGGATATATTTCTGATTAAGTTTTTTGGGAGTTCTTAACTTGAGACAACTTTTAAAGTTTCTGTACTTAATATATTGTCTATAGCACTTTGCAAACAATATTGGACATATCTTCAGGTGAGCATTAAGGTCTATGGGCCTCTTGTTAGGGGTTAAAACGTGAAGTGAAGGAACAATAAAACAAGGTTTTTATTACCTTGTGGTCTATACTAGAGGTTTTACCTGATATCTTATTTATTATAATTCCACAACCCAATTCTTACTTGAAAAATAAACATTTTAAATTGGGTGTGTGTGTTGTTGGTATGTGCATTTGACAGTTAATGATCCAACCATATCAAGAGTTTTAAAAGGAAAGAAAATAGTTAATGTTGAATTTTGAAACAGATCATTTTAAAAGAGTTTTAAAAGGAAAGAAAATAGTTAATGTTGAATTTTGAAACAGATCATTTTGATTTCAACCTCAAAATAGCCCCAGTAAAAGGTCAATTATTGTAATGCATGCATTCATTTTTAGGCAGAATTTTGGAAAATTGTGAAGAACAGATCTGATCATGTGGTTGTACATGGAGGACATGTTGATTTACATACACATCAATGTAGCCTGTTCCCATCAAAGCGGGACAACCATTACTCCAGGTAAGAAAAGTCTGATTTTGTGGACATTCATTGAAGACTAGTTATTTAACATACACATTGTTGTTGTATTTTCATCATGGTCAGTGCCCATCCTTTTTAGCTCAACTGGCAATAGCCAGCTGAGCTTATGGCATGGCGAAGGATGCGTGCATGCATGCATCCATGCATGAACTTTAATCTTCTCTGAAACTACTGAACCAATTTTAACCAAATTTGGTGTGGAAGGTCCCTAGGTGATGCAGATTGAAGTTTGCACAAATCAACTTCCTGCGGCATCCAAGATGGCCGCCATTACTATAAATAGCAAAAAGTGATAAATGGCTGATACACGTTTATTTATCAACAGATTTAGTTCAAATTTAGTATATGGAAAGTAGATGCATAGCCATTTAACATATATAACGGGTTTTTCAGAAACATGTTTTTATTGGGTCGCTTTTAGCAGAATATTCAAATAAGGTGCTATATTTAGCCAATTCTTTGAAAATCTTCTCCTCAGAAACTACTGGACCTATTTGAACCTAATTTGGGTCGCTATTAGCAGAATATTCAAATAAGGTGCTATATTTAGCCCATTCTTTGAAAATCTTCTCCTCAGAAACTTGTAGACCTATTTGAACCTAATTTGGTGTGAAAGGTCCCTAGGTGATGCAGATTAAAGTTTGCACAAATCAACTTCCTGTGGCATCCAAGATGGCCGCCATTACTATAAATAGCAAAAAGTGATAAATGGCTGATACACGTTTATTTATCAACAGATTTAGTTCAAATTTAGTATATGGAAAGTAGATGCATAGCCATTTAACATATATAACGGGTTTTTCAGAAACATGTTTTTATTGGGTCGCTTTTAGCAGAATATTCAAATAAGGTGCTATATTTAGCCAATTCTTTGAAAATCTTCTCCTCAGAAACTACTGGACCTATTTGAACCTAATTTGGTGTGTAAGGTCCCTAAGTTATGCAGATTGAAGATTGCACGGATCAACTTCCTGCGGCATCCAAGATGGCCGCCATTACTATAAATAGCAAAAAAGTGATAAATGGCTGATACACATTTATTTATCAACCGATTTAGTTCAAATTTAGTATATGGAAAGTAGATGCATAGCCATTTAACATATATAACGGGTTTTTCAGAAACATGTTTTTATTGGGTCGCTTTTAGCAGAATATTCAAATAAGGTGCTATATTTAGCCAATTCTTTGAAAATCTTCTCCTCAGAAACTACTGGACCTATTTGAACCTAATTTGGTGTGTAAGGTCCCTAAGTTATGCAGATTGAAGATTGCACGGATCAACTTCCTGCGGCATCCAAGATGGCCGCCATTACTATAAATAGCAAAAAAGTGATAAATGGCTGATACACATTTATTTATCAACTGATTTAGTTCAAATTTGGTATATAGAAAGTAAATGCATAGCCATTTAACTTATATAACAGGTTTTTCAGAAACAATTTTTATTGGGTTGCAATTAGCAGAATATTCAAATAAGGTTCTATATTTAGCCAATTCTCTAAAAATCTTCTCCTCAGAAACTACTAGACCTATTTGAACCTAATTTGTTGTGTAAGGTCCCTAGGTGATGCAGATTGAAGTTTGCACAAATCAACTTCCTGCGGCATCAAACATGGCCGCCATTATTATAAATAGCAAAAAGTGATTAATAGCTGATACACGTTTATTTATCAACCGATTTAGTTCAAATTTGGTATATAGAAAGTAGATGCAAAGCCATTTGATAATGTAACAGGTTTTTCAGAAACATGTTTTTATTGGGTCACTTTTAGCAGAATATTGAAATAAGGTGCTATATTTAGCCAATTCTTTGAAAATCTTCTCCTTAGAAACTACAAGACCTATTTGAACCTGATTTGGTGTGTAAGGTTCCTAAGTTATGCAGATTGAAGTTTGCACGGATCAACTTCCTGCAGCATCCAAGATGGCCGCCATAACTATAAAAAGCAAAAAGTGATAAATGGCTGATACACGTTTATTTATCAACCAATTTAGTTCAAATTTGGTATATAGAAAGAAGATGCATAGCCATTTAACATATTTAAGAGGTTTTTCAGAAACAATTTTTATTGGGTCGCTTTTAGCAGAATATTCAAATAAGGTGCTATATTTAGCCAATTCTTTGAAAATCTTCTCCTCAGAAACTACCAGACCTATTTGAACCTAATTTGTTGTGTAAGGTCCCTAGGTGATGCAGATTAAAGTTGCACAAACTGTGGCATCCAAAATGGCTGCTGTTATTATTAATAGCAAAAAGTAATGAATGGCCAATACACATTTATATATCATACAATTTGGTTCAAATTTGGTATATAGACAGTAGGTGTATAGCCATTTCACATACATATCATTTTTTTCTGAAACATTTGAGCTCAACTGGCGATAGCTAGCAGCATGGCTGTCTGAAATTCACATTCAAATAAAGTGCCAGTTGAGCGATACAGGCCCTTTTGGGCCTCTTGTTTGTGTTGTCAAGGCCCTTTTAAAGTTTTCAAGGTTACAGTAAAACATTTAAAAAACTTTTTGCCATAAATTGAAAGGACTAAAATGTTGAAGCGTTATATACAGCATCAGTGCATGAACGGCTACCAAGTTTGTCAAAATTGTTGACCCATGACCAACATTCAAGCATAAACTTATTGTCAACAACCAAAAGTTCAAGAAGTGATAAACTTCTTATATATAGATGACATCAGTGCATATGTTTTTACTTTGATGAGAGGTTGTTGGACCTTGACTTATAGTTATTTTAAAAAGTAACCTTGACTTATCTAAAAAGTAATCATTTAATCTTTTAAATATAGCATTATTTAGCCTCACCTAGTTTATAAATGCTTCAACAACAATCATAATTCTTTGCTTATTAATGTCCACAGATGCCTATTAAGGCCCATTGAGATTCCTGCTAGTACTGGGGCATGTGTGTAAGACTGTCAAATGTAAAAATCTCGTTAAATGTAAAAATCTCGTTAAATGTAAAAAGATCAAATTTGACATAAAATGTAAAAACAATTTTACTCTAAATGTTGAAAAATGCTACAAATGTAAAAACTTGACATCAAATGTAAAAAGCATTTGATGCTAAATGTTAAAACATTTTAACGCTAAATGTAAAAATGCCGATTAACGTTAAATGTGAAAACAAAAATGTGATAAATGTAAAACAAAAACATAGCTCAGAAATGTGCATTGGAACTGGGTGCACATAGTAGGCTTCCATTGAAATACAAAAATCAAAGTACTGAGAAGCGTTAAAATGGCACCTATGTGTTGTTTCTAAAGATGTAATTAATGTTTTACAGGATTTCAGTGTAGACTAAAGTCGTTCTTATAATGCTGGCACACTGTTAGTGATGCAGAAATTGAACCCACATTTACATTTAGAGTAAACTGTTTTTTGGTCAGGTGAGCTTATGGCATGGCGCGGCGTGTCTATGTGCGTGCATGGGTGCGTGCCTGTGTATGCGTGCGTCGTTAACACCTATTTTCGACTTTTCCTCCAAAACTGCTGGACAGATTTCAATGATACTTGGTCAGAAGCATATATGGGCCGGTGCAAATCAGATTTGTTCATGGCGTTGCCATGGCTATCAAAACTTGGTCAAGGTGACCTAGGGGTCCAAAAATCTTAAAAAATCTTCTTCAAAACCGATGATGGGAGAAAAAATCTGATGTGATATTTGGCTTCTCTAGGGTCTTAAGCATATAGTTTGTTCATTTCGTGAAGTTTAGTCGAAAATGGTTTAAGCGTTTTTGCGTTTAATTTAAAAAATTTTGTAAAATGGCTTCAAATTGTTATAACTTGACTATTTGAACAGATATTGACAAGAGGTTTTCAGTTTTGACTTTTTCTTAAAATGACCTTTAAAATAGTGTCAAGGTCACAAATCAAGGTCATGAATTTGTGATTTATGCAGTTTTAGGCAATTTTCTTGCAAATATTAAGAGTTATATGTAATCAAAACATTGTTAAAATGTTCAGCATGACAAAATTTAAAAAGGTTCCAAGTTTCGTAACTATATGATAATCCATGTAGGAGTTGTTGCCCCTGAAATGTTATTTTTGGCTTATAAATACTAAAATTGTGCATTAGCTTGAAAACTATAATCTTTTTGTATAGGCATGTATATTAGAATATTGTAGGTATTATGACAACAATCATTTTGATAAATGGTTCAAGGTCATATGATCAAAGGTCAAGGTCACAGCTGCAAAAGAAGATTTAAATTGCTAATTATCTTGAAAACTGTTAACTTTTTGTATAGACATATATATTAGAATAATGTAGGTATTGATATGATGATCATTTTGATATATGGTTCAAGGTCATATGTTCAAAGGTCAAGGTCACAGCTGCAAAAAAAGACTTAAATTGCTAATTATCTTGAAAACTATTAACTTTTTGTATAGGCATATATATTAGAATATTGTAGGTATTGTAACAATGATCATTATGATATATGGTTCAAGGTCATATGATCAAAGGTCAAGGTCACAGCTGCAAAAGAAGACTTTAATTGCTAATTATCTTGAAAACTGTTACCTTTTTGTATAGGCATATATATTAGAATATTGTAGGTATTGATATGACGATCATTTTGAGATATGGTTCAAGGTCCTAAGTTGAAAGATCAAGGTCATGGCTGCAAATGAAGACAAGAATTGCTAATTATCTTGAAAAATTTTAACTTTTTGTAGAGGCGTGTATATTATAATATTGTAGGTATTGACATGACGATCATTTTGATATATGGTTCAAGGTCATATGTTGAAAGATCAAGGTCACAGCTGCAAAAGAAGACATAAATTTCTAATTTTCTTGAAAACTGTTAACTTTTTGTATAGGCATATATATTAGAATATTGTAGGCATTGCAGCAACGATCATTTTGATATATGGTTCAAGGTCATATGTCACAGCTGCAAAAGAAGACTGAAATTGCTTATTATCTTGAAAACTGTTTACTTTTTGTATAGGCATGTATATTAGAATATTGTAGGTATTGATATGACAATCATTCTAATATATGGTTCAAGGTCATATGTTGAAAGGTCAAAGTCACAGCTGCAAATGAAGACAAGAATTGCTAATTATCATGAAAATTATTAACTTTTGTATAGGCATGAATATTAGACTATTGTAGGTATTGATATGATGATCATTTTGATATATGGTTCGAGGCCATATGATCAAAGGTCAAGGTCACAGCTGCAAATGAAGACAAAAATTGCTAATTATCTTGAAAACTAATAACTTTTTGTATAGGCATGTATAATAGAATATGGTAGGTGTTGTGAGAACGATCATTTTAATATATGGTTCAAGGTCATGTGTACAAAGGTCAAAGTCACAGCTGCAAAAGAAGATTTAAATTGCTAATTATCTTGAAAACTGTTATCTTTTTGTATAGGCATGTATATTAGAATATTGTAGGTATTGACATGGCGATCATAAATGGTTCAAGGTCATATATGTTCAAAGTCAAGGACATAGTTGCATAAATATATTGAAATTTGTAAATGATTTCGAAATTATTCATTGCATTACAGTTACTTCATGCATATTATATAAGCTACTTATAAATGAAATGTGAGTGGATATATTTCTGATTAAGTTTTGTGGCAGTTCTTAACTTAACAAAACTTGTTAAGTTTCTGTTCCTAATATATTGTCTTTTGCGCTTTGCAAACAATTTTGGACATATCTTCAGGTGAGCGTTAAGGCCCATGGGCCTCTTGTTATATTTAATGTCAAATTTGATCTTTTTACATTTAATGTGATTTTTACATTTGAAGTCTTACACATGTGTATATAAAATTTCCATAAAACATTAGTGTTGCAGAATGGAGTAGAAATTTCACTTGCTATTCTAAGTTTTAGCTCACCTGGTAAAATTATAACTTAATATGCCAGTATCGTGTATTTAAGTCTAAGTCTGAAAATCTTCTTCTCTGAAACTGATGTTTAATTTTAAATGAAATTAAGAATTTAAAGATTGAAAATTGTATCTGACATGTCCATTCTAAATCCAAAATGGCTGCCATTAGTATAAAAAGCAAAAAAATGTAAATGGCCATTATAGGTTAATTTATGTACTGATTTAGGTGAAATTTGAAACATAGAAAATAGATGATGGGGGATAAAACGTATGTAACAAGGTTATTCAGTACAATTTTTCATTTGCACAATAATTGCATAATATCAAATTAGGTCCATTTTTAGTCTAAATCTTCTCTGAAAGTAAATGGCCAATTGAAAGGAAATTGAGAGTGGAAGGTCCTTGGGTGGTATAGATAAAAAATTTTATCTCACATGTCCGTCCGGAGTTCAAGGTGGCTGCTGATACTATAAATAGCAAAAACATATAAATGGCCATTACATGTTTATTTGTGTACTGACTTTGTACAAATTTGACACAGAGACAATAGATGTTGGGGGATAAAACATACGTAACATGTTTTTCTGTACAATTATTTGTTTGCACAATAATGGCATAATATGCAAGTAAGGTCCATCTTTAGTCTAAGCCAAAAATATACTTCCATCAAAAAAACACTTGATTCCATTGATGTAGTAATTTTATTGTTTGAAATAAATAACAGATTTATATTGATCCAATATCCATTTCTATGACAAAATTTGGCAATACAGAATTGTCGAAATCATTGGAGTCCGTCATTTTTGTTAGCTCAACTGGCTAAAGCCAGATGAGCTTATGGCATGATGCGCGTGTGCGTGCGTGCGTCCGTTAACAGCAACAACTCAGAAACTACTGGGCCAATTTTAGCAAAACTTTGCAGGATTGATCCTTAGAAGGAGTAGATGAAAATTTGTACAATTGGTTTCCATGGCAACCAAAAGTAGGTCACAGCGACCTAGAATGTAAAAAACCTAAAATAAGCTTCTTCTCTGAAACCATAGGTTATATTCAAAATCTGATGTGATATTTAGCTTCTAGACACCCTTAAACATGTAGGTTGTACATTTCGTGAAATTCTGTCAAAAACTAGGTTACGCGTTTTTAGCATTTTTCTGTCGTACTTGGTAAAAAGTGAAAATAAGGCTTATAATGGAAAATCAACTTTGAAAATCTTCTTCTCTGAAACCAGGAAGCCTTAAGCTTTCATATTTGGCAGTTAATATCAGCTTGAGCCCCTTTACCAAGTTTGTACAAATGGTGGCCCCCGGTCCATTTTTGGCCCCACCCCAGGGGTCCATATATCAGCATATGCATATATGGCTCATAATGGAAAATCAACTTTGAAAATCTTCTTCTCTGAAACCATGAAGCATTAAGCTTTCATATTTGGCAGTTAATATCAGCTTGAGCCCCTTTACCAAGTTTGTACAAATGGTGGCCCCCGGTCTATTTTTGGCCCCACCCCAGGGGTCCATATATCTGCATATGCATATATGGCTTATAATGGAAAATCAACTTTGAAAATCTTCTTCTCTGAAACCATGAAGCCTTAAGCTTTCATATTTGGCAGTTAATATCAGCTTGAGCCCCTTTACCAAGTTTGTACAAAAGGTAGCCCCCGGTCTATTTTTGGCCCCACCCCAGGGGTCCATATATCTGCATATGCATATATGGCTTATAATGGAAAATCAACTTTGAAAAACTTCTTCTCTGAAACCATGAAGCCTTAAGCTTTCATATTTGGCAGTTAATATCAGCTTGAGCCCCTTTACCAAGTTTGTACAAATGGTGGCCCCCGGTCTATTTTTGGCCCCACCCCAGGGGTCCATATATCTGCATATGCATATATGGCTTATAATGAGATATCAACTTTGAAAATGTTCTTCTCTGAAACCATGAAGCCTTAAGCTTTCATATTTGGCAGTTAATATCAGCTTGAGCCCCTTTACCAAGTTTTTACAAATGGTGGCCCCCGGTCCATTTTTGGCCCCACCCCAGGGGTCCAAATATCTGCATATATATATATTGGAAATCAAATTAAAAAATTTTCTTCTCTGAAACTGTAAGGCATAATGCTTTTATATTTGGCATTTAACATCAGCTTGAGCCCCTTTACCAAGTTTGTACAAATGGTGGCCCCTGGGCCATTTTTGGTCCCACCCTAAGGGCTAATATATCTACATATGCATATATGGGAAATCAAATTTAAAAATCTTCTTCTCTGAAACTGTAAGGCTTTAAGCTTTCATAATCAGCTCAAGTCCCTTTACCAGGTTTTTCAAATAAAGGCCCCTGGGCCATTTTTGGTCCCACCAAGGGGCACATATATCTACATATACTTATATGGGAAGTCAAATTTAAAAATATTCTTCTCTGAAACTGTAAGGCCTACAGCTTTTATATTTAGCATTTAACGTCAGCTCAAGTCCCTGTACTGAGTTTATATAAATGAAGGCACAAGAACCATTTTTGTCAGTTGAGCTCCACAGGCCCTTTTGGGCCTCTTGTTTTGTAAAGAAAAGCACATGTACCGGCACGTTGGAATACGTAACGTAATCGTTACCTAGATAGCACATGACATCTTTACTCCGACCGTAAAACAGAGATTTTACTGCAGTCAAGGTCCAATCAAAATTCTGTTTACAAAATATTTGAACTAGAATTGTTATTTGACATGACTGTTGGAATCCGAGATGGCTGCCATTACTACAAATAGCAAAAACCTATAAATGGCAATTATGGGTTAATTTATGTACCAATTTTGTTGAAATTTAAAACATAGAAAATAAATATTAGAGATAAAACATTATTAATGGAATTTGCCAGTGTATCACGTGATACCTCATGGCGTTGTGCGGGACAGTTATTTCTATTGACAACAGAATCACATAAATTTACGTTTTCCCGTAATAACGACGTTTTTTCGGGAATGTTTGACTCAGATGTTATCCATTTCATTCCGCACAAACGTTAAGAGGTATTGATCACTGGCGAATTCCATTGGTATTCTTTATGATTTTTTTTTTATTTTTACAATTTTTACTTATAAGCAAATAAGGTGTATTTTTAGGAAATTTTTGATAAATATTGCTTGTAATATTATTTCTAATGATATTGTTAGTGAATTTATCTATGTAAAAGTTTTTTAAAAAGAAAAAATCAAAACAAAATTAAAGGTGTTTCAGTTAAGTGATACTGGCCCTATTGGCCCTCTTGTTTGTTATAGCTCTAAATATAACATTTTTTGTTTATGTACTGTAAACATTTCAATAAATTTAACATTATTTACTTTGTTTTTAGACACCAGTGGAATCTAAACAATTTACCTTACAATCACTCATCCATTTTGAAGTATTTAGGTCCAGTACCAGGTAAGTTCTTCACACTTTTTATCCCCTCGCCTCAGCAGAGCGGGGGATATAGTGAAAGGAACGTCCGTCCGTACTTCTGTACATCCGTACGTCTGTACTTTACAATTTTTCTAAAGAAAATATGTGAATGGTGCATAGTTTGTGTAATCTGTAACTCTTTTGAACATTTGCCAAATTGAATAAAATTTTACCCAGTTGTTTGGCACATATCATTGATGTGCACCTCCTATTCTGGTGACATTTGAGAAAGTTTTTCTTGAAATTAATGCTTGTGGTACTTTACCATTTTTCTAAAGAAAATATGTGAACAGTGCATAGTTTATGTAATCTGTAACTCTTTTGAACATTTTCCTAATTGAATAAAATTTTACCTAGTTGTTTGACACTTATCAGTGATGTGCACCTCCTATTCTGGTGACATTTGAGAAAGTTTTTCTTGAAATTAATGCTTGTGGAACTTTGCCTTTTTTTTTTTTTTGTTCGTGGAACCGCTGCATTAGAAGCAATTAGTGTTTTTGTTTTATCCAGGTAACTCTTTTTTTAATAATAGTATTCTTTAATCATGCTGTAGTGTTGTATACGTCTTGCTTTACCAGAAGTTAATACACACATTCATGGTTTATAATTTCAATATGTGATGAATTATTCTTGAAAATTTGAACACTTCAACTCATCATGTAGAAAGTGTAGACCCAACAACTCGAAAATGTTCTACGCTCAAAATCAGTTTAATAAAGCAAGCCAAAAACCAGATTTGATGCCACATAGTTTCTGTTATAAAACTGGGACTTAAAGAAATCTAAATATATGTCATGTCATATGATTACATGGTGCACAAGTTTTTACCTAATAGAAAATTTCATAAAGTGTTGAATTTTGTTGAGAAATTCCAGAATCAAGTTGAAAACCACATGCTCTTGAAGGTTGATAGAAAGTCTGTTGTAAATTGTAAGTTCAAAAATTTCATTAACCATTGGTTATTTTGATGTCTTATGCCCATGTTCCCCTCTCCATAAAACGATATTCATCTTTCCCCTGGAAAAATCAAAAGAGTTAATTATATAGTGCATAACTTCAATATACACTGCACAATTCCTGAAAGTGTGATAATTGTACATCTGCCTATGTAGAAAGAGTATATATACATACATACATATATATATATGTATACCAGTCGAACCTGCCTTAAAGCCCACCTGTACATAAGTGCCTATTTATAACATAGTCATATAGTGATTGGGATGAGAAATAATGGCCTTATTACTATTAAGGCCATTATTTCTCATCCCAATCACTATATATCTATATTATTTTAACCTCTATATTCCTATTGGCCAATTGTACATAAAGGTCACTTTTACTGCTTCCCTTGGGAGGCCTTTACAGACAGGTTTGACTGTATATATAGGCGAGGGGATACCATGCGGATTTTCATCCGCCTTTAAAATCATGTCATTATAGATATTGGGAGTGGAGTGGAGTAATGGTGTTTTATGCCCCAGTCAAGAATCTTTCACATATTTTGAGGCGGTCAGTTCTGGAATGGTGGAGGGAACCATAGTGCCCGGAGAAAACCACCAACCTTCGGCAAGCGAACTGACAAACTTTCTCACACTAGGATCTGTCCCGAGTGGGATTCGAACCCAGGTGGTGAGAGACACTGTGATCCGTAAGCGCGCACTTTACACCACTCAGCCACCGAGGCCCCCTATAGATATTGGGGGTTTTGTCTTTCAAAAGATTTGTAAGGCAAATGCTGAACCAAGTTACATCTGGTAGCATAAAGCAACCTAGAGAAAATATGTGTTTACCAGCTGGTTCGACACCCTGAAGTTAGATTTTTTTTGTCAAGGTCATTTTACACATCCCTGTGATCTTTTGAGTGCTGGTACAGTCACTTGTACTGTAACAGATAAACATTTCAGACAACTCAATGCAATATACTGGTACTGAGCCAACCAGTAAGATTCTATGACATGGAAAAACCTTTCTCACTTGTGGTTGACTGGGATTGTAACCCTCAAAAGTGAGACACATGGAGTTCTAAGGCTAATTAGCTACTCAAACACAACTGCCTTGAAGAATTTGACATTTTGCACAGTCACAATTTAATTCAATATAGGAAATTATGCAGAGATAAAATGTAGTAATATTGTGCATGGCTGTATTACTAATAGACTATATTTTAATGTATTTATTTTCAGGAATATCTGTGCCTACATTACATATTGGAATGTTATTTACTGCTTCATGCTGGTCAACTGATGTCCACTATTTACCTTATGTGCAATATTTACACACAGAATCTGATATTGTATGGTAAGTCACTGGTCAGTGTAGACTCAGACTATAGATATAGATAGAGTTCATGTAGACTCGCAGAAAAATTTTTACCTGTGAAATGATTGGACCAACAAATTCTTTGAAATATAGTCATATACCAAACTTACTCAAGCCACCTATTTACATCTTCAGTGATAATGAAACCATATCATTTGATCACAGGTCATAGAAAATTTCAAAAACATTTGTCCTATTTATTTGATTGTTTGATTTTAATACTTTGCAGGTACTCTGTGCCTAAGCAAGAAGAATCAAAATTTAAAGAAGCAATGAAAGAACTAGTCCCGACACTGATAAACAATGGTGATAGATGGCTGAAAGAAGATACTGTAATAGTTAGTATTGTTACATTATTTCCAATGAAGTATTTGGATTTTTATGGCCACAGGATTAATTTTGATTGAAAATTTTCATAATCATGCATTTTCCAGCACTCCAACTTAATCCACCGTCCAAGAACTGATTGCCAAAATGGAAGTTAAAAAATCTTGACTGAAGCATGGTGAAGCCTTCATGCATCTGTGTATGCATGAACTTCAATCTTCTTCTCTGAAACCACATGACCAAATGAACCAAATTTGTTGTGAAGGTCCCTAGGTGGAGTAGATTAAAGTTTGTGATTTTCAGCCTGATCCTAAATCCAAGATGACCGCTGTTACTATAAATAGAAAAAACAGGAAACTGGCCATAACATATTTTTTTTAAATCAATTAGGTTCATATTTGGTATATGGAATGTTGAACTCTGGCCATTTAATGTATTTAACAGGTTTTTCCGTAACATTTTTCATTGGAGTGTTATTAGCGCAATATGCAAATTAGCAGCTAAATGTAGCCGATTCTTTAAAAATCTTCTTCTCTAAAACCACATGACCAAATGAAACCAAATTTGATGTGGAAGGTCACTAGGTGGAGTAGAGTAAAGTTTGTGATTTTCGGTTTGATCCTAAATCCAAGATGGATGCTGTTACTAAAATAGAAAAAACAGGAAACAGGCCATAACATGTTTATTTGTTGATCAATTTGGTTCAAATTTGGAATGTAGAACTCTGGCCATTTAATATATTTATCGGGATTTTTCCATAACTTTTTTCACTGCCTTGTCATTGGCAAATGAAACCAAATATTTTATAGGTCTCATACCTAAAAGTGAAGTTCAGTTAAATGTAGAGATTATATATTCCTTTGTATGACTTAAGGATATAGATTTGAGTTTATTAGGACAGGTATACTTGGTCTTTCTAGGGAATTGCTACCTACAATTATCAAACATGATACATTTGTTCAGATAATTTCAAGAGATATGTCTTAGAATGCAATATGATCTTAGACTTTTCCCCATGTATAACCACCTCAGTGGTTTATTGGTAGAGCACTCATCTCCAGAGCAAAAGGTTAAATACAGTCAAACTAAAATTTGACATATTGCTTCCTCACTATTTGCTGACAGAGTATCAACTATTAATGATAATGTAACTGGGACAGTGGTCTGATTGTCTGAAGCATACTGACAATGATGATGTATCTGGTAAAAGAGGAATGATTGTCTGCAGCATGAGGACAATGATAATGTAACTGGTAAAAAGAGGAATGATTGTCTGCAGCATACTGACACTGAAAATGTAAATGATAAAAGAGGTATGATTGTCTGCAGCATACTGACAGTGATGTATATGGTAAAAGAGGAATGATTGTCTGCAGCATACTGACAATGATGTAACTGGTAAAAGAGGAATGATTGTCTGCAGCATACTGACAATGATGTAACTGGTAAAAGAGGAATAATTGTCTGCAGCATACTGACAATGATGTATATGGTAAAAGAGGTATGATTGTCTGCAGCATACTGACAATGGTGATGTAACTGGTAAAAGAGGAATGATTGTCTGCAGCATACTGACAATGATGTAACTGGTAAAAGAGGAATGATTGTCTGCAGCATACTGACAATGATGTATATGGTAAAAGAGGTATGATTGTCTGCAGCATACTGACAATGGTGATGTAACTGGTAAAAGAGGAATGATTGTCTGCAGCATACTGACAATGATGTAACTGGTAAAAGAGGAATAATTGTCTGCAGCATACTGACAATGATGTATATGGTAAAAGAGGTATGATTGTCTGCAGCATACTGACAATGGTGATGTAACTGGTAAAAGAGGAATGATTGTCTGCAGCATACTGACAATGGTGATGTAACTGGTAAAAGAGGAATGATTGTCTGCAGCATACTGACAATGATAATGTAAATGGTAAAAGAGGTATGATTGTCTGCAGCATACTGACAATGGTGATGTAACTGGTAAAAGAGGAATGATTGTCTGCAGCATGAGGACAATGATAATGTAACTGCTAAAAAGAGGAATGATATTCTGCAGCAAACAATTATGTAACTGGTAAAAGAGGAATAATTGTCTGCAGCATACTGACAATGATGTATCTGGTAAAAGAGGAATGATTGTCTGCAGCATACTGACAATGATGTAACTGGTAAAAGAGGAATGATTGTCTGCAGCATGAGGACAATGATAATGTAACTGCTAAAAAGAGGAATGATATTCTGCAGCAAACAATTATGTAACTGGTAAAAGAGGAATAATTGTCTGCAGCATACTGACAATGATGTATCTGGTAAAAGAGGAATGATTGTCTGCAGCATACTGACAATGATGTAACTGGTAAAAGAGGAATAATTGTCTGCAGCATACTGACAATGATGTATCTGGTAAAAGAGGAATGATTGTCTGCAGCATACTGACAATGATGTAACTGGTAAAAGAGGAATGATTGTCTGCAGCATGAGGACAATGATAATGTAACTGCTAAAAAGAGGAATGATATTCTGCAGCAAACAATTATGTAACTGGTAAAAGAGGAATAATTGTCTGCAGCATACTGACAATGATGTATCTGGTAAAAGAGGAATGATTGTCTGCAGCATACTGACAATGATGTAACTGGTAAAAGAGGAATGATTGTCTGCAGCATACTGACAATGATGTATCTGGTAAAAGAGGAATGATTGTCTGCAGCAAACAATGATGTAACTGGTAAAAGAGGAATGATTGTCTGCAGCATACTGACAATGATGTATCTGGTAAAAGATGAATAATTGTCTGCAGCATACTGACAATGATGTAACTGGTAAAAGAGGAATAATTGTCTGCAGCATACTGACAATGATGACGTAACTGGTAAAAGAGGAATGATTGTCTGCAGCATGAGGACAATGATAATGTAACTGGTAAAAAGAGGGATGATTGTCTGCAGCATACTGACAATGATGTAACTGGTAAAAGAGGAATAATTGTCTGCAGCATACTGACAGTGATGTAACTGGTAAAAGAGGAATAATTGTCTGCAGCATACTGACAATGATGTAACTGGTAAAAGAGGGATGATTGTCTGTAGCATACTGACAATGATAATGTAACTGGTAAAAGAGGTATGATTGTTTGCAGCATACTGACAATGATGTAACTGGTAAAAGAGGTATGATTGTCTGCAGCATACTGACAATGATGATGTAACTGGTAAAAGAGGTATGATTGTCTGCAGCATACTGACAGTGATGATGTAACTGGTAAAAGAGGAATAATTGTCTGCAGCATACTGACAGTGATGATGTAATTGGTAAAAGAGGAATGATTGTCTGCAGCATACTGACAATGATAATGTAATTGTAAAAGAGGTATGATTGTCTGCAGCATACTATCAATGATGTAACTGGTAAAAGAGGAATGATTGTCTGCAGCATACTGACAATGATGATGTAACTGGTAAAAGAGGAATGATTGTCTGCAGCATGAGGACAATGATAATGTAACTGGTGAAAAGAGGGATGATTGTCTGCAGCATACTGACAATGATAATGTAACTGGTAAAAGAGGAATAATTGTCTGCAGCATACTGACAATGATGTAACTGGTAAAAGAGGGATGATTGTCTGCAGCATACTGACAATGATGTAACTGGTAAAAGAGGGATGATTGTCTGCAACATAATGACAATGATGTAACTGGTAAAAGAGGAATAATTGTCTGCAGCATACTGACAATGATGTATCTGGTAAAAGAGGAATGATTGTCTGCAGCATACTGACAATGATGTAACTGGTAAAAGAGGGATGATTGTCTGCAGCATACTGACAATGATGTAACTGGTAAAAGAGGAATAATTGTCTGCAGCAAACAATGATGTAACTGGTAAAAGAGGAATAATTGTCTGCAGCATACTGACAATGATGTAACTGGTAAAAGAGGAATAATTGTCTGCAGCATACTGACAATGATGATGTAACTGGTAAAAGAGGAATGATTGTCTGCAGCATACTGACAATGATGTAACTGGTAAAAGAGGAATGATTGTCTGCAGCATGAGGACAATGATAATGTAACTGGTGAAAAGAGGGATGATTGTCTGCAGCATTAGGACAATGATGATGTAACTGGTAAAAGAGGAATGATTGTCTGCAGCATGAGGACAATGATAATGTAACTGGTGAAAAGAGGGATGATTGTCTGCAGCATACTGACAATGATGATGTAACTGGTAAAAGAGGAATGATTGTCTGCAGCATGAGGACAATGATAATGTAACTGGTGAAAAGAGGGATGATTGTCTGCAGCATACTGACAATGATGATGTAACTGGTAAAAGAGGAATGATTGTCTGCAGCATGAGGACAATGATGATGTAACTGGTGAAAAGAGGGATGATTGTCTGCAGCATTAGGACAATGATGATGTAACTGGTAAAAGAGGAATGATTGTCTGCAGCATGAGGACAATGATAATGTAACTGGTGAAAAGAGGGATGATTGTCTGCAGCAAACAATGATGTAACTGGTAAAAGAGGAATAATTGTCTGCAGCATACTGACAATGATAATGTAACTGGTAAAAGAGGAATAATTGTCTGCAGCATACTGACACTGATAATGTAACTGGTAAAAGAGGAATAATTGTCTGCAGCATACTGACAATGATGCTGTACCTGGTAAAAGAGGGATGATTGTCTGCAGCATACTGACAATGATGATTTTACTGGTAAAAGAGGAATAATTGTCTGCAGCATGAGGACAATGATAATGTAACTGGTAAAAGAGGAATAATTGTCTGCAGCATACTGACAATGATGATGTAACTGGTAAAAGAGGAATGATTGTCTGCAGCATACTGACAATGATGATGTAACTGGTAAAAGAGGAATGATTGTCTGCAGCATACTGACAATGATGTAACTGGTAAAAGAGGAATAATTGTCTGCAGCATACTGACAATGATAATGTAACTGGTAAAAGAGGAATGATTGTCTGCAGCATACTGACAATGATATAACTGGTAATAGAGTAATGATTGTCTGCAGCATACTGACAATCATGTATCTGGTAAAAGAGGAATGATTGTCTGCAGCATACTGACAATGATATTGTAACTGGTAAAAAGAGGTATAATTGTCTGCAGCATACTGACAATGATGTAACTGGTAATAGAGTAATGATTGTCTGCAGCATACTGACAATTATGTAACTGGTAAAAAGAGGAATGATATTCTGCAGCAAACAATTATGTAACTGGTAAAAGAGGGATGATTGTCTGCAGCATACTGACAATGATGTAACTGGTAAAAGATGTATGATTGTCTGCAGCATACTGACAATGATGCTGTACCTGGTAAAAGAGGTACAATTGTATGCAGCATACTGACACTGAAAATGTAAATGGTAAAAAAAGGAATTATGTCTGCAGCATACTGACAATGATAATGTAACTGGTAAAAAGAGGAATGATATTCTGCAGCAAACAATGATGTAACTGGTAACAGAGGAATAATTGTCTGCAGCATACTGACAATGATAATGTAACTGGTAAAAGGAGGGATGGTTGTCTGCAGCATGAGGACAATGATGATGTAACTGGTAAAAGAGGGATGATTGTCTGCAGCATACTGACAATGATGTAACTGGTAATAGAGTAATGATTGTCTGCAGCATACTGACAATTATGTAACTGGTAAAAAGAGGAATGATTGTCTGCAGCATACTGACAATGATGTAACTGGTAAAAGAGGAATGATTGTCTGCAGCATACTGACAATGATGTAACTGGTAATAGAGTAATGATTGTCTGCAGCATACTGACAATTATGTAACTGGTAAAAAGAGGAATGATTGTCTGCAGCATACTGACAATGATAATGTAACTGGTAAAAAGAGGAATGATATTCTGCAGCAAACAATGATGTAATTGGTAAAAGAGGAATGATTGTCTGCAGCATACTGACAATGATAATGTAACTGGTAAAAAGAGGAATGGTTGTCTGCAGCATACTGACAATGATGTAACTGGTAAAAGAGGAATGATTGTCTGCAGCATACTGACAATGATATTGTAACTGGTAAAAAGAGGTATAATTGTCTGCAGCATACTGACAATGATGTAACTGGTAATAGAGTAATGATTGTCTGCAGCATACTGACAATTATGTAACTGGTAAAAAGAGGAATGATATTCTGCAGCAAACAATTATGTAACTGGTAAAAGAGGAATGATTGTCTGCAGCATACTGACAATTATGTAACTGGTAAAAGATGTATGATTGTCTGCAGCATACTGACAATGATGCTGTACCTGGTAAAAGAGGTACAATTGTCTGCAGCATACTGACACTGAAAATGTAAATGGTAAAAAAGGAATTATGTCTGCAGCATACTGACAATGATAATGTAACTGGTAAAAAGAGGAATGATATTCTGCAGCAAACAATGATGTAACTGGTAAAAGAGGAATAATTGTCTGCAGCATACTGACAATGATGTAATTGGTAAAAGAGGAATAATTGTCTGCAGCATACTGACAATTATGTAAATGGTAAAAAGAGGTATGATTGTCTGCAGCATACTGACAATGATGATGTAACTGGTAAAAGAGGAATGATTGTCTGCAGCATACTGACAATGATGTATATGGTAAAAGAGGAATGATTGTCTGCAGCAAACAATGATGTAACTGGTAAAAGAGGAATGATTGTCTGCAGCGTACTGACAATGATGATGTAACTGGTAAAAGAGGAATGATTGTCTGCAGCATGAGGACAATGATAATGTAACTGGTGAAAAGATAGATGATTGTCTGCAGCATTAGGACAATGATGATGTAACTGGTAAAAGAGGAATGATTGTCTGCAGCATACTGACAATGATAATGTAACTGGTGAAAAGAGGTAAAATTGTCTGCAGCATACTGACACTGAAAATGTAAATGGTAAAAAAGGAATGATTGTCTGCAGCATACTGACAATGATAATGTAACTGGTGAAAAGAGGAATGATTGTCTGCAGCAAACAATGATGTAACTGGTAAAAGAGGAATGATTGTCTGGAGCATACTGACTTTGTGAACTAGAAAAATGTGCCAGTTTAAAGCAACCAAATACACACTCACAAATCACATCTAGGGCATACATAATTTTTTTTCTTAAATTAATCCATAGAAATTAATAAACTTCCTTTCATTGCCAGTAGCTGTAAAATTACAACTCCATCATTTCTATAATTTTACCAATCAAGATCCCCACCCTTCAACTGTTTTGACTATACATTTGTTTTGGATGAAATGTCAATCACATTTGCTATTGAATTAACCCTAGGAGTTATAGGTTGGGCTTCAATGGTGGTAGTTATCTTTTAAACAATTCTATGTTTTAAACAGTTCAAATCACCCTTAACCATACATACATTTGTTTTAAATGTTAAATCAATAACAATGCTTTAGTTAACCTAACAGGTTTGAGGTTATGGGGTAGAGCAGAGATGGGGGTTGAAAACTATTCTCCATTCCTAAAACACATTTTTGTGGGTTTTAGTTCAATCTCATTTGTGTAAACAAATTGACTGCCTGAGTTATGGGTGACAATATATAGTTTGCCTTTTTATTTAAATGGTGCATTTTTTAGATTTGGGCAAGTACATTATATACAAAATCTTTAAATAAAGCACAGAACAAGATGCATGAAAAGTTGGTCACACATGATTCATGCTATGTGATGTCATTTTCAAAAAATGACTATATATAATTACTTAGTAATTACAATTTGTCATCTTAATTTTGCATTACAGTTGTAGATTGTCATAATAAACCCAAGATTAATTTTTATAGTTAAATACTTATGACTGCATGTGTTTTTATCCATGTACAGTATGTCAGCAATTTTTCTCAAATTGCAACAAAACATATGAACATGGTTTTGGTTTGGCTGCAAATATTACATAAATTCCTTGGTTCTCTTTGATAGGTTCCTCCAGAAGATTTGATTAAAAAAGGTGTGTCTGTTGGTAGATGTGTCCAGTCACCTCGTCAGTTTGTAGTTGTGTTTCCAAAGTGTTACACAGCTACTATAAGTTGTGGTTACACATTGGCAGAGTCTGTACATTATACAAAGTCAGATTGGATACCACATGGAGTAATGGCTGCCAAGGTAAGTGTTATACTGTAATGTGTGTAAGAGGTCTTGTAATGATCCTCTAATGGGTCAGATCTGGGTAGGTTTTTTTTTTAGGTCACCTAGGCTAAAGGCTGAAGATGACCTCTAGTGATTGTTGTTTGTCTGTCATCATGCCTCATGCCATGTGCATCCTGCATCATAAACATTTACACATTTTCAATTTCTTTAGTAACAGTAAGCACATGATAGTGAAACTTTACATGGATGTTCCTTTACCAAGGCCCTACCAAGTTTGCTTGAAGTAGGTTGACGACCTTGACCTTCATTCAAAGTCACATTGACTCTAAATAAAAATCTTTAAACATCTTCTTGTCATGAACCAAAAGGCCTAGAAGCTTTTTATTTTGTATATGGCATCAAAGCACTATGCACTACCAAAATTTTTGAAGCTCGGTTACCTTGACCTTCATTCAAGGTCACAGTGATCTTAACAAGAAAAACTTTTAAATATCTTCTTGTCATTAACCAAAATGTTTAGAAACTTGAGTCATCATGCATATCATCAATGCTTCAAGACCTACCAAATATTTGAAGCTGGTTGACCTTGGCTTCCATTCAAGGTCATAGTGACCCTAAATCAGTAAACATCTTTTTATCATAAACCAAAAAGCTTTGACTCTTCATATTTGACATCAGCATAGAAGCCCTACTGAGTTTTCAAAGGTGATTGATTGATCTTGACCTTCATTGAAGATCAAAGTGTTTAACATTAGTTAAAATACCATTCAGGCCTATTGGGTGTCTTGTTAAAGCAATAGTAATATCCTTAGACCAAATCACAAATAAGGGTAGTTTATTCTTGCTTAGACAAGACAGATTGGACTCCAGACATGCTAAAATGGCTCCTGACTGACTCATCTTTCTCATTTGCTTCAGCATTTAGGACTTAAATACGAATAATGTGCCTTTAAAAAGACCTTAATCTTCCCTCCATATTTTTAGGGTTGTCACATAAAATCTTTCATTGACCATTACTATATAATCAAGACAAAGATAAATCTGTAACATCCATCTGGTGTTAGTTGAATATAAGGAAAATTACTTGATTGGGATGTAAAACTCTCAATTTATTCCTTGTTTCAGCATTGTTTATATTAGCTGCTTAACATGAGTATATAAAAAAGTTTTAGAAATATTTTTATACACTTGTGATTTACGATTATGCACATCTGTGGTCTATAGTACTAGCTTAAAAGGTTGAAGTTATGCCTGAAGTGTAAAACACCATTTGAAACGATGAATGCTTTTAATTAGCAAAAATTTCTATAGTCTCCTCTTAATTTTGTCATATTTTTGATTTTTATCTTAATCAAGAACTTCTTTATTCATACACAAATTTGGATTTACATGTAGTTAGGCTTGTACCTGATGTAGATTTATTTGCTAAAAAGTCTGCTGCAAATAATCTTATTTCCAATTTATTGCTTGCCATTCTTGGCATATGCATGTAGTTTAAAGAATTTGTATATTTTTTCATTATTGTTTAGGAGCTTCACAGATCTAAAGAGCGGGAGTTGTTCTCCATGGATGAACTTTTATGTAATATGGTACAGGATACCAATTTGTGTATAGCTGACCTTGAAATTGCATTCCCTGCCTTCCAACACTTGATGTAAGTTTTTTTAGCAGTTTAGTAAGTAGTGTTACTTATAAGTACAAATATTTGATTGTAAGGTCCATTTGTGGTATTTTGACATTTTGAAATTTTCTAAAAAGCTACTTTTTTTTTTACTAAAATTGTACATTATCTTAAAATCTATAAACTTTTTGTATAAGCAGTACATTATCTTAAAATCTATAAACTTTTTGTATAGGCATGTATATTAGAATATTGTAGGTATTGACATGATGATCATTTTGATTTATGGTTCAAGGTCATATGTTCAAAGGTCAATGTCAAAGCTGCAAAAGATGACTTAAATTGTGAATTTTCTTGAAAACTATTAATTTTTTGTTATCAGAATATTGTAGGTGTTGACATGACAATCATTTTGATATATGATTCAAGGTCATATGTTCAAAGGTCAAGGTCATTATAAATGAAATGTGACTGGATATTTCTGATTAAGTTTTGTAGGAGTTCTTAACTTGAGAAAACTTGTAAACTTTCTGTACTTGATATATTGTCTATTGCACTTTGTAAACAATTTTTGAGACATCCTTAGGTGAGCGTTAAGGCCCTTTTGTTTAATAAGCAATGATGACTCAAAGTCCAGAGAGTTTTTGGACAAATATTTGAACCACCATAATATTTGAGTGATTGAACAACAGGATACAATCGGAGGTTTATGTTCCTATGCTTATCAAAGTATCTTTAAATTTGTAATACATTTTAATGTATTTAAAAAAAAGTCAAATAATAAAATGTCTGAATTATAATCCTGAAATATTAAAAAATTCATATTGAATGAAATGTCCCAAATAAAAATGCATAAATTATCATTATCATATCTTGATAAGCATATCTGCTAAACCCCAAGGTTTTTTATCTAGTAAAAACAATATGCTCCTTTATTAAACAGTTGTTGGTACTGAGGATAGAACACTTTGACTCTTAGTAGATTTTTCTTGTATTTCCAAGTATTGTGTGTTTTCTTTTCTTTTAATATCCTTTATATGTAAATTGTCACAAGTTATATTTTGACTTATATGACAATAAAAATTTGAAATTTTAGAGGGGGGGGGGGGGGGGGGGAATCTGAATTTTGAAATTCGTGTTTATTCCCCAGCTTTCACCAAAAAGCGGGGGGGGGGGGGGGGGTGGACATTAAGATGGGTTTGTCTGTCTGTCCATCACATTTGATTTCCATGCAATGACTTCAGTATCAATAAAAGGTTTTTACTGAAATTCACAGAGGTAGCTTATGACAAGAGCTCGCTTGGGATTGATTTTCAGGTCACTAGGTCAAAGGTCAAGGTCACTGTGACTATAAATAGGAAATCGGTTTCCAGTCATTTAAAAGATAACTGATCAAGATTTTTTAATGAAACTTGGCACAGAGGTAGCTTATGACAAGAGCTGGCTTTGGATTGATTTTTGGGTCACTAGGTCAAAGGTCAAACTCACTGTGACTATATAAAGAAAATCGGTGTCTGGTCATTTAAAAGATAATCGTTCAAGATTTTTTAATGAAACTTGGCACAGAGGTAGCTTATGACAAGAGCTGGCTTCAGATTGATTTTTGGGTCACTTGGCCAAAGGTCAAGGCCACTGTGACTTTAAATAGAAAATCAGTTTCTGGTCATTTAGAGGTTAACAGTTTAAGATTTTTTAATGAAACTTGGCACAGAGGTAGCTTATGATGAATGCTTTCTTGGTATCGATTTTTGGGTCACAAGGCCAAAGGTCAAGGTCACTGTGACTATAGATAGGAAATCAGTTTCTGGTCATTTAGAGGTTAACAGTTTAAGATTTTTTAATGAAACTTGGCACAGAGGTAGCTTATGATGAACGCTTTCTTGGTATTGATTTTTGGGTCACAAGGCCAAAGGTCAAGGTCACTGTGACTATAAATAGTAAATCAGTTTACGGTCATTTAAAGCTCAAGATTTTTTAATGAAACTTGGCACAGATGCAGCTTATGACAAGGGCTTGTTTGTGATTGATTTTTGGGTCACTAGGTCACTAGGCACTGACTAAAAATAGAAAATAGGGTTCTGGTCATTTAATGGTTAACCTTTCAAGGGTTTTTAATGAAACTTGGCACAGAGGTAGCTTTTGACAAGATCTCACTTGGGATTGATTTTCCAGTCACTAGGCCAAAGGTCAAGGTCACTGTGACTATAAATAGAAAATTGGTTCCGGTCATTTAAAAGTTAACCATTCAAGATTTTTGTCCCCCGCTTTCACCGAAAGGGAGACAATCAAACGATATACCAGTTCTAATTTCCCTCTTTGCGATTTATGCTAGGACTGTCCATATTACCCCCTCATATATCATTACAATTACAGAAGTCTATTTCATTTGAAAGCGGAGGACATAAATTCTATGAATTTGCTTGTTTAAACTTAAATGCTGACCTGCAGTATGATGTTTTATGGCTACGAATTGGGTAGAATAAACCTACTTTATTCTAATTGCACATTTAAGACTGAACAAGGCCAAGTATGGAGAACAACAATCCAAAGCACATTTTCTATTGGTCATTCTGAATAATAACAACAATACACATTACATACTACAGTGACATGTAAGTTACCGAATGCTTATGTGCAATCATCAAGCATGGGCATCTTAGATGTTTTACCAATCAAACACTTCTATGTGTCATAATCGGATTAATAGATTAAAGAACTGGTTATATCAAGCATTGTCTCAATAGGTTAACTAGACATTGCGTTTGAACAGAGCTCAATCGCTGGGTAAGTCACCCCCTATGGTGGCAACCTTGTACATTAGAAAAGAATTGAGTGTTAGTAGTAGCAATGATTGATGTATTTGAATGAAGATAAAGGTATAACTCTTGAAATTATTGTCTTATTAAACTTTAAATAGTCATACATGTCATAGGGAACAAGCAGTGCTTCAGATTGTTGGTGCACCCATGTTAATCCCACATAATTTTTGAAAATGACGCGTGAAAATTGTACTCAGTGCACCCACAGGTGTGCACTAAAATATAAACGATATTAGATCTAAAACACATGTTCTTTCGATCATCCTAAAAAATAAAACGGCTGAAACAGAAAGTGTCTGTAAAAATTATTGTAACTCAGAATACCTCTGATTTTACAGTAGTCGTAGAACAAAAATAAAAAATTTCAAAAAGTAAGCAAAGTAGCATCCTCTCGTTTTTGCCCATAAGAAGACCCGAGATGAAGAAGAAAGTAGTAAAAATGAATCAACATATAATTCAAGACATAGTAAAAAGAATTAAAACACCCACTAAAGTCACTGTTTATTTGTTGTAAACATTTGTAAGAGCTGTCACATGGTTGCTCAGCTTCAGACGTTCATGTCATCTGCTGAATGTAACGTTACCTTACATTGATGATAGACAATGTTTGTGACAACATTTTGTATAGACAGAAATTATAATTTATGTTTTTAAGTCTTCGTTTAATAATAATAAATCAAAATGTGGACATCGCTTAAACTTGTAAGGCATCACTGATCATAGTCGCATGAATACTGGGATAGGATAATTAGCATGAAGATGCTGTAATTTCAAGTCTATTCATAGACTAAAGGAAAACATCTCATACAACATCAAAATTAAATTCTTTTTTTTTTTTTTTTTTTTTTTTTTTGTAACAAAAAATTCATTGGCCCCTAACTTTAAAAATGGGCCCCTCATTTCTGCACAGAATGGGCCATTGGTTTTTCAAAACAATCTTAAGCACTTTACAAGTGTACAAAGTTTCATTACACTCTATCAAATGCTGTTTCAGAAATGCTGTTTACAAAAGTTCATTCAATGACTCTTAAAATAACAAAGAAAATCATTGGACGATGAAAATAAGGTCATAATGTCCGACTTTGTGGTACAGCATGTAGAGCATCTAAATTGTACCTATAAAACAAAATTTCATTGAGGTCGGTCATTTCTTTTCTAGAGTGCAAAATCAGAAGAGTGTGACATTGTTTTTATCTCCCTTTCTATTTCAACCCATCAGATATGAACCCAACCCCCCCCCCCCCCCCCCCCCCCCCCCAAAAAAAAAAAAAAAAAAAAAAAAAGGCACAACCACAACTACATGTCTTAGGGAACAAGTATACAAAATTTCATCACAATCCACCAAACCGTTGTAGGTATTGATATTACAATTATTTTTGTATAAAGTTTCAAGGTCAAGGTCATAGGTGCATAAGAAGACTGAAATTGTTAATAATCTTGAAAACTATTAACTTTTTGTATAGGCATGTATATTTGAATATTGTAAGTATTGATATGACAATCATTTTGGTATATGGTTTAAAGTCATATCTTTTAATGTCATGTATATTTGCATATTATTGGTAAATATATTACAATAATTTGTTTTTTAATTATGCTTAAGGTAATAACCACATAAGTATGCTATCTGGAAATTACCTGTTGTTTAGTTACTTCATGCTTTTTCTGCTATTTATAAATGAACTGTGACTAGATATTACTGATTAAGTATTTTGGCAGTCCAACTGGGAAAAACTTGGAAAGTTTCTGTAATAACAGTTTTTCTCTATAACAGTTGAGGCCCGAATGGTTGAGTGATAAAAAGCAGAGGCAGTGTGGTCAAAAATGATAGCTTATGGATCACAGAGACACTCATGAGGTTTGTTAGTTCACTGACAAAAAACTAGTGGTTTGTCTGCCCCAGTTTTTTCTTACCAATGAAATACTGTCTCTTATCTGATTACAGTTCATATTATGTATATACCAGTTGTACATATAGGCTACAATATTCTTATGACAGCTAATGTTTCATTTTTCTTGATTCAGTTCTTAAAATATTTGCTGGGCTTAAATATTGTTCTTTTTATTGCTGACATTAGTGAAGAAGAGCTGCATTTAAGAAAACTGTTACAAGAAGCAGGATTAAAGGCATCAAAGAAAATGTGTACTCCAGAGTTACCAAGTCGATGTAGTCCTAGTCACTCCAGGAAAAGTACCAGTGATACCGAGGAAATTGTTGCTGTCTGTGATATATCTAAAAGAATATGCTATCTCTCATTGGTATGTATTGGTCAGTAATAAAACATATTTTCAATAAATGAGCGAACAAACTATACATGCAAGTTGTATTTTCTATGTTTTCGACTTTTAAATCATCAAAGTGGAGATTGTCTACATGTTATTCATTTTAACCACTAACAATTCTCTGACAACTCAGCTATACATTTAACTTAATTTTCTAATGTTTGTTTTCACAAAATTTTAAAATAGAATTCGTACAGAAATGATGGGATTCTGGTAGTGTATGACATCTGATAAATCTTTAATACATGTATTACAGGTATTAAATGAAGCAGATGATTTGGTATTTTCATTAGAAGAAGGTCTTCTTCACATCCACAAGAGACGTAATATAAAGTCATGTAAACTGATGTACAGACATACAGAGGTTAGCATCAAATAATATTTTATTTATCGGAATGTGAAATTAACTTTTTTGAAAAAAAAAAAAATCTCAACAAAGTGTTCTTATCCAGGAATTTCCCCTCTTATCTCATTAACATTTTTGACCGGAGAGTTTTCTATTTAATAAAAGTATTATTTTTATTTTGTTATTATTATTATTATTTTCTTTTTTTTTCCAACTTGCCCTAAATAAAATTGAAATCATCATGATTTAGTAGTCAGTTTATAATCAACTTATTTTCTTCCTGTTAGATCAACTTTTTAGCTCACATAAGTTTCTGTAACTGCAAGGCATTTAAAGTTGGTGTAAAGAAAGAAGTGATCGCTGCTGTTTTGACATGTCTAATGTAAACAATTTTTGCCTGTGTCGCCAGGGGCGAAAGCAGGTTTAGTAATGGGTCAACTCCGTCCATCATTGCATCTGTCTGTCAGTCCGTCCGTCACACCTCAACTGTGCATGGTTTGTGTAATCCATAACTCCTATAAACCTTAACCAAATTAAATAAAATTTCAACTAATTGATTTGCACACATCAGTGATGTGCACCTCCTATTTTGGTGACATTGATGATTTTTAATAAAATTATGGCTTGTTGAACTTTGTCATTTTTTTTTTACAGAAAAACATGAACGGTGCATAGATTGTGTAGTCCATAACTCCTATGAACTTTGTTTAAATTAAATGAAATTTCACACAGTTTTTTTGCATACATCAGTGATGTGCACCTCTTATTTTGGTGACATTTGTTGACTTTTTAGTAAAATTATGGCTTGTTGAAATTTGTTATTTTCACAGAAAAACAAATGAAGGGTGCATAGATTGTGTAAGCCATAGCTCCTATGAACTTTATCCAAATTAAAAAAAATTTCACCCATTTGTTTTGCACACATCAGTGATTTGCACCTCCTATTTTTGTGATATTTGATGATTTTTTTGTAAAATTATTGCTTGTTGAACTTTATCATTTTTTCACAAAAAAAAAAAACATATGAATGATGCATAGATTGTGTTATCCACAAGACACATGTTGAAATTTGATAATGCAGCTGTATCTGCTTTTAAAATACTCACATAAGGAATGAATGAGTAGTTAAATTCATTTTGTCAAAGTATTGAAGTTAAAAAATAGTAGTTTGTTACTTTAAAAACGTGTTCTTAGCAACATCACATTCAAGAACATGATACAACATTATTGTTGAGAAAAAAGCAGGCAATATGTGAAGAATAATGTATATTGAAACACTGATTAAAAATGTACTTACTTTGGACTGTCAAAGTAATTTCATGCTAGTAAATCTTTTATTTTGCCAATTGTCATTTCATAAATTGAGAAATTGGTCTTTATTTAGATTTTTTTAATTCCCACATTATATATTCTTTGTATATTCACATATTGTAATTTGGGAAGAATCAATAAAATTAATCACATTTTTTTTACATATGAATGTTTTATCAAGGGATTACACAAACTACCTTGCCTTTCTGCTAATTAAACAACAGTTCTGAAACTCATCCAACCCAATAATGCTATTTAGACTGTTTTTATGCAATGTTCATGTAACTACTTTGTTCTTCCTAACTTACAATATATTTTCACAGCAAAATGGCAATCCTGAATAGCTTGATGCAGATGTAAGAGTTGAGTTTTATGATTCAAAACTTAAATTTCAACAACAAATTTGTAGGATATAGTGTTTTCTCCAGCTTATTAAAACAGGGGGTCATCATTGACCCCCTTACATGAAAAGATGGGGTCATTTTTCAAAATGAACGGGTCATGATATTTTTAGAATAAAAATTACTTTTTTGATATTTACAATAAAGGGGATATTTTGTTAGAGGATCTGTACTAATATGTCAATCAGAGTTTAAGTGCTTTATTCCAGATGCTACTTGTATCTGTAATATTTGAAACAGTAAAATCAGGACAGTATCCCAAAACAGAAATTACTGAATGTTCTACCATCAACCCAAGTCAACAGACCATTAGCATTCATTATTATTATCTATCCCTTCTGATATGCCTGTTTTACATATGATTTTATTATTTTCATAAATTATCAAAGGATATTTGTTTAACCAATATTTATTAAAATCTCAATTTACATTAGCTTTTTTAAGTTGACTGTGAGTCGTCGGCAAGTAAGTTACTACCAGATGCAGCCTGGTCATGTTCAGAGCTCCCTGCAAGACTTTGACACAAGTCATTTAAAAATGTTGTCAAACGAGATTGTTTAGATTTTTCTTTAAGCCCAGTGCAGAGAGCGCTTATAATGACTTTATAAATTAAGCATTCAATACAAACATTTGAAAGATTAAGAATATAGACAGGTTCCTATATCAATAATTAGCTTCCTGTAATATGGTACAATAGTCATGTGGTACGACAATACGGAATTTCCACTCAGTACTTTCGTTTTTAGTTGTGTCACCTTTTATAATTTACAATAGCCAATTTCAATCTATGTAAAAATGGTTGCGTCAAAAATAATGCAACAGCAAAACCAAGTTGCACCATTCTTAAAAAAATTGCGTCAAAAACGCAAGAAACGCACTCTGGAGAAAACACTGGATATAATCATTACATGGTGTGTTGGTGACCTAATATGGTTTATACATGGTCAGTAAATATCATACCTGCACTTGAGAGAACATCTTATAAAACAGCAGTATTTGATACATATGTTTCACAGCTGTTATAAAATCTGTAGTATAAATATTTCTGGCTATTCCTGGTTGAAATGATAGCAGCCATTTATTTCTTACATTATAAATTACTAAAGATATACAGTTTCTTAATATCAGAAATAAGTACCTGTGGTAATAATGCCTTGGCAATGCAGGTTTGGATCCTGTATGGGTCTTGTTATGAATCAGTGTCAGTGACAAGCCTTGTGTGTTATAGAATGCATATAGAAGTATCTCAAAGAACAAGACTCAAAACACAGGGTGCATTCTAAAAGTTGGTTGAGATCTGAAAACGAACATTAAAATGCAAATACACCTACTTTAAATGCAGTGCAGGTTTACAGAAATGGATTATTCTGGTTTATTTGTTCATCATTAGTGTGTAATATAACAGGTAGGTCACATCTGATGTACAACATTGAAAAATGTGGGTCATCTATAAAAATTTTTGCCAAAAAGGGCAATAGGTTCAAAGAGAAAACAATGTCAATTGTCAATATATCTTGAAAACCATAAATTTTTTGTATAGGCATGTAAATAAGAATATTATAGGTATTGATTTTATGGTTCAAGGTCACAGATTCAAAGGTCAAGGTCATAGCTGCATAAGAAGACTGAAATTATAAATTGACAATTATATTGAAAACTGTTAACTTTTAGTATAAATTAGAATATTGCAGGTTTTGATATTACAACTATTTTGATATATGATTCAAGGTCATAGGTTCAAAGTGTGTGTGTGTGTGTGTGTGTGTGTGTGTGTGTGTGTGTTAGAGAGGTAATAGAATCCATCAATATTATTAATTTTGTACAGTCTGTATTAAGCTTAAAACTGTAGTAAAGTAAAACCTGGGGTAGTGGTCACCTGTGTAGAGTAGTCACCTGTCAGTAATGGTCCCTAATGTTTTTACTATAATGAACCTCTGTAGAGTGGCCACCTGTCTGATGCGGTCAGCGATCACCTTAATGGCCACCCAGTTGGAAAAATTACAAAAATTACCTGTGTACAATGGTCACTAATCCCATTCTCAGGGAAGATTTTAACTTATCTGACCAAAAGGTCATGTGAGCTTATGGCATGGTGCAGCATGTGTGTGTGTGTGTGTGTGTGTGTGTGTGTGTGTGTGTGTGTGTGTGTGTGTGTGTGCAAGTGTCGTGCATTGTTAACACCTATTTTCGACTTCTCCTCCAAAACTGCTGGACAGAATTCAATGATACTGGCCGGTGCAATTCAGATTTGTTCATGGTGTTGCCATGGCTACCAAAACTAGGTCAAGGTGACCTAGGGGTCCAAAAATCTTCAAAAATCTTCTTCTCCAAAACTGATGATGGTAGATTAAAAACTGATGTGGTATTTGGCTTCTCTAGGGTCTTAAGCCTATAGTTTGTTCATTTCATGAAATTCTGTCAAAAAATGGGTTACACGTTTTTGCGTTAAAATTTTTAGAATTTCGAAATTATTTTAAAAATGCTATATCTTGATTATTTGCAAAGATAATGACTTGGGTCTTCAGTTTTGTTGTCAACTTGAAATGTACTTTAAAATAAGTTCAAAGGTCAATGTCATGACCTATTTTTTGATCTTTGAGTTTTTTAGTACCAAATAAGCTGTTTTTTCAGAAATTTTATATCATGTTTTAAAATTGAAAAGCATGGTAAGATCTAATGATTTCTTAGATTTTTTAAGAAATCAGAAAATAACTTTTGAAATTATTGTCCAAGAATATGGTAATTTTTTATAAATTCTACTGTTTTTGACATTTTTTTTAAAAAACTGTTATAAGTAAATAATAGAAATAAATTGTGAAAATGTTCAGATCAGGTAGCAAGTTTCGTATCTATATGTTAATCCATGTAAGAGTTGTTGCCCTTGAAATATTGATTTTTTCAGAAATTTCACTGTTTTTGACTATTTTCTTGAAAACTATTATAGATGGATATTAACTATAAATTGCAAAAAATGTGCACAACAGAATCTAACAATGTAGCAAGTTTCGTATCTTAATGTTAATCCATGTAAGAGTTGTTGCCCCTGTAATATTGATTTTTTTGCTTATTTTGCTGTTTTTGAAAGCTGTATAGATAATAACAATAAATTATAAAAATGTTCAGCACATAAAGATCTTACAATGTAGCAAGTTTGGTGTCTTTATGTTAATCAATGTAAGAGTTGTTGCCCTTGAAATATTGAGTTTTTGAAAATTTCATTGTTTTTAATTATTTTCTTGAAAACTATTATTGGATGGATAATAACAATAAATTGCAAATATGATAAACATGACAAAATCTTACAAGAGAGTAAGTTTGATGATAATGTCATAATTCATGTAAGAGTTGTTGCCCCTGCAATACTAATTTTTTGCAAATTTTGCTGTTTTTGACCATTTCTTGATAACTTTGAGATAAATAATAATAATAAATTGCAAAAATGTTCAGCATGGCCTCATCTAACATGGTAGCAAGTTTTGTATCTATATTAATCCATGTAAGAGTTGTTGCCCCTCAAATTAAAATACTTATTTTTCAGAGATTTTGCTGTTTTTGACCTTTTTCTTGTAAACTATTATAGTTGATAACAATAAATTGCAAAAATGATCAACATGATAAAATCTAGCAATTTTTAAAACTAAATATATCCATATAAGAGTTGAAATATATTTTTTGTGAATCTGACATTCTTTGATGATTATCATGAATACTATTTTAGTTCAATCAATATTGTTACCCCAGAAATATTCATGTTTTGAGAACTTTGATGTTATTGGATATTTTTGGATTTTTGTAACAGAATTCTGTAATATTATGATTTTTTTTTTGTAAAAATCTTCAAAATACAAAGTCATTTTCATATTGAAATTAAAGCATATAAGTAAGACATAATTTATCAGGTGAGCATAACAGGCCCTTGGGTGTCTTGTTTCTGCAGATGAGTTTTATTTTATAATATATTTAAAATCTGTTCTTTAATGTATTATGAAGTGTTGATATTCTTGTAGGAGGAATTGAAAAAGATGTTAGCAGATGTTAAAGAAAGATTAATTATAGGTCATGGAGGTGGTGATAAAACAGGACGGAGGAATACAAAGATTAAAACAGAAGATAACAGTTAAGGCTGATGTGATTGTACATTAAAACAGAAGATAACAGTTAAGGCTGATGTGATTGTACATTAAAACAGAAGATAACAGTTAAGGCTGATGTGATTGTACATTAAAACAGAAGATAACAGTTAAGGCTGATGTGATTGTACATGTACTTTGTATGACTATTTGTGGAGAGTAATAACATAAACTTATTAGTGTTCTTTGTTTTCAGTAAATTTTAGATTATAATTCCTGATTATTAAGAAAAAATGAACAAATAAATTCCAAAATTCAGTATCAAGGATTTTCATTTTGATGGTAGTCCATGTGTCCACAACTGTATCTTTTAAGTGTGATTTCATATTTATTAAGACTAGTGTTTCCTATTGACACTAACAATTCCCTGTGTAAGGCATTTTATTTCTAGTATTTTTTGCTTAATTAGCTTAACCCTTCTTATATTAATGCCTGAATGAATTATGAATATGGAAATTGTCCAAAAAGGCTAGTTTTATTGGTGAAAGAACCCTAGAGAAAAAATTGCATTTATTTACAACAAATGAAAGACTTAAATTTCAAGGAAATGGTTTCATGATGGAGAAATCTTTTATTACACATCTGTTAATAAACCTTTTGTTCAAATTTGATATATTGAAAGTACTGTTGAATGACGCAATTAAGCTCCATTTAAATTTGATATATACAAAGTACATTTGAAGCCATTCAACATATTTAGGTTTTTTTTCTGGCAAATTTTTCATTGACCCAGATTTTGCAATTTCTGCTAATATTTGCAGTTTAAAAAATACTACTCTTGGCTTCAAGTTTATCACTGGTTCAATAGCCATAAAAACCCATCAGCAGTTGCATTTCTAACTGAGTGTTGTATACTTTAAATCAGGAAATTAATACGAGCAAGAAATTAATGCGAAAAATGTGAGTCCCATTAAATTGCATTAATTTCTTGTTGCATTTATACATTTTTTTTCCGATTTTTGTATGTTTATTGTAAATTGAGTTATCTCCCTTAACCAGAAGTTGTTATCGTAACTGATTAATCAGAGCACCTACTCATTTAGCAGTATTTTTTTCTGTTTCTTTCCTACTGGGAATTTCGCTATGAGTAGAATCATGACTGATTCATTATTTTGAACCTTGCCTGGGACGTCAAATTGAAAGTACTGTGATTTTAAGTAATCTAATATTTAAAACTCGTGAGTCGAAGACAAAGATCAGTTGTACACATGTCGACATGGACGTCCCAATTTTGAATGCATTATTTTAATAAAAACCCCAAACGTTATATTTGTGCATGTTTGTCTTTAAAAAAAGACTACACATTTCTTTGTTCTGACAATCCTTTACCACCCTGGTTAATTTAAAACAACATGCCATCGGCACATAAAAATTTACCCTCAGCACCCTTTGTTCACTTGCCACTGTTTATTTTAAAAATGTCTACCGAAAGTTTGTTTATAACGTGTTTATCAGTTAAGAAAGACATAAGATAATAATTTCTAAGTCCATAATTAAATGATTGTAAGATAAAAGATAAGCAGAATTTTAAAAAATTGGAATTTAAAAAATCACATTAATTTCATTCAAAATCGGCAATTCACATTAATTTCCTGATTTATAGTATTTTGTATGAATGTTGACTATGACCTACAAGAAAGAAAGGAGTGGATTGAATTGGAATGTCTTTAGCAAGCAATCTGCCACTTTCTCACATTTACACTGCATAAGGAAAGAAAGGTTGCAACTATCAGTTCATAATTGTTTGTCATACATATTTGGAGAACAAAATTTCATATTTAAACAAAATCATTCAAAAATATCAAAAATCCATTTAAAACTTACTGACCTAATTGGGAAAAATAACCAGACTTATTTAAAAAGTTTCTTTAATTCTGTGCAAACAACAATTTTTTAATGTTTTCAACACGATAACAAATTCACTATGTTCAAAATATCCCTTATGCACCTTCCTAGTTTACCATATAAGATATGGTGTCATGATTTGAATATTCATGATGATCACCCCTTGAAAAATCCAAACAACAATAACTCCTAATTATTAACTTATGGCTCTTTCCTACATTTTTCTAATTGAAAAAAAACAAAAACTGTTTGAACTATATCTATTGCATTTTTCAACATCAATTTCATTTATATTTAACACTATGAAGTAAAGAAATGTGATTTGTATATTAAGTCATTTCACCTTTATTAACCTTAAAATACCCTGATGTAATCTTGGGTGAGGCCCAATTGGATCATTGAAATCATTAAATTTCAGCTTTTTTCCAAAATCTGCTCTATGTACAGAAGAATTCGGAGACGATTTTTTAATTTAAAAATAGAATTTTGTAAGGTCAATGTTTTTTATTTAATCTTGCTGTTATTTTTATGAGAAAACTTTTGAATAAAGAAATATTTAGGAAAAACCACGTGACAAACAATTATAGACTAATAGTAGGTACATGTTAATATTTTCTTTATCTGTTCTTGTTTTTTCCCTGGGTACTCTAGTTTTCTGCACTATCCTAGAACTGACTGTCTGGATTAAGTGAAAGATCCAGACAGACAAAACAAAATTACTTGCTCCACTTTTAAATTTTTTGCTGTGACAAAATGATGAGATCAGAGCAAGGTGTTACTTAAGTATTAATGTTATTAATGTACTGACATGTAAAGAGTTATTATTATTATAATTATTATTATATATCAATGGTGCTAGATTTTAAGACTTTTTTCACTTTTGAAATACCTATTAACCAGTGATAGTGTCCAAAACTGAAAACTGATCGAAATAGACAAGGTCATTATAATTGGGGAATGGTGCAAAAATTAGAAATTAATCTGCTTTTATCCAATTTGGAGAAAATTGTTCATTTTGGGGCCAAATTCGTAGAAAAATGGTAAGCTTACTTTGTATATATATAAATCTATATAAAATTACTAGCTCTGTGTATATTTCAAAGATAAAAATGTTTGTATATATTTATCTATATACTAAATTTATTGCAAATATAAGTAAACCCAGGTTGTCTACAAAATAATATGATTTTGACTTTTTATTTTTTTATTACCTATCCAGCTATCTTAGTTAATTAATAGATGTGTCATTTTGAAAATCAAGATTGTTTATTTGAATAGGGTTAATTCTGATATATCGAAGGAGTTAAAAAAGGAAGGCTATTCAAGTAAACTTTGAGTCTTTGCTTTATTTTCTTTGCCTTCTTGCCTTTCATTCTAGAAGAAATCAGAGGTGAAAATTAGCATCAAAATGCTTTTATTAACAATTTGTTGACAGTCAAGATAATATCGCTTGTAATTACAAATGAAGCTAAGGTTACCTTGTCAAAATGTAAACATTCATTAGTAATAATGAGTGAGGAGTATGGTTTTATATCCTGCTATTTTAATTGATGATATAGGTCATTTTTTAATCCCCTGGTTTGCTTAGTCGTTTTACAAGGTATGTATTATCATTGGAGTTATCCTTATTGCTCAATAGGTGTCACTTTGTTCATTCAAACACTGTTCTTCGCGCCGCTTAGTTATTTATATATCAGTCATTGATCGACTTTCATTAGAGTTTCCTTTTCCTACTCGCTATACAGCCACACATAATCCCGAAACTATATGGCGAAAATAATAATGCTGGTTAGGATACAATATTCCTGGAGTAGTCCATTCAACTGGAGGTACCATAATACTTTTAGCAGTAAGAACTGGTTAAGAACCCCAAGTACTTGTTGTCTGGTGTTTTAAACATAAAGAATTTCATGCAAAAGCTACAAAAAATTATCAACAGAGTTTTTCGAATTGGATAAATCAGAACTACAGAACACGTACCACATAATAAACCAAGTGCAGCATTTTTAGCTCACCTGAGCTGAAAGCTCAGATGAGCTATTGCTATCCATCTTCGTCCGTCATGCATCGTCCTTCGTCCGTCATGCGTCGTGCGTCATGAGTAAACTTTTTAGCTCACCCGAAGGCTCAAGTGAGCTTTTCTGATCAAAATTTGTCTGTCGTCGTCGTCGGCGGTGGCGTTGTCGTCGGGGTCGTCCGCGGCGTAAACTTTTACATTTTCAACTTCTTTTCTAAAACTATGAGGTAGATTTCAATGAAACTTGGTCAGATGCATATATGGGCCAGTGCAATTCAGATTTGTTCGTGACGTTGCCATGGCTCCCAAAACTAGGTCAAGGTGACCCATGGTTCCAAAAAACTTAAAAAAATCTTCTTCTCCGAAAGCGATGATGGGAGAAATAATCTGATGTGATATTTGGCTTCTCGAGGGTCTTAAGCTTATAAATTGTTCATTTCGTGAAATTTGGTAAAAAATTAGGTTACGTGTTTTTGCGTTTAATTTTGAAAATTTCGTAAAATGGCTTCAAATTAGTATAACTTGACTATATGAATAGATATTGACATGGAGTTTTCAGTTTTGACTTTTTCTTGAAATAACCTTCAAAATGGGGTCAAGGTCAAAGTTCAAGGTCATGACCTAGTTTGTAATTTGTGCAGTTTTAGGCTTTTTTCTTCCAAATTATAAGAGATATATAATATTAAAACATTGTTAAAATGTTTAGCAGGACAAAATGTAAAAAGGTACAAAGTTTCGTAACTGTATGATAATGCATGTAGGAGTTGTTGCCCCTGAAATGTTATTTTTTTGCTAAAAAAGACTAAAATTGTGCGTTAGCTTGAAAACTATAAACTTTTTGTATAGGCATGTATTATAGAATATTGTAGGTATTGACATGATGAACATTTTGATATATGGCTCAAGGTCATACATTCAAAGGTCAAGGTCATAGGTGCATAAAAAGACTGAAATTGTTAATTATCTTGGAAACTATTAACTTTTTGTATTGGCATGTATATTAGATTATTGTAGGAATTGATATGGTGATCATTCTGATATAAGATTCAAGGTTTTACATTTGAATGTCAAGGTCATAGATGCATAAAAAGACTCAAGTTGTTAATTATCTTGAAAACTATTAACTTTTTGCAAAGGTATATATATTAGAATTTTGTAGGTATTGATATGACAATCATTTTGATATGTGGCTCAAGGTCATACATTCAAAGGTCAAGGTCATAGGTGCATAAAAAGACTGAAATTGTTTATTATCTTGGAAACTATTAACTTTTTGTATGGCATGTATATTAGAATATTGTAGGAATTGATATGGTGATTATTCTGATATAAGATTCAAGGTCTTACGTTTAAAGGTCAAGGTCATAGATGCATAAAAAGACTCAAATTGTTAATTATCTTGAAAACTATTAACTTTTTTGTAGGAATGTATATTAGAATATTTTATGTATTTTTGCAAATGATTTTGGATATATCCTCAGGTTGGCCATGTCCTCAGGTGAGCGTTAAGGCCCATGGGCCTCTTGTTACATTTCAATCTTCTCCTCCAAAACCACTGGGCCAAATTTAATGAAACTTGGTAACCATTATGCCTGGTTGAAGCCCTTTCACAATTGCACAAATGAAGGAGTTATGTCCCCTTGGGGCTCCATAAGGGGGGAAATAGTGAAAAACTTCAAAAATCTTCTCCTCTGAATCTACAAGAGATATACCTTAGTAATTTCATTTATAACATCCTTAGGTCATCTTTTTTCAGATTTGCACAAATGGTAGCCATGGGACTCAAAATGGGAGAATTGTAAGGCACTGAGTGGGGAAATTGCTAAAAATTATATATTTATCACTATATCTTGAAAACTATTAACTTTTTGTATAAGCATGTATATCAGAATACTGTAGGTATTGACATGACGATCATTTTGATATATGGTTCAAGGTCATATGTTCAAAGGTCAAGGTCACAGCTGCAAAAGAAGACTTAATTTGCTAATTATCTTGAAAACTATTAACATTTTGTATAGGCATGTATATTAGAAAATTGTTGGTATTGACATAGCTTTCATGTTGATATATGGTTTAAGATTATGTGTTCAAAGGTCAAGGTCATATCAACATAGGAATACTAAAATTATTAATTATCTTGAAAACTATTAACTTTTTGTATAGGCATGTATATTACAATATTTTAGGTATTGACATGACGATCATTTTGATACATGGGTCAAGGTCATATGTTGAAAGGTCAAGGTCACAGCTGCAGACGATGACTTTAATTGCTAATTATCTTGAAAACTATTAACTTTTTTGTATAGGCATGTATATTAGAATATTGTAGGTATTGACATGACAATCGTATATGGTTTGAGGTCTTATATGTTCAAAGGTCAAGGACATAGCTGCATTAGTATACTGAAATTGATTAATGATTTGGAAATTATTCATTGCACTTCAGTTACTTCATGCATATTATATAAGCAACTTATAAATGAAATGCGAGTGGATATATTTCTGATTAAGTTTTGATGGAGTTCTTAATTTGAGAAAACTTTTCAAGTTTCTGTACTCAATATATTGTCTGTTGCACTTTGCAAACAATATTGGACATATCTTCAGGTGAGCGTTAAGGCCCATGGGCCTCTTGTTTATTTTACAACATTTAGCAACAAGCGGAATTGGACCCGTCAGTTTCAAATAATTTCATTGGATGTTAAAAATACTGATGGAAACCGCGCATGTTACGAGATTTCCGAAAATGGACAAAATGTGTAATATTGTCGATTGAAATGTTATAAGCAAGAAGGAAAAATAATGTAACTATGGCGAAATTTTAAATTATTTTGACTGGAGAGTGTCAAGTGTTATAATGATGTACCTAAAAGTCACTTATTTACTTGCAAACAAAATAACGTCATCGATGTGTATTGCCTATGAATCACGATCATTGATTAACAAACACTGAAAAATATATTTTTGGCCGGTACCACTTTATTCACTTAAACATATTTATCAAAAACAATACAGTAAATCTATGTTTGCCATGCAAAAACTGTAAATCGGAAAGAAATATGCTTCTAAGTGAACCAATTTGTTTTACATGAAGTAATTTGTTTTACATGGTAGTCAGACTGTTTTCATTCTGGTAGATTTTTACTCATAGAAAATGTCACTTTACAATACTCCATAAATTAGAAGCCGATAATAAAACCTTAAAATTGTGTTCATCAATTATAAAAAAAAATCACGCACTTTAATACGGTAACTTGTTGCACGATCCCCGGATTACCGTTCCGCCTAGACGCCCTGATATTTCTGATATTGCACGGTAATTTTATTAATTTGGATTTCTCTTTATTTAAGCTTAACACCTTAATCCAAATGTGTGTCTCACGTTTTATGATTTATTTAAAAATTGTACCATGCATTTTTGACGAAAAATATACGGCTTTGTTGTGATTCATATTAGATGATCCCTTTAAATAAAAATAACCCTTGTTTTTAGATTTTTTTATGAATAGGATATTGACCGAGTTGGAGGTGTGCATGAATTTAAGAAACCTGTCCTCGTGCGAACGTAACATAGAGAGCCCGTAGGGCTCGAGGTGTTGCAGCACGAGGACAGGTTACTTAAATTCATGCACACCGATCAACGAGGTTAATTCGACTTACACACGAAGTTATTGCACTCTCATATTTTTTTCATTGTGGTGGTTCACATAATTTAATCTACATAAAAATAGGTATATGTTTTTAACATTTGGCATTAAAATTTTAAAAAAAGTTTCATTTTATAAATATACCCGATTGCCCCTTATAATCACCCCAAAATACGGAGTTCTTTGTTAGATCGACTAATACTCGCTATTCATTTCATAGATAAAACGAGTTTATGTTAACTTATTCCTTATAAGGAAATTATCTATCGTGATTAGTTTTCTGTACGCCTAGTTGTGTTTGATTGTCACAGTGCGTGATATCATGGCGTCAGAGTATTGAGTCGGGCCTTGGATTAGAAAAAGAAAGAAATCTGACAATAATTTCATCACCTAAAACACATTTATAGACATTTTAAACATTTGATTTATCGACAATTATAGATGAGGAAGGACCCTTTGAGGTTCCTACTTTTCGAACCATTCGAAAAGTAATATATTACATTTTATTAGTGTTTCTGTGTAAATAGTTTCACAAACATATAGATTTTATCACGACCGACTTAGATGAACATTTCGCATAAAACCAGCGATGGTAAAGTTTGATTTACATTCTGAGTACTTATATACAAGAATTACATTTTACAGTACAAGTCAATCATTTTGATTTACAATTCCTAATCAGTACCGCTAGGTCCAAAAATGTTAAAAACGAGATTGAAAACATATCTAAAGAATGGGGAAACACTGACAAGGTGATATAACTACATACTTAGTAGCTGAACAATTGTGCCTGGTTACTTTCTTTTGTATTGTCGGTAAAGTTGTTAAAGTGTACAATTTCTGTATATTTCAGGGAACAGGTTTTCTCTAGTTTCGGTGGATGAATTTAATTTCAAGACAAAGTCGTTATCAGTGTTATATTTAAATAATTAATTATTTTGATAAAAATCAAAATTGTGAAGCATTATTTACGTTCTTAGGTCGTTGTTATTCATTCTCTCTCTCTCTCTCTCTCTCTCTCTCTCTCTCTCGTTCGTTCGTTTTAAAAGTTGTATTTATGTTCGGTGTTCTTTTAGGATAATGCACAGTTCATTGATTCCATTGTTGTACGCCGCACGTGCGGGATTAAGAGATTCTTTGTTCTACACAATAGAATCACCGAAGTATGCCGAGGTTGGTATCCAACATGAACACCTACCTGCCTATTGTTTAGTAGGCGTTCATGTTGGATATTAATGGTGTGGTGAAAGCCTGCAGATGACAAGGTACTCTAGTCAGCTTAATGACAATTCAATCATCTTTTGTGCAGGGTACACTTTCACACAGTATTCCACATTTGCTTATTTAACCTCCAGTCCTCAAAACCTGGTATTATTGCTCCTCATAAGAGGGAATAGTTCTCAGTTTGATATTTACAGGATATTTAAGTTTCGATCATTTTATTGATAGGATTTTATACTAGATAAGTAAAGTTTTTCAAGTTTTTTAGGGAACAAAGATGTTTGTATATTATGTACCCACCTGTGAAACGGGGTGCATATTGGTTGTGTCTTTCATCCATCTGCGTGTCTGTTCCCAACGATTTCCGTGCATTTAAAGACCCATCATTTGTGCAACTGATCTCGGTCTACTTATTCCTTGTAATGAGACAACGCATGGATTGCAAATCAGGTCACTAGGTCAACGGTCAAGGAAACAGTTACTATGAATAAAAATTGGTTTCCGAGCATTTACCGACCTACCGTTTGTCCGATTGATCTCAAACTTGAACAACTTATTTCTTGTAATGAGACATTGCAAGGGATTGCGAATATATACATTCCAAGACCCACCATTTATCCGATTGATTTCAAACTCTGTCAACTTATTCCTTGTGATGAGACATCGTAGGGATTGCAAATCAGGTCACTAGGTCAAAGGGAAAGGTAACAGTTACTATGAATAGAATTTAGTTTCTGTGCATTTAAAGACGCACTGCGTCTGATTGAAATTCAATTTCCGTGCATTTTAGAACATGGCAGAGGCAGTAAATCAACTTCAATGCATATTTTTTACTGAAAATCTGCAACAGGAACGTTATGAATATTTTCTTCTGTTAATTTTGTAAAACTGATAACTAGTTTAACACTTTAAAGCTGCTGTCTTCCCTGTTCACACGCATACTTTACCTGTTGTACAAACAACTAAAGGTTGATAGGGAAAATCCTTGGTGTCAACTAGTTAATTAAAGAATTAACAAGTAATTACCATGGACGAAACCAGTTACCTCTGATTTATTAATCACCTGGTCATTCAACCACCTTACTGTATAATACCTTGTTGAGGTTCAAAACGGGAGCAGGTGTTTTTATCCCTAGCTAGTACAGGTAACTTAGGCACTGGTTCAGTCTAAGTGACAACTCTACAAGTCCACAAAACCCAATTATAACTTTGCAGGTGGGTGATTGGTGTTGTTCTAAACATAGCTCTTGATTATTTTTAACTCACCTGGCTAAAGTCTGTCAACTCATAAAACAAACTTTTCCTCTGAAACTGCTTGACAGATTGCAATCATGCTTGGGCAGAAGCATGTATGGGCCGGTGCAAATCAGATTTGTTTATTGTGTTGCCATGGCTAGCAAAACAAGGTCAAGGTGACCTAGGGGTGCAAATTTTGTTTAAAAAGTATTCTTCGAAACGAATGATGGAAGAAAAAATCCGATGTGGTATTTGACTTCTCTAATGTCTTAAGTCTCAAATTTGTTCATTTCGTGAAATTAGGTTGAAAAAAGACTTTTTTTGCGTTTAAGTTTAAAAATTTCGTAGAATGGCTTCAAATTATTGTAACTCGACTATTTGATCAGATAATGAAAAGGGGTTTTCAGTTTTGACTTTTTCTTAAAAGAAAACTTCAAAATGGGGTCATGGTCAAAGATCAAGGTCATGGCCTAAATTATGATTTGTGCAGTTTAAGGCTATTTTCCTGAAAACTATAAGAGATTTATGAAACCAAAACATTGTTAAAAGGTTCATCATGACAAAATTTAACAATTTTAACATTGCCCTTATATGTTCTTTTTTGCCTATAAATACTAAAATTGTGCATTAGGTTGAAAACTTTAAACTTTTTGTATAGGGATCAAATGTTCAAAGGTTAAGTCAAAGCTGCATAAAAAGTCTGAAATTGTACATTATTCTAAAAATTTTGAACGTCTTGTTAAGGCATTTATATTGAACATATTGTAGGTATTGATATGACGATCACTTTGATATATGGTTTAAAGTCATTTGTTCAAAGGTCAAGGTCAAAGCTGCATTAGAAGATTGAAAATGTTGATTATCTTGGAAACTATTGTGAAGATATTGATTTGATGTATAATTGAAGTTCATATATTTACAGGTCAGGGTCATAGATGCATAAAAAGACTAAATTGTGAATTAACTTGAACATTGTTAATTTTTTTTGTATATACATGTATATTTGAAAAATGAATATATTGACATGGTAATCATTTTAATAAATGGTTTAAAGACAAACATTAAAAATCTTAGGTCATAGCTGCATTAAAAGATTAAAAATTGTTAATGATATTGAAAACTATTAACTTTTTGTATGGGCATGTATTTTAGAATATTGCATGTATTGATATGACAATCCTTTGATATATGGTTCAAGGTCTGTGCCTTACGTCAAGATCATAGCTGCATAAGTGTACTAAAACGGTTAATTATCTAGAAATTATCCATTGTACTTTAGTTACTATATAAATTTAACACTGAGACTAAATCTTTCTGATTATTTTGGCAGTTCGGAATTGGCAGAAACTTTGAAAGTTTTTGCATCTACAGTTATAGTCTATTGACTTTGCGAATTTGGGCATTTTCTCAGGTGAGCGTTAAGGCCCCTGGCCCTTTGTAGTATAATCTGCAATAATGAACAATTGTCTTGAAACAAAATTTTTTGTAGCTCTTTGTTTTCAAGTGTTACAATACTAACAATTATCAGAATTTTTGTATAATTTTTTGTTCCTGCGAAAAATAAAATTATGTATATATAATTTTAGGAAAGTTGAAGGCTTTTCTAGTTATGTCATGGTTTGGTAACCAACATTGTATCGATGTAAATACACCTTTCAGTTCTCTTGAGCACTACTGTTATACTTGCGTTCCAAGGAAGTAGACATGTACAGCATAACACAATCTTGGTGTTATAAATGCATGGTTTTACTTATTTTAAATACAACATTTCAGATTAGAAAAGAAAGCAACCCACACGAGATCCAAACCTGCATCGCCAGGGCATTATTACCACAGATACTTATTTTGGATATTAAGAAACGGTAGTTTATAATGTAAGAAATAAGAGTCTGCTATCATTCAACCAGAAATATTTTTACTAAAGATTTTGTAACAGCTGTGAAACACATGTATCAAATACTGCTGTTTTATAAAATATTCTCCCAAGTGCAGGTATGATATTTACTGACCATGTATAAACAATATTATGTCACCAACACACCATGTAATGATTATATCCTACCAATTTGGTGTTGAAATTTTAGTTTTGAATCATTAAACTCAACTTTTACATCTGCAACAAGCAATTCAGGGTTGCCATTTTGTTGTGAAAAAAATATATTAAAGGGAGGAAGAACAAAGTAGCTACATGAACACTGCATAAAACAGTCTAAATAGCATTATTGGGTTGGATGAGTTTCAGAACTGTTGTTAAATTAACAAAAAGGCGAGTTAGTTTGTGTAATCCCTTGATAAAATATTCATGTGTAAAAAAAGTGAATAATTTTATTGATTCTTCCACATTACAACATGTGAATATACAAATAATATATATAATGTGGGAATTACAAAAATCAAGCTTTGTAAATAAAGACCAAATTCTCAATTTATGGAATGACAATTGGCAAATTAATGGCATGAAAGTATTTTGTAATCAGTGTTTCAAAAAGCGTTATTCTTTACATATTGCCTGTTTTTTCCTCAACAATAATGCTATATCATTTCTTGAGTGTGTTGTTGCTAAGTACATGTTTTTAAAGTACTACTATTTTTTAACTTAAATACTTTGATAAAATGAGTTTAACTACTCATTTATTCCTTATGTGAGTATTTTGAAAGCACATACAGCTGTACAACTTTTAACATATGTGTCTTATGGATTACATAATCTATGCACCATTCAAATATAACAAAAATAGAAGGTGAACATCACTGATATGTGCAAAACAAATGGGTGAAATTGTATTTAATTTGGATAACGTTTGTAGAAGTTATGGATTACACAATCTTTGCACCCTTCATATGTTTTTCTGTGAAAAATGACAAAGTTCATCAAGCAATAATGTCACAAAAAATCATCAAATTTCCAACAAGTTCAACAAGCAATAATTTTACAAAAAATATCAAATGTCACAAAAATAGGAGGTGCACATCACTGATGTGTGCAAAACAACTGGGTGAAATTTTATTTAATTTAGATAAAGTTCATAGGAGTTATGGATTACACAATCTATGCACCCTTTATATGTTTTTCTGTGAAAAATGACAAATTTCATCAAGCAATATGTCACAAAAAAATCATCAAATGTCACCAAAATAGTAGATGCACATCACTGAAGTGTGCAAAACGCAACGCAGGTAAAAAAATAAAACCGCTTGCTTTACACACACACACACACACACACACACACACACACAGCGAAAAGAGAGAGTTGTTGAGAAATTTGCTTATTTCCGGGTTGGAAATTTGCAAATCAATCGTATTGAAAACATGCGCATAAATAGATAAACGGTCAACGGTGACCCAGCGAATTAATAAATATAGAGAATCTATATAAAAACAAAACAAAAATAATAATAATCATTAAAGAATCAAAAAGATGGAAATAAATAAAATATAGAGGGTATAGTAAGCGTTGCAGAAATAGGTCCCGGACTGTTCGAAAGACATCGGTACTCTTCGTATGCCGTTAAATCTTCATTTTCGGGAAAACTATCTGAACGCAAAAGCAACATATTTTGTCACGCGTATGTTTGTGCATGCATTTGAATAATAACGAAATGCAATGATTGAAAAATATTTAGAGGTTCCGACTAACCGATAATAGCTTAAAATACATTATTTTAAATCACATTTTATTTTAAACTACATTTTTATGTGACTCTCGACTTATGTGCCGTGTTTCCGCTAGGGCACTATATTATTCCTTTTCGGGAAAACCAGTAGCATACGTTGATCAGAGAAATTCGACATTTTTCTCAATTAATGAAATAATACCTGTCAAAATACCGCGATCCTTCCATGTTTTCGGACACCCTTATTTTGAAATTTTTCATATTGTTAAAATTTCCCCTTTTTCGAACGTCAATTCTTTGTCTATAAATCCGGACACGATTTTCTGGAACTTAGACAGAGCATTTGATCCACAGCGCATTTAATAAAGATTAAATAAAAGCAAGAGCAAACATCGTTGTTTGTTGTGACAGACTTTGTTGATAGCTTACATCACCTTTATAAGGTTTTAACTGATTAGCTTTCATGATCAATCGGGTGTATGCCAGTGATTCAATAAAATTATCAGGATGTTAATTTTAACTATTGAATTTTATTAAATGTGAGTTATTAAAAAAAATAAATACCTTGAATTATTGAAAAATCTTATTACAACAATGTAATTTCATGATAAAATTAACTATATACAAGTAATTCTCAGACTGTTGTTGGTGCCATTGCTAATTATCAAGTTCATTTTTTCGACTAAGTACTAGTTAGTATGTTTCCGAATCATCTTTGTAAACTTAATATGCATTTCTAGTAGTTTCCCTAAAAAAACTTTCTGCTCTGCTATTTTTATGACTACCCATGGCAAATGCCGTTTCTAAATTTTGTTTTTGAACGATTTGCACTTGCTTGTCTACAGATGATTTTATAGTGATAGACACTAAATAAGTTTAAATAACAAAAATTATGTGCAAATAAACAATTGACTTTCATTGTTATATATATATTGTACCTTTTGTCATGGCACAACCCATATATTTAAGTGAGAGAATCTTGACAGGGTTCATTCATTCATTCCACTCGACCCAAGAATTGATATTAATCTGGTTACCAGACTTTCATGACTACTTTGCTTAAGTTCAGCACAGTCTGTGCTTTGATTATATATATATATATATATATATATATATATATATATATATATATATATATATATATATATATTTAAGTGACAGAATCTTGACGGAGACATAAAGCACCATTCATTCATTCCACTCGACCAAGTATATTAACCTGGTTACCAGATTACTTACATTCAGCACAGTCTGTGCTTTGATTATATATATATATATATATATATATATATATATATATATATATATATATATATATACTAAGTATTATTCATACTTATTTGTTTTACCTTATTACTAAATTATTGCTATATATAATATGAAACGGATAAAGATATCATTTACAATCATATGTAAGACATTATATACTGTCAGATTGTCCATTGTACAATATTTGTTTATGTCAGTAATATCACATAGATATAATTTTTGTTTGTAATATTCAATGGAAAATAAAAGCATTTTATATATATATATATATATATATATATATATATATATATATATATATATATATATATATAATACACCATTCATTCCACTCGACCAAGTATTGATATTTATCTGGTTACCAGACTTTCCTGACCACTTTCCACTTTACTTCAGTTCAGCACAGTTTGTGCTTTGATGATTATATATATATATATATATATATATATGATATTTAAGTGACAAAATCTTGACAGGGACATAAAGCACCATTCATTCATTCCACTCGACCAAGTATATTAACCTGGTTACCAGATTACTTACATTCAGCACAGTCTGTGCTTTGATTATATATATATATATATATATATATATATATATATATATATATATATATATATATATATATTATTGTCTGTATTGTATGACTGTAATCTTTTTACCAAAAATTCGTTAATCTTTGCAAGCCTCTTTATTTCACTAAACTTCTTGCTGCAAGGTTACTAACAATTAAATAGTTTGTTGTAAAATAACAACAGTAAAAGAATAATTTTATTGAATTAATACAATTAAGTGTTTGATTGTAAAGGTAATATAAATAATCACAAGTAAAGATAAAAAATTACAAATATACACATGATTGTATTGTAGAACAAGATTGAACACAATTTTAGCAAGATTTTTTGGCACATCTTCAAATTCTTGTAAGAACTACAATTTATTAACTACTTTATTTTCAATTATAAATCATACTAAATCTAATTGAAAAAAATGTTCATACAATGTTTGTTTATTTCTTTCATAAATATTTATTATTTCTTGTTTACATTTGCTGCTTATAACATGACTAGAAAAGTAATAGGTATGAGCACCAAAACTAGTTCATGTAGGGAATAGTAGTTCCTATATCAAAAACCTGGTATTTTTCAATACCAACTAAATGGTACCAAACGAGTTGCCAGCTCATCACTCTTGGACTGAAAATATTAGTGGAACTAAAGAAAAGAAACTAACCTCAATCAATAGGAGAATGATTTGTCTTCCAAAATATTTTATTTCAAAGAGTTTTGCGATCTTGTTTTAAAAATGGAAGAAAAGGACTGAATACATCACCACCAAAGAAATTGATCTGAATTCTCAAACCAAAGGTGAACACATTTAAAATATAAATTAATATTTTAGAAGACAAACCTTTCGCCTATCAATCAAGGTAAGTAACTTTTTATAAGTTCCACTAATATTCTCAGATCGAAGAAATCTGAGCGGGATTGCCTTTAGACACGGTTGGTATCCCAAAAAAAAACCGTGTTTTTTACAAAAAAGTTGTTCTGACCCAACACACATCTGGCAGGCATAAATTGTTACAGTTTGTTATACTGGTACCACAATATTTGTAATTAAATGTTTTATCACAACTGCTTATTAATGTTAATGACATAAGTGTTTGATTAATTATGATCATTAAAATATAATCACAGCAATAAAAAATTTCCAGTCTTCCATTTCACTAATTTTTGATTTGCATAAAATTACAGTTTAATTATTAAATAGAAAACAATATAAATACCCATAACTTTACTAAATGTAGTATATAATATCATAACTAGGTGTAGAGATGAGTGTTAAATCTGTACCAGGCCCCAGTTGCACAATCATTCACTCAAACTGAGTGTACACTCAATTCAAATTAGGAAATAATTCAATGTCAACTTTTAAGACATTACACAGCTAAATTTATAATCAAATGTTATATTTCAATTGTTTTCTGTAGGTTTGTTGAAAAAAAACAAAACATTGTCCAATAAAGCTTTAATGATGAAGAAAAATGGGAATATTTAAGTTGAGTGTAAACTTAGCTGTGTGAATGATTGTAAAACTGGAGCCAGATCAAATATTTTCTATGTGTTTACAAGCTGAAAATGTTAGATTTACTTACAATATTCTAACAAATATGAAAGTTAGAACATCTTTGGCATCTAATATTTCATTGATTACCAACAGGTTTATTAAAAAACTTGGGATTTTTAAATAATTTTCTTCTTTTTTTTTTCAAGTTCAAAGATTTATAAAATTAAGGTAAAGCTTTTTTTTTACAAATATTTCTTCAGCAGTATCACTCCGACCTTCCCTTGTAGGTAGACACGGGGAAAGGTTTTATTTCAAGTTTTAATTTTGAAAAACTAATTACTGTAATAAATTACCATAAGGATATAGCAAGTATAACAACTGATAAATAAGTACATAACATTTCTCTATTTGCTGATGATGCTTTACTTTTCCTTGATGGATTGTTTTAACCTAGAAATAAAACCTTAACTTTTTTAAAGCCTGAATATAAATATCAATAAACAAAAAAATTACAGGCTGGGATAGAAAATTCTCAAGAGAAACTTTCAATCACCATAACTCAATTCCATATAGACTTAGAAAAAATGATAGCAATAATCATTGTTAAATTGAATCAGAAACCTTTAAAAAAATAGAAAAACAATTTCAAATCTAGAAAATTAGAAGTCTGATGCCAATCAAAGTAAATATTATATTTCATATAATATTCATTATATTGCATGTTGAATTTTATATTGAATCTTTAAGTTACATTCACATAAAATTATTTATTTCTAAAAATTAAATCCATCTAATAAGTTTATACATAAACTACATTCAATATTAAACAATTTTATTAGAAAAACAAAAATTGATAGAATAAGAAAATTTTTTCAAAATTATCATGATGTAGGATTGAATATGATTGATCTAATATCTCATTATCAAATCACTAAAACTAACAAGGTTAAGAAGAATGGTAGTAAATGTTACAAAATGTATGTGCTTGTATAGAGCATATACATGTATTATAATTAAAGCAAAAACTGATAAAAAATGATAAAAATATTGGTATATCTATAAAGCTTAGTATTTTTTACAAGAAAAAGGCAAATCTTACAGATGACATGATAGGCTAATACTTGCAAACAAAAAGTTTTTCCAAGAGCTGTAATTTTTAAATACATGCATTAAAAAAGTGAGATTTCTAAAAGGAACCATTTGCACAGAAATGGATGCAACAAAATAGAGAGTAATAATGATACAAGCTCAAAACAGAATCAATGCTATTAAAACACAGGTTCCCTTACCTTTCATCAATAAAGTTCAAAAACACAGACCAACTATAAATCACATAAAGGAAATGTCTAGCCAAAAAAAGGAAACTTTCCTAGTCAATTCCTATAGTGGAATAGAGTAAAACTTTGATTGCTCATACGTCGTCACCTCAAATCCTGGATAACTCGAAGTCATCTGTCGGTCCCGACCAATTTCCTAAAATATCCTATATAAATAAACCTAGATGGCTCGAACACTGTTAACTAGAATTAGTCAAGACTGTTACCTGAAACTCTGAGTGCTACTTGGGGATATTAATGAGCTTTGTGTGACAGTGCTCAATATACTCAGTTCTGTATTCTCTTAATCCAATTACGACACGCAGCAGTGTTTGATCGGCAAATTACCTAAGTCGTCCACACTTGATGATTGCAAATTGGGATTCTGTAATTTACATGTCACAAGAGTATGTAGAGTAATGTGCCCTGTGATTAATATTACCGGTAATTACTTGTCCTTGTTTAGTCTAACATGTGCATCTAGAATAAAGAAATTATATATTGTATCATCACTGTTGAAATTAAAATAAGGTGCCATTTTCTAGCCCCTTAGCTATATAACATCATACGACAGAATGCAGGTCAACGTTAAAAAAGAAATAAATCTGTATTTTTAAATGGGAATTTCATTGTGATTTTTTAAAAAAATATTTTGCAATGGACAGACATATCTTTGATAATTCAGACATATATTCGATTTTATAATACATTTATATGTATTACACATTTATAGATTCTTTGTCCATCGATAAATATTGGAACCTGAACCTCCATCTGTATCTCCAAGGTGATATTTGATCGCTCAAACCCCTGATGGCTCAAATACTTCTTTGTCCATCGATAAATATTGGAACCTGAACCTTCATCTGTATCTCCAAGGTGATATTTGATCGCTCGAACCACTGATGGCTCCTTTTGACTTTTAATAAATATTATTACCTCATCAAATTTATGCTGCAATCCTAATCCTGTCTGATGAAGTATAATCTTCTAGTATTTAAAATAACACCATTAAATTTACTTTGTGATCCTCAAGGAAGCATATACAGATCCTTTTTTATGTATCACTAAACATAACATATTTAAAGACTTAATTTGTAATAAAAATATCACTTTGGGTCAATATTTACTTCTACCTGCTGTATTTATTATGTAATATTATCAAACTAATTTCCATCTATTTAGTTTGTCCTGTGCCATGTTGTCGTGAGTCGTCCTTCCTGTGTAAACTTTTTACATCTTAATCTTCTCCAAAACCACTGGGCCAAATTTAATTAAACGTGACTACAACCATGCCTGGGTGAAGGCCTTCAGATTTGTACAAATGAAGAAGATTTGTCCCCTTGGGCCCCATAATGTAGAGAAATAGTAAAAGACTTCAAAAATCTTCTCTTCTGAATGTACAAGAGATATACTTTACTTAATTCATGTAAAAACTCTTCTGTCATCTAGGTTTAGATATGCACAAATGGTAGTCATGAGGCTCAAAATAGAGAAACGACAAGACAGTTGGGAAATCACTAAAATTTATGTTGTGAAAACTATTAACTTTTTGTATAGGGATAAGAATACATGTGTATTTATTAGAATATTGTAGGTATTAATATGACGACCATTCTGATATATGGTTCAACATCATAGGTTTAAAGGTCAATAACTGCATATTAAAGATGAAATTATGAATTGTCATGAAAACAATTTACTTTTTGTATAGGCATATATATGAGTATTGTAGGTATTAATATGATAGTCATTTTGATATTTGGTTGAAGTTCATAGGTTCAAAGGTCAAGGTCATAATTGCAGAAAAAGACTTAAATGGTTACTGATTTGAAAATTACAGTAGAACTTCGATGACTCGAAGTCCACGGGACTTCGACTAAATATTCGAGCCATCGGGGGTTCGAGAGATCGAACATCGAGATATGATTGGAGGTTCAGGTTCTCATGTTTACCGACCATTAAAGAATCTTTAAATTTGTTTTACATGTAAATAAACTAAAAGGTCAAATTATGAAAAGTCCGAATTATTTATCACGAAATATTTAAAAAAAATAAAAAAGAATAACATGTCCCAATTAAAATACAAAATTCATTTCAAATTACATGTTGATCTGCAATCAGCCGTATGATGCTACGGGGTTAGAATATGGCACTTTATTTTAATTTCAACAGGGGCTGAAACAAAATAAACTTACTTCATTCTTTGTTGCACATGTAATACTTTAAAGAAAAACATTACAAAACGTAATAATTACCGGTCGTTTTAATCATGGGAAATAACGATAATACACATTACTATACATATTCCAAGGGCATGTAAATTACAGAATCCTGATGTGCAATTATAAGGCACGAGCGACTGAGGTGTTTTAAAAATAGCAATCAAACACTTCCGCGTGTTGTAAACGGATTAAGAGATTAAAGAACTGAGCATATCGAAATTCTCTTAGTAGGTTAATTATTAATTAATTAATTAATTTTAGGTAACTGTCTAGATTAATCATTTCTTTCCACTACATTACTTTTGATGAAATCTGTAATATGGCTTCAGCTTGTTTTGTTTACAATGACCAGGACCACATGTCCTTCTGGCAAAAACTGTATTCGAGCGAAAGAAGTTGAATTTTGACTAACTTTATACTTTTGAAAAATATTTGTTGTTCGAGCAAGCAGGGGTATTTGAGTTAACAAAATTCGAGGTTTATTTACATAGGATATAATAGGAAATTGGTTGGGACCAACAGATGACTTTGAGTTATCCGCGGTATTTAACGCAACAATGTTCGATCGATCGAAATTTTACTGTATTTATTGTACTTTAGTTACTTCATGCAAATTAGCTATTTATAAATGAACTGTGACTAGATATTTCTGATTAAGTATTGTGGCAGTTCGAAACTTGAGAAAACTTGGAAAGTTTTTGTAATTAAGTTCTTTACAAAAGATTTTGGACATATCAGGTAAACATTAAGGCCCATGGGCCTCTTTATATAAAACATTACATTGTTACATTTCTTTCCAGTCTGGTAGAAATAATCTTTTGGCATATACTGTATATATGGTATCATTTTGCTAGCAATATTCTGTTCCAGCTTTGTAGTAAATTAGCCTCTGAATTTAATGATATATCATTTTGTAAAAGCTATAGTAAAATATATTTCATTACAATTACATTCCAATCCAGTTTGGTGGGATGTGATCTTCTGTCACATAAAGAGAATAAAGTTTTGAGCCTTTCTTTGGATAATCCTTATAATAAACTGTGACACCATTTATCAACCAACCAACCCACCACCCATAACTCCCGACTGTTAATAAAGCATGGTTACATTTTGTTAGTATGGCCATATCAATGGCTGCACTATTTCCAGATCTTACATATTTTACATCCTTCGATGTAAAATGTTTTTTGCACCATGGGAGATCATCAGATGCCATTATAAATATCACATTTTTAAATTTTGATTTAAAAAACTGCATTCCTCTGGTAACATAATCAACATCTGCAGCAACATAACCATAATCCATAAAAATTTTATTTTTTACCATGTCCCCTCTCCTTATGTGAACAGCAACATATGTTATACTACCTTTTGAAGAGACACTTGCCGGTGATACGAGAGCTGCAAACTGGTCTGAAGCAATTTTCTCAATACGGGCATTAAATCTGAACTCTCTTCTTACTTTTTCTTCAACATTTTTAAAATACTTCCAGCTTTGATAATATCCCAATAATTTGTAATTTGCACTTTCACTTAAACTCATAGCACCAGGTTCAAATGCACAACCTTTCTTTTCTTTATATGTCTTTGTAAAGTGATGTGATCTTCTATTTTTTGACACAGTTAAGTAAAAATATCTGTATAATTCTAAAGAACCAGAAACAACTGGAATGAGATTATTTTTTTCAGCAATTCCATACAAGGAAGCAGTTTGAAATAATAGATTTCCCAACCTACCCTGGAAGTCCAGAGTAATAAAATGAGAAGGCGGGTGTCTGGTTGCGATGGTAACATGTTTCACCATGGGAGCATTGACTGTAGTCCTTGAACTTGAAAATGTACCAACAGTCAAGTCTTTTTTATCAGCATAAATTAATGTTTTATTTTTTATACTAGTTTTCAAAGCAAATGATTTTTTGAAAATAGTTCTTACATATTTTTGTCTTTCTGTATCAGTGGCTACATGTTCCATTTCAATTTTATTTTTCAACAGAGTAATATTTTCCTTTAATAATGGTACAGTTGTACTTTTTTCCAAAATTTTACTGGAAACTGCAGAAATTTCAAGTGTTGGATGTTTGAGTGTTGGTAAAGTTTGCCATCTAAAATGGTACTGAGATAAAATTCTCTCTGGTTGTAAGAAGTCAAAATCCCAGATGAACATGAAAAAGCCAATAGCTGCTGCAAATAATATCACTGCACACATGGACCTTCGTAAGAATCCCCAATTACCTGTAAATACATAAACAGTCCTATTTAATGCTGGAGAGTACATTCACATGTTAAATCTTATGATGATCTTTTTTAACTTACCAAAAATTAACTTCATGTATTTTGCTAAGCCAATTGTGTATTTAAGCCATGTTGATTAAAAAAATAAAGTACATTATCAGGTCAACCTGTGAAGAACATTATAAAGATTACATTATTTTTAAAAAAAAACATCATACAAATATAAATATTATAAATGATGATGGTGTTTTTTTTTTTTTTTTTTAATTATTATTTTTTTATTTTTTTTGTGTGTGTGTTCCTGGGCTATGGATTGATTTAACATGCAGTCAAGATACTTTCACTTATATAAAAGTTCAGGTATGGTGTATCTAAGGATTCAGAACTTCAGAAGTGCTGCAATGGGCTGATAGCACTATCAAGTTGTCACCCCCTGATCCGCTAGAGGGCTACTACTTCTGGGGAGTTCACAGCTGTAAACAACTTTGCTACTATCATGTATCTATTAAATGCCTGTGTATTAGTTGAAATGCATCGCTTCTTTTATGTAAAAAGTTATACATAGACTGCATTAATGTTTAAAATACATCTTTTAATTAAAATCAATTATCTTTACTTGTCATTACAGTGTTAAAAATCGATTTTATACGATTTGATGATGCATATGTTGACCTTATCTTGACACATGCTCAGTTAATGGGGAGGGTTAGCCCATAGAATTTATCCGTAATAAAATGGAAAAATAATCATCATATGTTGCAATTTATAGTAAATAGTGCATTATACTTAGTAATCAGTCTTGTACACGCTTAACCTGGATATAAGTAATACATGGTTGACTTGGATTTTGGTGTATATAAAAAATGTTACAGAATTATACGCCGTAAATCTTTGTATTTTTCTTCATTTTCAAGTAGTGAGAATTATTATTCACTTACTGATGCTAGAGAGAAATAATTTGTAATATTAAACATGAAAACAGTTAAAAATTATAAATACACTTGTGTCTTATTTATTTACACGATCAACAGTATTTATTCAAAAAACAGAAAATATTACTTAATTCAATAAGTTTAAGGAGTAACGGCTACATATAATTTAATTTTTGTATTATGATTTGATTTATGTATCTTTTGTTTTATTAATATGATTTTTTAAAGTTTATGTAAACCCTTGTCAGCACAAGCTATATGTCTAAAACGACGTGCAATAATTGTCATAATCACTTTATTTGAAAACATTCCGATTGGTATTCAAAACAAAGTGAAAATGTTTCAACTAAAACAAACAGAACCAAACAAATAATAACCAAACCAATTTATTATTATCAGCAGATGTTTTTGCGCTCTCTCTCTCTCTCTCTCAAAGAGAGAGAGTTAAAATAAAAGCTTTTTTCTTTGGGAAATATTCGTATATAGTGAATATAAGTAATTATAGAAAGAAAAGAAGTTCGAAGTAATTATAAGTGATAGAGAGAAAAGACTCATAGTGATTATGAGTGATAGAGAGAAAAGGGCACGTAGTGATTATAAGTGATAGAGAGAAAAGACTCGTAGTGATTATGACTGATGGAGAGAATACAACCTGTAGTGATTATGAGTGATAGAGAGAAAATACAGAAATAATTAGTGATAGAGAGAAAAGACTTGTAGTAATTATGAGTGATAGAGAGAAAAGGGATTGAAGTGATTATGACTGACAGAAGAAATAAACAGCTGCGCCTGGAGCGAATGATACGCCCGTCAGATATTTAAAGTTCTTTTTTAATGTTTTAAACAACTTGACATTTAGCTGAAACATATTTTTTTAAAACATAAGTAGCAAATTTATTTTTCAATGTTTATTCACAAACCTTTTTGATTATAGGACAAATATAACACAAAAGTTTCATAAAAAAGTTCAAATGATTTTTGAGTTACAACATGCAAAAAAATGCCTAAAATTTGACAATTAAAGGCCAATAACTCTACAATAAGAAAACATACGAATCTCCAAAAAAAGGGAGCTCTCTGCCATGGATACCAATATAACACAAAAGTTTCATTCAAATTATTCAAAGCATTTTTGAGTTATTGTACAACATGCAAAAAAATGCCCAAAATTTGACAATTAAAGGCCAATAACTCTGCAACGAGAAAACATACCAATCTCAAAAACGAAAGCGAGCTTTCTGCCTTAGATACAAACATTTCACAAAAGTTTCATTACAATTGCTCAAAGCATTCTTGAGTTAATGTACGATGTGTGGACATACAGATGGACGGACGGATGCGCCATACCATAATACATCCCGTCATAGATGGGCGTATAAAAACGTAGTGATTATAAGTTGTAGAGAACAAAAGGGCTCGTAGTGATTATGAGTGATGCAGAGAAAAGGACTCGTATTGATTATGGCTGATAGAGAGAAAAGGTCTTGTAGTGATTATGACTGATACAAAGATAAATAATTAGTGCTTTTTAATTACGTTTGAATTTTTATATTAACATGGCTTGTGTAATTATAAAATTTGTTCAAACGGGCTCTTAGTATTTGTAAAATGTGTTCAGATTATCTCAAATTGAATACTAATTATGGTTGTTTACTGTAAACAATTTCCTTCCATCAAATATACAAGTGTCAAAATTTTCAAGGTATTTTAGGAAAATAAAAACCTTTGATGTATAGAAAGTCGGGATAACTGCATATATTTGACCATGTGAAGGCGTGGATATACACAGGTATCTTCAAATACCTGTGTATATTCACCCGTCAGTATAAATGTTAATTAAAGATTAATGGTTGTATCCTTGTCCCAGAGAAGTCTTGTATACCTCAAAAGTTTGTAGCATGCAATATATGTTCAATTCCATAGGTCAAGACCTCCCCTATTACCTGATCAAGTGTCAAAATTCAGTCAACATAGACATCAACTCTGCAAAAAATCAGTGCTTTACACTGTTTGATTTAAATGACAAGTAGATAAAATAAAAATAACCCAAAAAACCTGCAACCATGAACTCCCCGGAAGTAGTATCTCTCTAGCGGATTGTAACTCGATCGTATTATCGGCCCATTCATAAGCCATTGTGACTCTCCAAAAATAACTTCCCTCTTTTTAATTTTTAATTAGTTTATTCATTTTTTTAGGAAAAAAAAATTATTTATTATATTCTGGAGAAAAAGGTTGTAGGATAGAGAATGGAGTGGAGTAATTGTGTTTTATTCCACAGTCAATACTCTTATAACAAGAGAGGCAGTTTTAGGACTGCATTGTAAAATTATTATTCTGGTAAATATCTTGATGTGCAAAAGTCAAATATTAATTTTAAGGTGAATTAAATCCTAATATTTAACTTAAAATTATAAAAAGTATTGTCATACAGAATATAAAACATCAATAATTTCTCAATTATTTTCCAGAAACAGACTATATCCTCACACCAGTAATTAAATCCTATTGTTTCACTTAATCCTACAACTGACAGCAAAATTCCTACTTAGCCAACATTTAAAACCTTACCTATAAGTACAAAATTTCAATATGTTGGCTAAGTGGGAATGAATCATTGATCCATCGTCAGGTAATTAAAACTTTAGTTAAACTACATGTACTACTAGACATGTCTGGATAAGCCAGAGATGAACTTCGGACTTGGAAATGAACGTGAACTTCTACTTTTGAGGGGTCATCTCAAAACAACAGTTTTGTAATGTGCATTTTTTCCAATGTTATAAGCTCATAATTAAAGTTACCAGGAGATAGGTTACGACAAGTATTTGTTTTTTGTCTCATCAGAAAAATTTCTGCTATTCGTGACAATCATCTATTACCAAACTTACACAAGGTCATGCATATGTGCAAGTGTTTGCGTGTTTTTTGTTTGTGTAGATATACGCTGGATTACATGAAATCATTTAAACTTCAAAATTATCCGACGTGTAAAATTGTTAAAAATATTTTCTTAAAACTAAGGCTCTACATCTTTCAATGTGTATCCTTATCTGAATTTTGGAACAACTTTGTTTTAGGAATTTTGGATTATTTTTTTGTATGTGCGTCAAAATATTTTGCATTATTTGATTACAACTTTTTCTGACTTGAGCACATACCCATGCAGTGCACACACACACACACACACACACACACACACACACACACACACACACACGTGCATGCACATAACTGTTTAACCTTTGCTTATTCTCAGAATCGGCAATGCTTATATTGTCATTTAATAATGTTTAGACCAGCCCGGTTAGCTCAGTTAGTACAGTGTCCACTCCATGGTGTGGGAGACCTGGTTTGATTCCAGTTCGTAACATACTAAAGTCGTAAAAAAATAGAAGTTTCCGCTGCCCAGCTTAACACTCAGCATTAATGGGTTAGGGAAACGACTGGCTTACCTAGTGTCAGGAAATGGACTAGGGGGGTAGTAGTTAGACTGCGGCTACTGTCTCAGTGTACTAGCACCAAATAGTCGACCTTAGTCCGCTCTAGGCAACACAGTCCAGAAACCCTATGCACCCCTCACTGCAGACATGCAATAAAAGAAATGAGAAAGTAATCTATAAAAAGTGCTAACATCGTGAAATGACTGAAAAATTGTCAAAAAGATGTAAAAAAGCAACAATCAATCAATCAATAATGTTTATGGTTTGGTTTTATATTTTTTTGCAATTTTATATTTGCAATGTAATAACCACATTGTTTTGGTCCTGAAATGAAAATTTACTCTTCCACTGCATCATTATGGTGTCATCCTAGAAGGTATATAGCCTCTATAGTAGAAGTGTGTGCTGCTTTGGTTGTACGTCGGCAACGATTATTTAACTGAATATATTATTATGTTGTATGGGTCACAAAGTAGCGTATTTTGAAGTATAAAAAAGTATCATTATTTTTATATGTATGTTAAGGGTTAATATTACTTTTGAGATGACCCCCAAAATTAGAAGTTCATGTTCATCTTCAACTCTGAAGTTCATCTCTACCTTATCCAGACATGTCTACTAGTAACACTCATTACCACAGGTGTGACTTTTGCCATGCATGGTTGAACCCGCTAAGAGATTGTCAGTAGACAATGTCGTAGTAAAGAAAATGTTTTATATGTAAAATGTACATTTGTTCCCAAAATTTACTGTCGTTGCTGGAAACTGTAAATGTCATTATAAAGAAGGGAAAAATGCACTGTGTATGTCTGTTCCCTCAATTTTTTGTCAGTAAGTTTAATTGCCATTGTAAAGAAGGTTGTTATAAAGAGGGTTCTCTGTATATTGACAAAAATATAATTTTCAGCAATTTCCCTACTCCCTGCCTTGTCATTTCCCCATTATGAGCCCCATTGCTACCATTTGTGCTAATGTAAATCTAGATGACCTAAAAACCTTATACATGAAATAACCAAAGTATAACTGTATAACTGTTGTACATTTAGACGAGAAGAATTTTAAAAAATTTTCACTTCCCCCCCCCCTTTTTTTTTTTTAATTGGGCCCCAAGGGGACATAACTCCATAACTTGTGCAAATCTCAAAGGCATTCCTCTAGGCATGATGGTTACCAAGTTTCATTCAATTTTGCTTAGTGGGTTAAAATTTAAGTATGACACATGAGAGACAACAGATGAAGATAGATCACAATATATTTCAATATTGATATTTCAAAAATGTTTACAAAGTGCAAAAGACAATATATCAATTACAGAAACTTTCTAAGTTTTCTCAAGTTTAGAACTGCCACAATCAAAAATATCATGTCACATTTCATTTATAAGTAGCTAATATGCATATAGTAGCTATAGTACAATGGATAATTTCCAAATCATTAACCATTTCACTATATTTATGCAGCTATGTCCTTGACCTTTGAACCAATGACCTTGAAACATGTACCAAAATGATCGTAATATCAATACATACAATATTTTAATATACATGTCTATATAAAAAGTTAGTAGTTTTCAAGATTTTTAACAATTCAAGCCTTCTTATGCAGCTATAACCTTGAACTTTGAACATATGACCTTGAACTTTGAACATCCTTGAACCATATATTTAAACATGATCGCCATAACAATACCTACGATATTCTAATATAAATGCCTAAACAAATGGGTAATAGTATAGTTTTCAAAATAAATAACAATTTCAGTCTTCTTATGCAGCTATGACCTTGACCTTTGAACCTATGAAGTTGAACCATATATCAAAATCATTGTCATATCAATATCTACAATATTCTAAAATATACAAGCCTATACAAAAATTGCTCTAATCTATTACATGAACAAACAAGAGGCCCTTAACCCTCACCTGAGGATATGTCCAACATTGTTTGCAAAGTGCAATAGACAGAACTGGGTTAGAACTGCCACAATACTTAATCAAAAATATCTACATTTTTAAGTACCGGTAGCTAATATGCTTATTGTAACTATAGTACAATGAATAATTTCCAAATCATTCACCATTTCAGTATACTTATGCTGCTATACCCTTGACCTTTAAACCTATAACCTTGAACCATACATCAAATTTATAGTCATATTAATACCTACAATATTTTAATATACATGCCTATACATAATGGTAATAGTTTTTAAGATAATTAACAATTTCAATATTCTAATGCAGCTATATCCTTGACCTTTGAACCTATGATCTTGACCCATACTTCAAAATGAGTCATATCAATACCTACAATTTTCTTATATACATGCCTATACAAAAGTTTATAACTTTAAGATAATAAAAAATTTTATTCTTTTTATACAGCTATGACCTTGACCTTTGAACCTATGACCTTGAATCATATATCAAAATGATTGTCATATCAATTACTACAATGTTGTTAAATGCCTATACAAAAAGTTTACATCTTTAAGATAATTAACAATTTTAGTTTTTTTATGTAGCTTTGAAAGTATAACCTTTCAGTTTAGGTGAGCTAAGAATTGTACAGAAAAACCTGTTAATTGTGTTAAATGCCCCTACATCTGTTTTTCATATTTCAAATTTCAACAATATCCTTTTAATTATTGAAGTATACATACTGAAAGAAATTACTTTTCACATTGCACAAAAATTGTTCAGAAAAACCTGTTACATATAGTGAATCCCTGATATCATATTCTATATTTCAAAATTCAATAAAATCGTTACAATAATAAACCCTTAATGGTCATTTATAGGTTTTTTATGTATAGTATTGGTGGTTACCATGGATTTCAAATGAACATTTTAGATGATACTTTTAATTTTTACCAACCAAAGACATTTCATACCAAATTTTGTTTCAATTTGCCTTTTGGTTTCAGAGAAGACTTAAGTTCATGGACAACATGCAGGATTGCACACATGCTTTTTGATGCCATAAGCTTAACATGGCTTTGCCATTTGAGATAAAAATGAGTGCAAACATGAATCTGCACATACTGCACTATGAGGCAAGTTCACATCTACTTATGTCAACTGAGCCAAAACAATGACAAACTCATTTTTTAAAAATAAGGAATTATCCTTTCTGATATTTAAGAACTATATAATAAGGCAACTTAAGATGATTTTTACATTATTGTAAATGATTTAGCCTTACCTTGATTTGAAGAACACGCCAAAAGGCATGAGAACCTGAAATATAAAAAAAGAGTTATGACATACAAATATTTATCAGCACACCTGATATTTTAAGAGCATACTTCAAAGGTCAATGGCTTCAGACCAACTAGGCTGCATTACTTTGTCTTTAAGAAAGAAACAAGATTGCAACAAATTATCCAATAAATAAACTGGCACCAGGAAAAATCCTCCATGTGGTATAATTAGCTTATCTGAGCTGAAAGCTCAGATGAGCTATTGCAATGGTTCTCCATCATTGCATCATGTGTTGACTTTTAAGATTTTAATCTTCTACTCTAAAACTTCATGGTGATAAATGGCATCACGCAAAATGTATGGACAAGTATATCAATCGCTAAATATAATGAACTGTCAAATACTGAAGGCTATTGGTTTTGTAATAAATGTGAACTCCCACATTTTAGTGACTCGTTCTTGAATTCAAGCACATCAACAAGTAGTAGTAACCATAGCAACATCAACAGTCATGACACAAGTTATTCCTCTTGTGAATCTACTTCAGATATAAACAATGAGGACCTATTCCATCAATATGGGACAACAAAAGGAAACATCCAAATCAATTCCTATGTTCAAATTTAAATATAAACAGTTATCGGAACAAATTCTGATTAATCAAGGAACTCTTGAACTCAAATATTATTGACATGCTAATCATTGCAGAAATGAAGCTGGACGATACATTCCCGAAAAACCAGCTCCATTAAAACCAAGCATAAATGATGTTATCATTACAAACAAAAGTAATTTTTGTAACAATGTGTTAAATTTTAACTGTGGTTTGAGTGATTTCCATCATATGATAGCATTACAGATTAAAGGTAAATTGGGTCTCAGAAAACAAAAATTTAGAAACTCTAGAAGTTTTAGAAACTTCAATAATGAACATTTCTTGGCAGATTAATAGACAGAATTAACAGTCACTGAGCTATCAACAGACACACACAAATAATATGAACAATTTGCAACAAAACTTACAAATGTCATAAACAAGCATGCACCAATCAAGGAGAGTACTTGCACAACCAGCCCCATTCATAAACAAACATATACGACAAGCTGTTTACAAAACAGAATGTTATACAACACTTTCAAACAAACTCCAACTCCACAACACCAGTCAAATTACAAAACACAAAGAAACTTTGTAACTAAACTCAAAAGAACTTCCATTAATAAATATTTCCTAGAGAGATGCATTAGCGGCCCAAAAACCAAATCGTTTTGGCCAACAATAAAACCATTTATAAGCAACAAAGATAACAACACCACAAAAGATATCATTATACAGGAAGGCAATAACATTGTTCAAAACCAACAAGATGTCACTGATATTTTCAATAATTTTTACATAAACGTTGCAAAGGACATAGGGAACAAAAATACATTAACAAATGAAGAACACCCGAGCATTAAAGCCGTTAAAACAAATCACCAAAACCATTCAACCTTAAATTTTATACCAGTCACATAACAGATTTTGTCACCAAACAAATACAATCACTTAACTCCAAAAAGGCAACAGGGGTAGATGGTATGTCACCCAAATTACTCAAACTAGCCCAGCCAGCAATAATACATCCACTTACAGACATTATCAACCAGTCAAAACAAACATCAACTTTTCCAGACAAACCCAAACAAGCCCAAGTCACTCCAATTCACAAGAAAAACAGTGCAACAGACAAAAGTAATTAGACCTGTCAGTATTCTCCCAACAATATCAAAACTATTTGAAAAAGCTACTTAAGCATTAAGCATCATAGATCGATTACAAACAAAGTTAAATGCTTATATTTACAATCCATAGCTTACAACTTAAAAATGTTTGAAATTTGATTAATTCAATTATGATTTTCGTGGAAATTCCTTGTAAATACCGAACAGGTTTCAACCGCATAAAACTGGGTTAGCTCAGCCTACCCGTTCTCATTTTCAAAAAATGACAACAACAGATAAACGTGTCAAGGTTTTATTTAAATATCTGTGCTTTTACAATTCATATTAATGTTTACACTATGTACAATTATTGAATGTTGAATTTGTGAGAAATCCTGACTGGAAAGAATTGGATGATAGTGCAGTACTTCGTAATATCGAACGGAATTATCTGATTCAGTGGACACGATGAATTGTTTACATTCTGCGACTTGTCACGTTTATTTGTGTTTACATCATACTTTCCTGTGACGCAAAACCATGCCGTCAGAATACGAAAGGTCGCACATGAAGCTTTCAGTCTATGCTGTGATAGATCGAATCACTTGTCAAATAGTTCATTACAGAGAATTTGATTTGGATTGTAAATATAAACTCTCAACTTTCAAAACACTTTGAACAACACCATTTCCATCCATACCTCTCTGCTTTCAGACCAGGATATGGCTTGATGACAATAAATACATAGCAGCCATACTAATGGATCTCTCAAAAGCTTTCGACTGCCTCCCTCATGATCTTCTTCTTCTTAAACTCAAACACTATGGACTCTCAGATACAGCTACAAAACTAATACAAAGTTACTTAACAAACAGAAAACAATGTGTAAAATTAGGCACCACAAAGCTCCTGGCAACCAATATACAAAGGGATTCCACAAGGATCTATTTTTGGCCCTGTCCTTTTCAATATCTTCCTCAATGATATTTTCTACTTCACACAATACTGCAATCTGTACAACTACGCTGACGGCAACACACTATCAGCTATAAATTCTGACTTAAGCACCATTATATCACACCTAGAAACAGACAGCATCTCACTCATACAATGGTTCTCAGACAATCAAATGCAAGTAAATCCCAACAAGTTTCAGGCAATTGCCATAGGCAAAAAAAACACAACTAGCAAATATTACCTTTAACCTCAACAACAACACAATTTAAACAGAAAAAGAAGTTTAACTCCTGGGTGTCACAATGGACTTTGAACTCAATTCAACAGCCATATCTCTGAAATTTGTAAAAAAGCTTCAAGACAATTAAATGTACTCAAACGCATTGGACATCATTTAAACAAACTTGGTAGACTAACAATATACTACTCTCAAACTTCAACTACTGTCTTCTTATAACATGGCATTTCTGCAGTCAACAAAATACACAAAAAACTGGGAAAAAATACAAGAAAGGGCACTCAGATTTATCTACAATGACCATCACAGTACAACCTCCTCAACAAATCAAAACTACCTACACTCAAACTCAGAAGAATTAGAACAATGGCAATAGAAGTTTTCAAAATAATTTGTAGGCTATCGACAAGACCTCATACAAATTAAAAATTCTCATATATCTTCCAAGTACACAAACAAAGCAGACATACCACAAATCAGAACAACAAGACACAAGCTAAATTCTTTGTGCTATGAGGGTGCGAGACTGTTATTTGTTGTAAATTTTTCTTGATTATAAATACAGATTATTATTATTATTGTTATTATTATTATTATTATTATTATTACCAAATTTGATTAAAACTTAGTGGTAACCATGCCTAGGTGAAGACCTTTCAGATTTGAAAAGTGGCAAAGTGTAATTTTTGTAAGAAACTCATAAATGACATACTGGTAACTAGACATCGACACACACTAAGGTGTGAAAAGCACAGGGGAGAGATGCGTTTTTACATCTTTCTTTAATAATATATGAACTAGGGTTAAAAAAAGAAAGGGAAATAATGAAATCCCAATAGGGCCTTTGAGACTCAAATGGTAGACCGAGATTTCTGCGGTCTTTAGATTTATCCTTTTCAATTTTTTTGCCTTGGCGGTCTACTGCACGATTGGAGATTGGAGATAGACCGTCAGATTTTCGGACTACTCAAATGGCTGCATTTATTAAAACTGAGACAGTGGAAAGCTTAAACATCTAGTTAGGCATCATTTGGTACAAAAGAGTGAAGTGAATGAATTAAGTTATGTTTACCAAAGCGTTTTGAAGATTTTAAAAAGGCGGGACGAGTTGGTAAAAAAATGGGACAAGTTGGTAAAATGAAGTTGGGACGGTTGACAATACATACAAATGTTGCTGGTAAAACATGAAAAGGGCCTAGTTAAATTTATTTCATTTACCAATTCCGTAATTTTTCCATCGATGAGATTTTTCGTCTCATTCAGATGACTTCTCCGATGTGTTTGACCTTAACATTCCCTGAAATAGCTCGCTTTTCATCTTCGCAGTGAAAGATATTTACGATATGGGCGGGTTCACGTTCATCGTTGCCGTGTTTTGATTGGTACCGAAAAGTGTCACCCGTACTGCCGAGCTCGAGGTAGTAATTTTCAGCGTGAGTTTTAGTTTTTCATGTATTTTTCTCAGAATATAAATGATTGGGTCATGGAATTTTTACATGATCTAAATATGATATATATCTATCGAAGAATGAAATTTTTTTGTTAGATCTAATACCATTGTTGTAGAGTTTAGCAGTTATTTGAGTGTGGAATTTGACAAATCAAACTATAGCACCGAAATAACTCGTAATTTATATAAGAGTACTAGATAATTACCAAATTTAGATCTTATAAATTTTATCATCAAATCATTCATATTATAAGAGAAATAGATCAAAAATAAAATTCACTCTAAAAATTTATCTCGGACATGGCAGTTCTGCGGCGTCGTCGTTTTGATCTATTACTAAAATCATACTGAATATTACTCAAAATTCAAGTAGAATTTACTACAAATTTTGAAGTCCGATAAGTGTATAAAATTAAATTATAAAATATTACGCGAAAAATAAAATAATGCCAAATATGTGAAATATTGGGTGCGAACGAGGCAATGCGTGTGACACTTTTCGAACGTGACCGTTTTTATTGGTATCTCCTTCTCTTGTTTAGAGAACCCAGTAAGTGGAACTCTCTAAATGCGTGTACATGTGAATTTGAACGACTGTTGTATCAAATAACCGACTAAATAAATGGCTGGCTGACTATCTAATTTGATTTTTAAAATGATTTTTATACATTGCAAATTACCATTAAGTAAAAATGAACTGTCCCAATATTATTCCTTCACTCCTATAATTCTGAAAATCCATTTAAAAAAATAACACAAAATATCAATTCATAAGTTTATGTAAAAATAAATAAATTAATTAATTTATTTATTTATTTTTTTATTTATTTATTTATTTTTACATAAGTATGAATTGATATTTTGTGTTATTTTTTAAATGGATTTTCAGAATTATAGAAGTGAATTATATAGAATTACTTAGTAATTCATGGACTTCTGATATTACATATTCCATGATGGACCGTGTATAAATATACTTATCCCAAAAAGTTTCCATTTAATTGAGACCTTATTGAACCAAATGTGGCGTAACACGATTGATTTTAAACTTTTGAAAATTATAAATTTCAATTGAAAATTTGGATTACATGTATAAATATCAAATTATCCTAATATTTAACGAAAAATGTTTTAAAAAAGTTTCATCAGAATATTCTGTTAAATTACACAATCAATCAAGTGTCTATTGATTTGAGACTGTTATGTAATTTAGTTTTCACCACTTCACCTCGGTGAAGCCAAATCCATAAGTATATTGGCTAATAATATTGGCGCTTGGTAGATAAAATGGGCACTATAATATGTAGAAGTGTGGGAGAGCTCAGGTGTTATCCCGTTCTACCCTGCAGTGTTGGGAGCTCAGGTGTTATCCCCGTCCTGTCCTGTATTGTTGGGAGCTCAGGTGTTATCCCCGTCCTGTCCTCCAGTGTTGGGAGCTCAGGTGTTATCCCCGTTCTGTCCCACAGTCAGTATTGGGAGCTCAGTTGTTGTCCCCTTCCTGCCCTGCAGTTATGAGGCGCCGTTTCTATATTTATTCAGTATTTTAACATATGCATAAATCGATTTTTGGATATCCATAAATCGATTATTGCATATGCAAAAATAGTCGGTATTTTTGCATATGTAAAAATCGAATTATGGATATCCAAAAATCGATTTATGGATATCCAAAAATCGATTTATGCATATGTAAAAATATTTGGCATTTTTGCATATGCAAAAATCGATTTATGGATATCCAAAAATAAATTTGTAAAATTTGAAAATACTGAGTTCTCCCCAATTATCAATCCCGAAGTAAATACTTTCCGATATATTGTGAGAGTAATACTTTTCTATTGTAACAAATAAAAATCGTTAATTTTCTTTATGGTTAATAAATGCACTTTCAAAATAAGTGAAAAAATATAAGCCTACGCATTTTTAAAAACTAAAGTGTTTATTACATTACGATTCATTACATTACCACGCGACGCTTCGCGCTACAAAATCCAGCATGGCTGCTAGAAATAATAAACGGAAAGAATGAATATCAGAGGAGTATATCAAACGCATTGAGGTGTTTGGAAATTGATGATCGGCATGTTGACGACAAAGCTGTCGATATCATATCAGATATTGAGTTAATTGCCATGTTACAAACCGACGTAATAATAAACACGAAATAGACCCGCACTAAATATGTGGGGAGAAATCATTTCACACTCGCGATTTATGGATATGTTAAAATCGATTTTTACATATGCAAAAATACCGACTATTTTTGCATATGCAAAAATCGATTTATGGATATCCAAAAGTCGATTTATGCATATGTAAAAATGTATTTTTGCATATGCAAAAATAGCCAGCATTTTAACATATGTAAAAATGTATTTATGCATATGCAAAAATCGATTTATGGATATCCATAAATCGAATTTTACATATGCAAAATTATTTTTGGATATCTTTAAATAATTTTACATATGTTAAATTAGATTTATGGATATCCATAAATGAATTATGCATATGCTAAAATAGTGAATAAATATAGAAACGGCGCCTCATATGCAGTAGCATCAAATCTACTTTTTACACTACACCATCTCTAAATAAATACACCTTTCGGCGAAGTAAATAATGTAGGTCATTACAATGTCAGAAGAAAAGTACACTTTGTATTATATTCCAGGGTCCTATTATTCACAGAAGGTAAGACTAAAATGAGCATTTATAAGTGCACAGAAGTAATATTGGTCTGTCAGTATAATTTGTAACATTATATAGGATCCTAGCTGTAGTTTAACAAATAAAGGTCATGAGCCTTTATTATACACAGAAAATGATATAGTTATGCGTATATTCTTGTTCATTTAACACATAAAACACAATTTAGTTTATTGACTAGTTTTAACGATTAATTTATACAAAAATTTGTATTTTACCGTATTTTGCCCTTTTTTTCTGGCATGTATTCTAGACGATATAGAGATATTTTAATCAGTTCACAGCAGTGTAATATATATATTCTGAACCAGTGAAAGGAAAATATACACGTCATTTTTCTACCACAAATAGTCTAGTCAATCTATGAAAAAATAGGGTCAAACCTCAAAGTAATTGCAACACAAAATATTTTTATGTGATTGTTTTTAGGAATTGTGTTTTTATTCACAATAAAAAAAATGTACCAATTTCAATCCAGTAGAATTTGGGTTTTTTGCCAATTGAAGTTTTCTATAGAAAAGGGAGATAACTCTGTATTGTGATCCTAAATTTTACACAAAATTTTCTAAACTTCAAGTTTTTTCTGATACTATATGAAGAACAACCTAGAAATAAGATGGAAATTTATACAGAGACTAAAAATAAATAATTTAAGACAATTTAGAATGTAACATGTAAATGGAATGTAAAAAAAATGAATTATTTTGTTGAAAGAATTTATGCCAAAACGCTGATTAAGGGCACGTTGATGAGATGGAAAAAAGGTTTATTCACCTCAAATATGTTTTGTTATACACAAAAAAGATGAAATAAGTATTCCCAAGTTAAAAAAAAAGTATATCTCGGGTTAAAAATCTTGACTTTTCTATACTGCTACTTCATTACTTTGAGTATTCTGTTATAGAAACATTAGATTGTGAAAGACTTAAAGTAAAATGCAACTGAATGAAAATGGGCCAATGATTTTACTTTAAATGAAATTAGAAATGTTGAATATACATATGGAATCAGTTATGATTGATTAATTCCAGGTTTTTTGCTTTACTTTTTGTTAAAATAGCAAAAAACATATGATATTTGGACTGAAACTCCACCTGTTTTACAGGAGTTATCTCCCTTGTCTATTTAAACCCCAATAAGAAATTAAAACTTCTCAAAAACTTGTTTCCCCTTGTCAGATTTTGGAAGACTTTTTACTAGATCTATAAACATTTCATGTATTTGAGAGCACATCAGTAACAAAATTTGTTCTGTTGCAGTTAGTTTCAGGTCAAACTGTAGATTGACTAGACTAAAACATGAACAACCGAGGCATTCCTCATCATATTTTGTTCATTTCATCTCGTAGTAATATAACTTACTTCCGTTAAGTACAGAAAGTGTTGGAACCTATATCTTATCATGAATACATTCTTTCTTTATTGAAAAAAGCTATATATAATTTATACACAGTAAATTGACTTGTTTATGTTTCGTGAGCCAATAAACTTGTAATTAATTAGTTAATTTGCTGGACAAATTAAAGTGAAATGATATTCATGTAAATAACAACACGAACACGTGACATGTCCTTAAATGTCTTAGAATATTTGTATACCGTCTAGGGTCAACATTTAACTCTCGATTTCCACATCTTAGTTTTGAAAGGATAGATAGATGTTCATTACATACACACTAAATAAAATTTAAAATCACATTTAAGTTTATATTAACATACACATACAATTTATTCTTTTGCATTATAGATCACGTATAATCACTGTGAAATAAGTTCAATATTGATAAAATATGAATTTTAATTATACCAATATTCAGAGAACTCATTTCAAATTGCAAAAGAGAACTTAAATTGGTTATAATCTTAAAAACTATTAAATTTTTTTATAGGCATTTATATTAGAATATTACAGATATTGACATGACGATTATTTTTATATGTGGTTCAAGATCGTATGTTCAAAGGTCAAGGTCATAGCTGCATAAAAAGACCCAAAATTATTATTTATCTTGAAAAATATTAACTTTTTGTATATGTATGTATACTAGAATATTGTAGGTATTGACATGACGATCATTTTGATTAACGATTCAAGGTCATATGTTCAAAGATCAAGAATGTAGTTGCATAAGAAGACTTAAATTGCTAATTTTCTTGAAAACTTTTAACTTTTTATTTATGCATGTGTTTACGAATATTGTTGGTATTGATATGACAATCATTTTGATAGGCCATAGATTTAAAAGGTCAAGGGCATAGCTGCAGAAAAAAGACTGAAATGGTTAATGATTTGGAAATAATTAATTGTACTACAGTTACTACATGCATATAAGCTTATAAATAAAATGTGACTATATATTTCTGATTAAGTTTTATAGCATTTCTTAACTTCAGAAAGCTTGGAAAGTTTCTGTACTTGATATATCCTCAGGTGAGCGTTAAGGCCCATGGGCCTCTTGTATAAAAACTGATAACTGATTTTAGGTGGTTCTCTGCTGTTATGAAAAAGATGTTAACTTCCAGAAGTGTTATGTGGATATTGAAAGTGGCCACAATTTTGAGCCTTGGTACATGAGATTAAACCCTAATGGGAATGTACCAACCCTCCAGCATGGCGACAAAGTACTGATAGAATCTGATGATATCCTGCATTATATCGACAAAAAAGTCAAAGTAGGTATGTAAAAATTAAAAAAGAAAGGTTTTGGAAAAGATTGATCTACTAGATCCATGCATACAACTTTCTTTTCCCACTTGACTAACAATTGCCACTTACCGAACTTTTAAGTTAGTCAACATTGTTGAATGAACATTTAAGAATTTACCTGAAAAGTTTTTACAGTAATTTTTTAAACATAATTTACTAGGGTACTTCAGAGGAATATTTTATAGAATAAAATGTGAAAAATATTCTATTACAATTGGAATGTTAAAAATTGTATACAAAATTTAACTATAGAGGTTAGGTTATTAAACTCTTGTAACTTCACAAACTTTCAAGATATTCCGCTTTGTTTTAATAATCCTAAACAACTTACCCAAAGATGAACAAAATTCCATATACAACAAATACTTAAACTCACACAAGTGAAACCAAATTCAAAACATGAATTAAACTAGCATTGGATTTTTTATTACATTAATACGAAAGGATAAAAGATCCAAAAAAATCACTTATGTGATGGTGCTTTGCCATTTACTTATTACACTTACTTTGCTTCATTTGCATTCTAGTCAGATATAATTTATTCACCTCACTTTGTCGCAAATAAAGATTTTAAATGTTTATTTTCAACAGCAGTTTGAGTCATTGAAGAAAAAACAAACAAACAAATCAATCAATAAATACATGTTTAAAAATAAAGGAATAAATAAAATTATGTTTCACTTTTGAAGTTTCGAAAAGTTGAATAAGTCAGCCTCGTTTTGACATTAACGAGGTATATCGAGATCCCACGAAACGGTTGTACGAAACTGGTCTAAAACGATCTATAATTAGAAAAAAATAAATAGCACAACCTGAGAGTATTAGGTTTTTGCATAATTAAAATGTTAATATACAATAGTAAGTAAATAAGCCTTTTACGTAGGAAAGTCGAAGACTTTTCTACTTATGTCATGGTTTTGGTAATCAACGTCGTATCGGCGATGTAAACAGATCTGTCAGTTTTCTTGAGCACTACTGTTATACCAGAGACATATATTACATAATATATGTCTCTGGTTATACTTGCATCCCAAGAAAGTAGACATGTGCAGCACAGCACAATCTTGGTGTTACAAATGCATGTCTGGTTTTATTTAATTCAATTTCAAATTCCAAATTTCAGATATGAAAAAAGCAACACAGACAATAAATAAATAAATTGATTAATTAAACCGCTTCCTCTGCACATAGAGGAATTTGCTTATTTGAGGGTCGGAAATTTGTATATCGTGTGCATGAATAGATTAACAATCAACAATGACTCTTTTAATAATAAATATATATAGAGAATCTCTATGAAAACCAAACAAACAAACAAAAAAGTTATTGAAGAATCAATAAGAAGAAAATAAATAAAATATAGAGGGTTTAGTTCGCGGTGCAGAAATAGCTGTTACGACCATAATAAGGCGACGGCTATAAATATTGGTTTGTGAGCATAGATCCAAATAAAACATTTTGTCGACTCACTAAAGTTTTGAAAATGAATTTTTTTAAATTTTATGGATTTAAGATTCAACGAAGTACTGTTGAGATAAATAAATTTTTACAATGGAGGTATTTAATTGAAAAAGATATTGAGTCAGGTCAGCATGTCATAGTAATTGTATTTTTTGTGAAAAATACGAGTTTTGCTATAATTGGATTTTGTATGTATGGATAAGAATATTTCATTCTGACATTGTTTTATGGCTTGGAATTTTTAAGCTTTTGACACCTTTACATGTACTCTGTAATTATGACAAAGCCTACTGAGGATTATAATGCTTCTCCTACCACCAATAGAGAAGTACATAGATGTCTTTTCACTAGTAGGCTTCCATTCCATTCAAGTCAAACATTGTAATAAAAAAAATCCCGTAGTTTTCTGTGTAGGATAACCATTGTAATCTGTATAAAGTTGTCTTTACTATTCAGATTTCAGCAAACGTAATTTGTTTAAATTATAGTGTCATGTTGTAAATTTTAAAAATTTCTGAATGAAATATTCAAAACTTTACTACATGACATTCAGAAAATTCAAAATTATCACAATATGACAATAGTCCTGTCACGGTAAACCAAATTAAATCCTGAACTATGTTTGATTTATCTTTATTATCTTTGTAAATTAATTTCTAATACCTATCCAAATAAATATGTGATAATTCAGTATTATCACTCTGACAAAAGAAATAATCTTTTTGTAAACATACATGTATATATTGCCCGTCACTGTCGGCTTTCAGTGAGGACGTAAGTAGTGAAAATAATATAATCCAATACCATTACAAGCGAAAAACAAAAAAAAGCAATACACATTTTGTGTGTCTATTCTTTTAAATTATATAATTCACAAATTTCAATTGATTAAATCTATTTTTTTGCACCCCTTACTTTTTCAGATATTTACAACATGATTACAAGGGTAACCAATAAACATTATTGTTATTATTATTATTATTGTTTTTGTTGTTTTTATTATTACAGGACCGACGTTATTCCCCGATAGTGGAAGTACGATCGGGAAAGAAGTTGATTATTGGTATAAAAAACTTTCGGTAATCCAGATAGAAAATATTTCATTTGGGGTTCTAAGACATGCGGAACTGTCAGCAACTGGACCGAAAGTTCCTCGATTGATTAGACGATTCGTCGCTACCCCTGAAGGTATATTATTCATTTATATCTGACATTTCAAATAACCTTAAACATCTACAATTTAAAAGAATCCAATTCAATTTTTATGTGCGTCACTTCGTTTTTTTAAAAAAGTTTTTATTGCGACATTGCATTCGTGAAAAAACAGCAATAAGTTATTGATTTAATTGAATTCATTGAGCGATCGCCACAAACTACTTGTATTAAAGAGAGGCAATAAATGTGCTCGTGTGCGTTATGAACATATCGGTTACATATCTTTTTTGGTGACCGTTTTGATTGTAATTGTATTTACGACATCCGCCTTTTTCCTTTTCTAAGGCATAAACAAGAGGTTCAAGAAAGCAACGGATACCTTACTGAGGTATGCTGAAAAATACCCGGATTTAAGAGAAGTTTATTTGAATAAGCTCAGTAATAGAGAAGACTTTTATACTGGAAACAGCTGTACCTTTGAGAAAACTAGCAAGATACTGGATGAACTAGAAACATTGTTTGATGAAATCGAGGCACAGCTAAAGAAAACAAAACAAGGTAAATAAATGTATATATAGTTCATTAGGCACAAATGTTACCTGATTCTGCACTCCAATGGCATACAAAATATATTTGTAAATGTATATGGTTCATTTGACACAATCATTACGGTATATTACACTCCAATGGTATAATGTAAATGTATTTGGGTCATTAGACTTAAATGTCAACTGAAATTGCACTCCGATGGTATATTTTTAAATGTACGTGGGTCATCAGACACAAACTTTACGGGATATTGCACGCCAATGGCGTATTTGTGCACGTATATGGTTTATCAGACTCTTAAGAACCTCAATTACTTATTCTTTAATTTGTAAATTTTATCTTTTCAGCCCAGAATTCAGACAATTTTTGGTTGTTAGGTTCAGAATTCACAGCGCCGGATATCATCATGGTTATCTTTTTAGATCGTCTGAATATGGTTGGTCTAACGGAAAGATATTTTGGTGCCACCAAACGAGTGTTAGTGAACGATTATTATCAGAGATTAGGGTCTAGAAAATCTGTCCAAAAACTAAGAGCTCATGTATTTGATACGGTGAAGGTCATCTTAGGTTCAAAGTTGAAACAAACTTTGCCAACTATTTTAGGAATTGGATCTGTAATTTTGGCGGCTGGGGCGGCATATTACTTCTGGCATCGTAAATAATCCACATAATATATCTTGTAAGATATTCTTGGTAATTTGTTTCTAGAGAACAAAAGATATTGTCGGTCATATTATCAGGTGTGTAGAAAATTTGTACTAAAACAGCCAATTGCGATAAGACCTGGCCGATATACTTGGTTGTTTGTGGTTTGTAGATAATAAACAAGAATTTGCTAAATATTTTGTTGTTATTATTTTATTCTAGGAAGAGCTAGTTTTGTACAATATTTCGGTCGTACTGATTTAGTATTTAGGACCACATTTTTTATATCAGATATATTTAACTGTATGGTATAAGTAGTATGTGTGATAAATTCTATTTAAATTTTATAATTTTGATTAAAATTGTCAAGCACTAATATCAATGGCAGGAATTGAAAAATGTTCATGTTTTTAGTGATGGTAATGACTATCAATTCAGTATTAAATCACACAGTCCATGTCCAAATTTCAATTCGCCCCCCCCCCCCCCCCAAAAAAAAAAAAAAAAAAAAAAAAAAAAAAAAAAAAAAAAAAAAAAAAATTAAAAATAATAATTTACTTTCACGTGAATTTTTATCAAGGCAGTCCCGGAAGGGGAAGCATCTCTTGTCTAGCTTCATCTGTCATGTACAAAATTAAATTTGAGAATGACAGAAACATGGAACTGTGGGACATCAAATGTATCCAGCATAAGATTTGATACAGAGGCTTCATTCTTATCTACAATATTCTTATGACGGTCAGCCTTTAGCCTAGGTTTGCAATACCATTGAGGCAAGTTTTTTCAGGGGAAAGAACTCTTACACGGATAGTTATAAACGTATGTTGATGATTTTTAAATATATTGATTTGTCATGTTCCATTTTTGTATTTAATCATAAAATACATTAAAAATGGTATATGATTGAATTCAAAAGTGGTGTATGAGAGGTTTTTTTTTTTAGAAATTGATAAAAGAAAATACGGAAGCCGACAGGTGCCACCTACAAAAAACTAGTAAATTAAGTCGTAATTACGACTTACTATCTCGTAATTACGACTAAGTTATGCCGTAATTACGACTTAGTATCTCGTAATTACGACTTACTCTCTCGTAATTTCGACTTAGTTATGTCGTAATTAAGACTTACTATCTCGTAATTACGACTTAGTTATGTCGTAATTACGACTTAGTATCTCGTAATTACGACTTACTCTCTCGTAATTACGACTTAGTTATGTCGTAATTACGACTTAGTTATGCTGCATACAAGAGCCTATTGGGCTACTGCTTTTCGCGTACTAACGTGAAACATTCGTTACTTTTTGCATTATAATGCTTAACATTCGCGTAATATTAAGAATAGTGAAAAGAAAATAGCTTGTGATACTCATGCAAAGGCATAATTAAATACGACGGTTGTTTCATTTTTGTCACCTACGAGATACAAATTGTTTACAAATAAAGTTATCTCATTGGTGCATCACAAAATAATTAAGTCATGTTTACTTGGAAGTAAACTTCAATTTGATCAACCATTTAAATTTGATCACCTATTCTAAATAATAATAATAATAAGAAGAAGAAGAAGAATAATGTCAGTTATAATTTAACACAAATTTATTAGAGTACATACTGAAAAGACACATATTGTTTTAAAATTCTGGTAACACCAACTGCCTGGTATAACTTTATTTCATACACTGCATCATCTGGCAAAGCATAAACATTTTGTTCCATAAGCAAAAGGCACAGGTCCCTCACAGTTTCATCATATGAAAACAACTAAATTTGCGAAAAAATTAAATTGCAGCGGTAGCAACTTAAACCTTGATTACCATATAATCGCAAAACTTGCTACTTTGTTAGCTCTTAACATGTTGATCATTTTGCATTTTATTGTTATTGTATTTCTCTAATAGTTTTTAAGAAACTACTTAAAACAGCTATGTTTAAAAAATATTTTTTGCTATAAAACAGTTTGTATGTAAGAAGCCCGACAACCTGAAATGCCCGGAAAATCCGGAAGGATCAGTTGGGTGTGATGTAACTTTGATAACAAATAACGTTTCACTCGCAGCAGAATGTGAACCTACGCGGCAAAACAAAACAACGATTTTTCTCTTTATATATATAATCGTTTAGTAAAAATGATATTATTCATCATAAAAAAGTTTTTTTGACGTTTTCATATAATTTTTTAATTTTTTAAAATTATGACCCTTGCCAATTGAAAAAAAAATGGAGTCCCCGTTCGACCGTGAGATTGGCTACACGTGCGCACGCGGGATGCGATATGGAAAAAATATCGTACCACCCATTCAATGAGAAAAATCTATCACATATGCGAGATATATATATATATTTTTTTTTTCATTTGCCTTGTGAAATTACCATAGCTTCGAGCTTGAGAGCCGTTGTAATTATTACTGACAATGAATGCCAAAAATTTTGTCACTCCGTGTATGAATACATATAAAATGCAATACACAATCCGGAACTACATTATCGTAGGTAAACAAACACGACTGTCAAGTCACGTTTGTTTACATTCAAGACGAGACTGTAAAACACATTTATGAGATTTACAAAGTAAAATCAAAGAAATTAATAAAATAATATTTTGATAACATATATAGGCACCTGGCTGATATTCACCGTAATATTGACATATGTTAGAGTGAAGCTCAACCTAACAATGTCGACATTCCAGAAGAAATCTCTCGGTAAATCCCTATCACAGATTCGAAGCCCATATGCTTGGTCATTGAAAATTATCCCTCAGTTACAGTTCCCCCCTTCCGGTTTCAGATTCACAAATTTCACTTCCAACATTTAGCCAGCAATCTTTTAATCCAAAACTTCTTTGCAAATTGAAATGGGGCCACACAGGTGCACCTGATTTTCGACTGAAATAGAGTCCACAAATAACAACACATTTATCGCTGATATTCAATTTTTATATATATTATTTACATCCAATATTCTAAAAAATTCATTATGTTAATGAAAAATCGAGAAAATACCATCAAAATACCTGATAACACTATAATTTTTCAAACCCAAACTCTCCGTTGTTACCCCACATTAAAAATATTGCGGATTAATAAAGTGTCGTTCTCGGTCTTAAATTGAGCTGTTGCGTCTACTGGACTCCCCCGATGTGCATGTGTTATAGATGGGAATTTTTTTCTTACAATAAATGAATAATTCTTTTAAAAAATATTAAACGAAAATATAACAATTGAACTGTTTTAAAATGGTGTTTATTGTCAGTATGAAGGCAACAACTTTGCAAGCAAACTTGTCATAACGCGCGTTATTCCGTTTGCTTGCAAAGTTGTTGCCTTCATACTGACAATGAACACCATTTTAAAACAGTTCAATTGTTAAATATATATATATATATATATATATATATATATATATATATATATATATATATATATATATATATATATATGAACTCTTGATTACATTTAAATTACATTTATCTACAACTCGGAGGCTTTAAAGACACGTTTAATAATAAATAATAATTTGACGCATTATTTTTGTTGTGTTTTTGGCTTTGGTAACATCGAACATTTAAACCGACACCTTCATTTTGAAACCAGAAAATATCATATAAAATCCTTCTTAAATCATATAAAATCCTTCCTAAATCAAATAAAAACGTTCTCAGAAATGTTTCAGAAATTCTAAATAAGAACATTTAATTAATGGAAAAGTGCAACTTGTCTGCCCATGACATCAATATCTCGAAACGTCGTCATTGATACCGACAAAAAAAATACATGATAAGTCCTTCACCGAAACCTTTTTGTTTTGCATAATTAAAAATTCATTCCTTTTTACTAAGAAGAGAGTTGGTAACTTCGTCGTTACTTAAATGGCTAATCATGCCTTTGGTTTTCGATAACGACACACATGATTTTCGATCCACATGATTTCTGGTAAAATCTGAATTACAGTAAATTTTGACCTTTGTTGAGGGACTACTATTTAGTATTGTCGTCTGCGTTCTATCATCACGTTTTGGTTTACACCACGTTTCTCTAGTGAAATATCCAAACAGTGCTACACGAAACTGACGACTCATTAAAATATAGATCCAAAAATTACAAAAATACCCTGTCAAAGATATCAGCATTCCCACAGCACTCCATGCAGCCTCCTGATTCATTGTAAGAATCTTACGAACAGAATCTGTTGCATACTCATAAGCCAATATGGAAAAAGCAAAAGCATCTTGACTCTCTACAATCAAAAATATTACCATGATAATCAGAACCAATTTTGTAATGCGGCGAAAACTTTCAGCAGACGATGTTTTGTTTACGCTTTGTCCAATTTCTCGCTTCCTGTTTTTCAGTTTATAAACCAACAAGCCTGTTGTTACTGAAAGAACTACGCATGGCAACAGGCGTGACAGTAATCCGCTAAACACGTAATAGAGCATCAATGAATTTGGTACATCACCAACTGCCTCCTTATACCACGTGCTAATCCCTCGCGTGCAGCCGTCTGGATACGATATGTTGCCAGCAGCAATTTTCAATGGCCGAATAGCGACAGCAATTGCCAATGTGATATGAATGCAGATGGAAGCAATAATAGAGGCAATGACAGCCATGAATGCCGATTTTACTGTGCAGACATTTTTAGCTTTAAATGGATAACAAACGATGATAAAGCGCTGAGTTCCGAGAGCTACCGTAATCCAATTCGACGCAGTCCGGGACACTCGCTGTATCACATACAAAATGTATTCCGCAGAACACCATTTGTAAACAAGATACGACTTATAGTGTTCTCCAATAAAAAAGTAAAAAGATGCAGGCAAGATTGACAAACAGACCAAAGTATCGGTCACTGCCAAAGCTATTAACAAAACCGACGTTGGAGTTCGCATCTTCTTTTTCGCAAAAACAAGAATTACAAGTATATTAAACAGTACAGTTGGTATAGCGATAGCTGGAAAGACATATCCTATCAAATAAAGTTCAATGTTCAAAATATGCTTAATGTACGGCTCGGGTTCACTGTAATAATAGTAGTATTCATAATAGGCCGAATCAGAACCATTGATTATCGTTTTGTTATTGTCCAAACCTGAAATTGTCATAATTTCGACGTCCAAACGCACTTTAGACGAATTCTTTCCAGACATATACGTGCACAAAACTCTTTCTGACAAAATATTTTCTGTTATTGCTATGTTTAAAAATATAATAATGTTATGCTGTTATTATACGAATAAATCAAAATGTATGAACGACCTCTGAAATATATGAGAACGCGCTCCTTAGTGTTGCTCGTATTACATACAATGGTTTCTTTCCACTTACAAACACGTGGTTTTGTAATTTCGATCAGTGTTTATATCGGACAAGTTTTTCTAAAGATCCAGAAATGTCTTTTATTACAAAATGTTTGACTTATAGACACATACACATTTGTATAACTACTAGTATTGAATTCCGCCAAAGTGCTTTTAAAGGATTCAGTACTACAACATATACTGCATAAAATGTCCTTTTCAATTCTATGGTTAAATACAACAATAAATAATAAACTATCAACAACACTAAATAAGGCGATGATAGTTACAAATACACAAAGATCGAAAGTTTCATTATCAAAAATTCATTACTTATGGACAGATGTTTGTTTCATTAAAATAATTTTGCTTTCACCTTTAATCAGAATTTATTATAGCGATCACAAATAACGCCTGTCAGTTTCAAGTACATTTCATGTCAGCTCAGCAAATCTATTTGTTATGATATCACCGATTAGGACAAATATTTAAATGGCGTTTAGGCGGATTTAGGTATTTGAAATAAAGAGTATTTCAATGTTGTAGAAAGCCCACCCCAAATCCACACCTTCAAATAATTTTGAAAAAACAGACAATTAAAGAATATAAGGCATAAGTTCAAAGGTGAAATAATTTCAATTGGCGCACCTCGTATCACGCCAGTATAAACGGCTAGCTTGAAACAATTTAAAGTTTTTGAAACACATTTTAATGAGATAAGATGGAGCCAATTTTTAATTTTTAACAATTTAGATGCACTTTATATGCAGTGTTACAAAATGATGAAGTCGCGCAACAGTGCAATAAAAAAGACAAAGGACCCTATGCGCGATAACGTTGTTTAAAGGCTGCATTAAGTTTTCCTATGCATTTCATAAAAATGGCACATTTTTCTTAACTTTGCCTCTCATGAGAAAAGTAATAACTTGATTTTATGATAAAACATTTACTTGCGTTGAAATTCACAGGGAAACCTACTGCTATTTTGTTTGCCAAAAATCTTATTTAAGAACATTGGTAACTTGTTTCTTGAAAACGAGACAACGTCAACAAACGCAGCAAATAAAACACAAACATACAAGTCCATGTCCAAATCAAAACACACCCCCACCCAAAAAAATCAAAGTACTGAAGTTCGCGATAGACGAAAGACAAATGAATGTTTGATTGAATGTGAATTTTGTGCCCTGTTCAAGATAATGCCATGTTCAGTTAACAGCCTTTGTAGGTGAAGTGGTAGATATGTTCACTTTGCAGTGCAATGAAGGAAAGCAGTGAGGCATGTTGTGTGCAATGTCTATCATAAACAGTGTAGCATTATATTGCCATATCATAATTCATGTTACAATAAATAGTCAAATCATAAACTTTATTAAATTTCATAAACCAAGTGGCATAAATATACCATTCCATAAACTAGGTGTTTAGAAAGACTATATCATAAAGAATGTGGCATTCAACGACCATATCATAAACCATGTGGCACTAAATGACCATATCATAAACCATGTGGCACTAAATGACCATATCATAAACCATGTGGCACTAAATGGCTATATCATAAACAATGTAACTCCAAATAAACATTAAATGAACGTATAATTGAGCGTCACTTTTTATCCATCTCAAGTAAAAGTATTTATACTGGACGATATTTCACTGCATGTAAACAAATATGACAACCAGCAAATTGATGGCGTTAGAATGTTAAGTCATTTTATTTTGTCATATTTACTTTATTTGAAAACAAGTTACAATATAGACACCTGATCTTACCTCACTGCTTGTCATAATTAAACAAGTGACTATGTTTTTATTTGACTAAAAACGAGTGAAATTTTTACAATAGTCGATTAACAGAATTAATATAAAGATATGGCTAGATTACATGGATATCGTTAAGAACAAGTTACAAACTCACTGTCAGATAGTTGTGTCATGTGCTACTTTTGAATTTTTATGAAATGATACAATTCAAAAGTAGTACATGACAATCAAAGTTGTATACATAAAACATTAAAGTTGTATACATAAAACTAAAATCTGTCGAGTCAGGCTTTCGCGTGTGACACTGACATACGACAGGAATCTATTTAAAGATGCCTATAAGACATTAGCCTATTTGTACACTTATGTCGAAAACCGGAAGTCAGCAGATCGTCGTTTACATTGGTTTCATGTTTAACTTCCTAACCGTTTTTAAAGAAATATATCATTTAAGCTTCATAATTATAGTATTTTTGTCGTATTCGTATATTTAACCAGGTTTTCGTAGAAACCTGGTTCTTAGATAACCGAATGTCGGCGGGCGGGCGGGCGTCAAAAATTGGTTTCCGGATGATAACTTGAAAAGTAAATGACATTTTTGAAAGAAACTTGGCACATACATGTATTGTGATAAGATCTTGGTTGGGATTGCTTTTGGGATAAATACATCAAAGGTCAAGGTCACGGGCGGGCGGGCGTCAAAAATTGGTTTCCGGATGATAACTTGAAAAGTAAATGACATTTTTGAAAGAAATTTGGCACATACATGTATTGTGATAAGATCTTGGTTGGGATTGCTTTTGGGATAAATACATCAAAGGTCAAGGTCACAGTTGCTTGGTCATTTCACAAAATAAGCAACCTCTAGCTTTATCTTGGCCATATGTAAATATAATGACATGGGGTTTTTAGTTTTCATATTTTCTAGCAACGCTGATGAAAATAAAGCCAAAATCAAAGGTCAAGGTCATAACCTACATTTTGACCTTTGTGTTTTCTGCACTAAAATGGCTATATATGTAAAGATAATGACATGGGGTTTTCAGTTTTCATATTTTCTAGCAATGCTGATGAAAATAAAGCCAAAATCAAAGGTCAAGGTCATGACCTACATTTGACCTTTGTGTTTTCTGCACTAAAATGGCTATATATGTAAAGATAATGACATGGGGTTTTCAGTTTTCATATTTTCTAGCAATGCTGATGAAAATAAAGCCAAAATCAAAGGTCAAGGACATGACCTACATTTTGACCTTTGTGTTTTCTGCACCAAATGGCTATTGTTGCATGAAATTTACAATTCTTGGAATGAAATTGGCTATTTTTGATGATATTTAGACGTAGAATTCACTATTTATGAAAAAATAGCCAAAATCAAAGGTCAAAGTCATGACCTACATTTTGACCTTTGTGTTTTCTGCACTAAAATGGCTATTGTTGCATGAAATTTACAATTTTTTTCCATGAAATTGGCAATTTTGGATGACATTTAGACGTAGAATTCACTGTTTATGGAATTTTAGTTTTGTAAAATGATTTTGGTAGCAAAATATTTTGATGTTGACTATTTTTGCATTAAATTGGATATTTCCGAATATATAGGTGCAGATGCCACTATGGATCTTTTCTTAAATGAAATGTTATTGAAATGAAAAAACAACATTCAGATTTCTAAATAATATGTCATCATTGCAATCTTTTAACATGTTCTGATGTATAATGCTTATATATATATATATATGATATATTAAATCTTAACCCATTACGGGTACCCTTTACTATCAACCAGGTCCCTGCGAGACACATGATCACCCATAATTATTGTTAACTAGGTACCATTTCTCTCTGAAACCCCCTTCTCCGAAATACGAAATGAAACCCCCTTCTCCGAAATACGAAAACCTGGTTTTCACGGAGTTTCCGTGACTCTTGTTTGTCTTCGATTGACCTTTTGATCCTTTTGCATACAAGAGTAAATCCGAATATTTCCCTGGGATTACCTATATAGTTAACAAGACCCGATGACTTAATCAATTTTAATCAATGGACAGTTGCGATTTATCATGAAAATTTCATCACCGAATCAATAGATGCAAAAGCCGCCTAAATTTGGGTAATCTGCCCTTATTCAACTTCAAACAACAGACGAGAGAAAGTGCTGAACTCTGTAACGGACTCAAAAACGGGTTATGTGTTCACGCGTGTGATAGCTATATTCGAGTAAAAAACCAAAGTAAAAACTGTCTGATTTAGTTTTACATGTGAACTTACATCAAGGAAGTGATACCGTTGCTCCGGAAGGGTAAGAACCTGCTAGCTACACTCGTCAGGTGCAAATTCAAAATTGAGAATTAAAGGAACATGAAACTATGTTAAGTCAAATATATCCAGTATATGTTTGGATACAAAGAAGCATAAATTCTGACAACGAAAGCAGTTTTACGTTAAATAAGGGTATAAGAATTTAGATATTTTTAGTCGAAGAAGTAAAAACATGCTTTTTTTCTCAATAATAACTTCATCTTCAACTAAAAACAACTTGCGTTGGCTGGCTTATCATATCGATATGACCTACCATATGTTCAAGAGTAATGCGGGGCACTTTGTCGTGCGTCTCAAAGACAAACTTTTTTCAGCCAATTTTCCTTCCGAGCCTGGTCGGTTCAGATTGTCCCAGTTTGCCCCTTTTCTTTTTGCAGAATCTTTTGTCGTTCTCGCACTAACACGTTTTCTTACTGTCGACGCCATTGTTTACTAACATGTTGAACTTCTTCGCAAGTTCCAAGCTGATAATTAACATATCGAGTTGTCCCATGCTTTTGGGATTTCCATTTTAATGGGCTTATTAAAGTAAACTTAAACAAGAGGCCCATGGGCCTTAACGCTCACCTGAGGATATGGCCAAAATCATTTGCAAAAATATATACAATATTCTAATATATATGCCTATACAAAAAGTTAATAGTTTTCAAGATAATTAACAATTTGAGTCTTCTTGTGCATCTATGACCTTAACCTTTAAATGTAAGATCTTGAATCTTATATTAGAATGATCGCCATATCAATTCCTACAATATTCCAATATACATGCCATACAAAAAAGTTATTAGCTTCCTAGATAATAAACAATTTCAGTCTATTAAGGCACCTATGACCTTGACATTTGAACGTATGACCTTAAGCCCTATATCAAAAGATCATCATGTCAATACCTACAATATTCTAATATATATATATATATATATATATATATATATATATATATATATATATATATATATATATATATATTTATATGCCTATACAAAAAGTTCATAGTTTTCAAGATAATTAACAATTTGAGTCTTCTTGTGCATCTATGACCTTGACCTTTGAACGTAAGACCTTGAATCATACACCAGAATGATCGCCATATCAATTCCTACAATATTCTTAAATAACAATTTAAGTTTTTATACGCAAAAAATAACATTTCAGGGGCAACAACTCCTGCATGCATTATCATATAGTTACCTTGTTTCTTTTTAAATTTTGTCATGCTGAACATTTATACAACTTTGTGATGCTATATTTCTTGAAAAAATTTGAAGAAAATAGCCTAAAACTGCAAAATTACAGACTAGGTCATGACCTTGACCTTTGACCTTTACCCCATTTCAAAGGTTATTTCAAGAAAAAGTGAAAACTGAAAACCGCATGTCAATATTTGTTTAAATAGTTAAGTTATAACAATTTGAATCCATTTTATGAAATTTTTAAATATAAACGCAAAAACGCGTTACCCATTTTTCGACCAAATTTCACGAAATGAACAAACTATAGGCTTAAGACCCTAGAGAAGCCAAATATCACATCAGATTTTTCTCCCATCATTGGTTTCAGAGAAGAAGATTTTTAAAGATTTTTGAATCCCTATGTCACCATGACCTAGTTTTGGTTGCCATGGCAATGCCACGAACAAATCTGAATTGCACTGGTCCATATATGCTTCTGGTCAAGTCTCATTGAGATCTGTCCGGTACTTTCGGAGGAGAAGTCGAAAATATGTATTAACGACGAACACACGCACGCACGCACCTACGTATATACACACACTGCGCTATGCCATAAACTCACATGACCTTTGGTCAGGTGAGCTAAAAAAATGAAACGCACAGATCGTAATAACAACCAATGTATATTAGAAAAAATTATCCGTCCCCGCCCCCCCCCCCCCCCAAAAAAATGGTAAATTCAATGCAGCTTTAACCTTACGTTATTGAAAAATCGATTGGAGTTGAGTCTTCCGCCTACAGAACTCAAAATTTGAAAAAATTATACTTGTAACATCCAAAAGATAATTTGATTGTAAAATCAAAAAGTAAATGATTCAGAATACTGAAACGTTGATTTGTTTTGGAAATATTGGTTGATGGAGAGGGATGCGCTGGTATTGAAATTTGGTTATAGAGATTAAACGTACTGTTCCTTAACCGCATCGGAATATAGTCTATGCTGGTTGCGTGGTTAAATAATGGGATTAGAAGTCCCGGGTTCAAATCTTGTAAGTCGTTCATTTTTATTAATGTATTTTATAGCATTTTTTCCTTTATTTTTACAACACTTTCTCATATAAAAGCAGTTATTATATATATATTTTTAAAAATAACTCAATTAAATTATGAAATGCTCATCTGAGCATCTTTTTTAAAACTTGTTTAATACACGTCGTATATGTCACAATGTTACGGTCTATTATAAGTCCTCTAGTCAATATCTGTGCGTTTTCTGTACAATTTTTCAGTATAAAAAAACGTTGTAAAGTAGGTAAAACACGAAACTATTTTCACTGCCATATTGGCGCTGCATTTTTACACAGATAAAATTCGTGTGTTGCCATTTACTTTTCACAATTATAGTTTTCACATTCAGTTTTCTTTTTGAAATGTTTTTTTTCCGTCATATTTCAACAGCTTCACAACCGAGAAACCTTTCATATCTAACTACTAAGTAGATTCCTTAAGTATTTACAACATATTATTCATTTTGCAACGCAAATATATTGACATATTGTGCAAAGATCTATATATGACTTTTTATTTATTCGTTTATTTTATTAATTTGATTCTATTTTAAACGCGGATTCAGATTCACAAGGTTACGTCTTTCTAGAATTAGCAACATCTATTCATAAAATCCGGATAAAACACACAATGTCTTGATTAACAACTTAATTGGAATTCCCCTAATGACAAAAATATCCAAGATACCCGGGCATGTCTTATCTTTGAACATATGGGAATAGGATATGAAACACGTTTAATCAATGAAGTGCTTCTGATTAGACTATTGACGAAAAAACTCAAATTTAATATAATTTGACATCCGTATCATTATTTATGAGATCGTTAGGTTAAGGTAATGATTAATAAAGCCTGATTTCTATCATATACTTAAGTACAAAAAGGATAGGTGCATGTACTCAATAGACAATTAGCCGATGTTCGAATGCGGTTAACTTGAAATGTCCTTTAAAATTAGGTCAAAGTCACGACCTATTTTTTTTTAATCTTTAATTTTTTGGTACCAATCGAGCTGTATGACATTTTATGCTTATTTTGCATTATGACCCATGTAAGATAGGTGCCCTTGAATTTTTTCTTTCAAATTTGGCTGTTTTTGACCTTTTTTTAAAAAAAATTATCATAGATAGATAAAAACAATAAACTGTAAAACTGATTATCATTACAAGAATTCCACGGAATTAAATGTCTCGCCTGGTTAATTTTTGATCGATAAGAAAATATATTTTTAAGATTCAGACTGTCATATTATTTATTGATGTTAAAAATAATGTTGGTTAAGTACAATATGCATTTCAGAAATAGAATTGTATTTTTCAAACAAATATCTTTCTTTTTACATAACACTGGATAGCTGAACTATAATTTTTATTGTACATAATACGGAAACTTAAATCACATCTTATAGATGAAAGTATTCATGCTTGTTTGAGTAAAAAAAATTCTCAATTTTTTATCCAAAATCTTGGATCTTCCCTAAAACTAAATAACCAAACTCTTATACAAGGTAAATAACACAGAAACTAATATAGCTTTATTTGAATTCCAAAATAATATTGGTTTAGAACAAACTGTATTTTCTCAAAATTTGTATTTTTTCAGTTAAAATCTAAGATTTATTCCAAAATTGAAATAAATGGCCAACAGGCCTTGTATATAATCTAGAAACTAATCAAACAACTTTGAAATGTAATTCATCAAGATTTAGATGTACTTCAAATTGTTCTCAAAATGTGTCCTTTTTATACATCAAAGTAAGGAAAGTACTGAAATTCGCGATAGACAAAAGACAAATGAATGTTTGATTGAATGTGAATTTTGTGCCCTGTTCAAGATTATGTCATGTAAAGTTAACAGCCTTTGTAGGTGAAGTGGTAGATATGTTCACTTTGCAGTGCAATGAAAGACAGAAGTGAAGCATGTTGTGTGCAATGTCTATCATAAACAGTGTAGCATTATATAGCCTTATCATAATCCATATTACAATAAATAGTCAAATCATAAACTTTATTACATTTCATAAACCAAGTGGCATAAATATAGCATTCCAAAAACTATGTGTTTAAAGACTATATTATAATATTTACAATAGAAAAATAATGTCTACGTTGAACCCAGTTTGATTTTTGTTTTCATTATTCGCATAAACATCGGTTTTTCACATCGCGCATGAATACCAATTCTGGTTTTTCCCTAACTAACCTATTTTTAGCTATCTGTTTTTATCTCACAAAACCACGTACACACTTCGATATTTCCTTCTTTTTTCAAGTTTTTTTCACGTTATAGCAAAATAAATATTTTTTCAAAAAATAAAAAATATTTACAATACCTATTGAATTCCTATGATGAACTCATTGTAGAAAATCTAGAACATTAGGTAATTCCCGTGACCTACTTTTATCAATCTATTTTTAACATTCAAGCCATCACATTTTATAGTGTTATCTAATTAAATATACATTGAAAATGAAAGAAAAAATATTGAATATTAAGTAAATAAATGAATAATAAAAATATTTGTTTCGATTTTTATTGTATACTTTAAAATATTTCCATCGTCAGGGTGTTCTAAACGCTACACGGCACACTGCTAGCGGGCCACTACCATACAAGCTATGAGCGATGCCGGTGTTGAGACCAGACAGATAATGTTTATGAGCGGTCGTCGTAATGAGGCTTCTGTCAGGAGCTACGCTCGCGACTGTTCGACCATGCAAAAACATGCTTTAAGTTCGCAGCGACGCTTCTTTCATCAACTGTCACTGGTAATATTTCTGCCGTAATTTCCTCTGCATCTGACCATGCTTCTTCTTCTCTACCAGCAACTGATAATCACGTGATGGTTCCATGCTCGGACCTGTGCACAACCCAGTCCAACAAAACGTCGCGCATTGATGTTTCCAATACCCTGTCATCCATACAATCGGGATTTTTGACAAATTCAACGTTTAATAGCTGTAATTTAACAATCAATATGAATTTGTAACTTTGTTTGTCTATTCGAATAAAATAGTATGAAATGTTCTTTTGTTTCCAGCGTACTATTTTTTTAAGCCGTCTATTACGTCACACAATCAGTGAGAAGGCGGGAATTATTTTGATTGACATATTGGCTGTTCCCAGAATGTTTACAATGCCGACTGATTCGGTATATACCGGTATTTCTTTCTTATTTGTATGACGCATTCGAGAAGTTTGTAAAAAGAATGTTATGAAAAATATTATAAATATAAGAATTGACTGTCATTTTTTAAAACAATGTGGCATTCAATGACCATATCATAAACCATGCGACACTAAATGACTATATCATAAACCATGTGACACTAAATGACCATTTTATAAACCATGTACACTAAATAACCATATCATAAACCATGGCCATATAATAATAATTAATTATATAAACCATGCAACTCAAAATCACTATATCATTATCAATGTAACTGTAATCATTTTAAAAACCATGTGGCAACAAATGGCCATATCATAAACCATCTGATCAACCGACTATATCATAAACCATGCAACTTAAAATGATCATATCATAAACCATGTGAGAAAAATGATTACATCAAATATGTTATGGCACTATTTGACCATACCATTAATCATGTACTCAAAATGACTTTATAAAAGCCATGTGACTCAAAAGAACAAAGTTTTAACAAGGTGACTCAAAATGATAATTAAAAAACCATTTCATATACCATGGCCATATCATTCACCATGTGACTCAAAATTACTAAATTATAAGCCATATAACCCATAATAATCATATTTAAAGCGACTAAATTAACAGATAAAAAAAAATGTGGGGCAAAAAGACCATATCATAAAACATGTGACTAAACCTGACCATATCATAAACCAAATGACACTAAATTACCATATCATAAATCAAATGACACTAAATTACCATATCATAAATCAAATGACACTAAATTACCATAATGACACTAAATTACCATATCATAAATCAAATGACACTAAATTACCATATAAATCAAATGACACTAAATTTCCATATCATAAATCAAATGACACTAAATTTCCATATCATAAATCAAACGACACTAAATTTCCATATCATAAATCAAATGACACTAAATTGGGGGGAGTCACGTGAGTGGTCAAGGCAAATGGCGGCTTTTTCCTGACCGCTCCAATTTTTTTCCAATTTTTGGTCATACAGATGGAAAATATCAGGAATTAGCCGAAATTAATGAACTAAATGGGTAACTAGATATATAGAATAACTATGGGAATGTAAAACAATGGACAGTCAAAGGGATAGTAAAAGAAAACGAGAAAAAAGTGGACCAGAAACAGACGTGAGTACTGCTTTACTATCGCTCAGTTCAAACAAAGAAATGTCTAACATAACTGAAATCGATAATGAAAGTAAATCAGACCAGATTTTATCTGCTGTTTTGAAATTAACAGAGACGGTAAACAACTTAAATCATAAATTGGACAGTAATTCATCTAGACTAGATATTTTACACAAAGACATACATGATCCTGATGAAGGCATTAAACAAAAAATACAAAATGTAACTGATGAGAATGAATACACAGGGTCGGTAGTTGCAACACTGAAAGAACAAAACAAAATAATGTTAAAAGAAATGGCATTGATGAAAAGTTATATCATTAAACTGGAACAAAAAGTACAATCTCAGCAAAATCAAATCACTGACATGGCGGCCCGGGGTATGAGGGAAAACCTAATTATTAATGGTATGGAAGAACATGAAAATGAAAATCTAAAACTAAAATTTGGAGACGTTATTGTTAACAAATTGGGCATAGCATCAGAGAATATTAAAATAGATCGCATCCACAGATTCGGTCAAAAAAGTAAAAAACATCCCCGACCCATAGTTGTGAAATTCCATGATTACTCACAAAAAGAAATGGTTCTTCAAAACGCTAAAGAAATGCAAACAGAAATTCATCCGATAAGAATTACACCCCACTTTCCAGATGAAATGCGAGAGAAAAGAAAACAAGTATGGGAAATAAAAAAACAATTTGATAAGGAGAACATACAAACAAGGATAAGGGGAGACAAACTCGTATTTACAAAAACTGGGAATATTTTTAAGGAGAAGGTACCCATCCCTAAAGCACGTGAAGTACTGGATACAAATGCTGATAGTTTCGAGTTCCAAACGTATTCCGAGAGTACACCTATTTATGACAAAGGAAATGAGTTCACAGGGAGAGCAACAAAAGTTACAACATATAACGAAACAAGAGGCGCAGTGAAAAAACTACTAAGAAACTCTGACACAATAACCGCGACAAATAACATATACGCGTATAGATTCACGGATCAACAAGGAAAAAACCATCAGGGTTTTGAAGACGATGGTGAATATGGCGCTGGAAATAAAATACTGAAGCATCTGTGGGATAACAACATTAACAATGTTCTTGTGATGGTATCGCGATCTGCTGGGGAAAAACTCGGACCAATTCGATTTTCACATATTATCAATGCAAGTAACAATGCGTTGGCAGATCTCTAACTTGTTTGTAAACATTAAGTGGTCACTGACTGTGACAATATAAATATGACCTGACAGCGATATTTAAGCGTAATGGGCTTTAATATCGCTGACAAACTTTATCTGTATACCGGTATATCGGCTAATTAAATTCATCTCTCAACATACACCAACATAATATCTTAATACATGTATTGATAGATGAATTAATGTCAAAGTGTTATTTGTACATAGATTAGAGTTACTTATTTAGTTTTTTTATATACCTTTCTTACTTTTTCGTTTACTTACTGTTGTAGAACAACTTGATTGATCAGTAACAAAGAACTGTGCTATAATGAGCACCTATTTACAATTGAATATACCTTGTACTATATGCATGTAACTTGGTATTTTTGGTATAGTTTTCAAACTACTGCCCGAAATCTCTTTATAAAACCTAAGAAAATTTCCAGTAACTTACATACAGTCAAACTTGGACTTATGGCCACCTAAATATAAAAGTCACTCTACCTTACCGATAAAAATCCAGAGTTTATTATCTTTTTCCAATATTTTCATGAATTTGTTTACAAAATCTTTATGACCGCGAAAATTATCAATTTTATTTTTTCAGAGAGGTCTTTATAGACAAATTTGACTGTATGTAGCATCTGAGATATTTCTTTTTGGCAATAGTATCCCATATGGTAACAAAATCACTATACATAAATTATCATCGTGTGAAAATATAGTCTCAAAGAGCATTTTTGAAATGGGTACTACTCATGTCGGCTGCGTGCTTAAACATAACGTATAATACGCATCTATCCCTGACTTCATCAAGAACTAAACTAATTCATACATATAGTATAAAAATATCGGATTGAATACTTACCTTATAACATTGTAAACTGACTAGAAAACTTTCTCCCGTGAATCAAAACACAATCTAAATAATAATGTACCCACGTGGCATGTATTTAAACATAAAACTCCGTAAACAGTGGATGGTTAACCACGCAAGGTAACGCGTATACTCTGTTTCGGCAAGCAATAGAACCGTTATGACCCAATTTTGGAAAATCAAGCTCACTCGACTTCTATATATATATGTGACTTCTATATATATATATGTGTTATTTGTTTCTATGTTTTTTTTTGTAGTACGTTTTGGTGGCGAGTGTTGTGTGAATGGATTATATACAATCTTGTTTTGGTATTTACAAATTTTGAATTGGTATTTGATGTATATTAACTGTATTGTCAGATTGTCACGATGGTGTATATTTTGTCTATGATTGAATTTTTTACATACTATATTTTAAAAACTAACAATGACTGACATCAAAATATTATCTTTAAATTGCAGAGGTCTAGGTCGACAAAAAAATAAGAGGCGCGATGTATTGAACTACTTAAAAACAAAAAAATTTTGTATTTACTTACTGCAAGATACGCATTTTATGGCACGAGACTTAGTAGATATACGCACAATCTGGGGTTACGAAGTTTACATGTCTTGTGGAAAACGTAACTCTCGTGGTGTAGCAATATTTTTCAATAACAATTTCGAACTTACAGTTAAAAAAGAGACAAAAGATAATACTGGTAACTATTTGATTTTAGAAATATTAATAGAAAATAAATATAACGTTACTCTGGTTAACATATACGGTCCTAACACAGATGACCCGTGTTTCTATAAAAATATAAAATCATTAGTCCAAGATATTGATTATGACTTTCTAATAATTGGGGGTGACTATAATCTAGTACAGGACCCAGCTTTAGATTATCACAATTATAAAAAAAACAAATAATCCCAAAGCTAGGGAAGAGATTTTGGCATTTAAAGATCAGTTTAACTTAATAGATCCATGGCGGGTTCATAATCACGATAAAAAATGTTACACATGGTTTTCTAAAAATCCTAAAAAGAGTGCGCGCTTAGACTTCTTCATGATATCTAATGAACTAATGTCTCTAGTAAAGAATACAAATATAAAAGCGGGAAATTGTACTTAGATTGACCAATTTTGAAAAGGGGTTGGGGTTCTGGAAATTCAACAATAGCCTACTAAATGATCCCGACTACGTAAAGGAAATAAAAAACATCATTGAAGAAACAAAAAAAAGAATACAGTAAAGAAAATAGTAGTGATCAAATAAATCAGAGTTATACGATAAATGATAATTTGTTATTAGATGTAATTCTACTAGTCATTAGACGTTTTACAATCAAATACAGTTCTAGAAAAAAGAAGGAACGGGAAAATATAAAAGCCGACTTAGAAAAAAGGTTAAATATACTTTAAAAATTGCAGCCAAACTCTTACGATTCGATAACAAATGAAAGAGAGCAACAAAATATAAGTGAAAAACTCGAAAAAATAAGGGAAAATTATATGAAAGGACTCTCTGTAAGAGCCAGAGCAAGGTGGATTGAAGAGGGAGAAAAACCTACTAAATATTTCTTAAGTCTCGAGAAAAGAAATTATATCAATAAAAACATATCTGGACTAATTAATGATAACGGTAAATATATATCAAACCAAAAAGAGATTTTAAAAGAAATTGAGAAATTTTATAAGACATTATATGCAAATAACGATCATAAATTAGAGGATGTAGCCCTTGAAACTATCTTAAATTTTAATGATATTAAAAAAACTTGATCGTAGTCAATCAGAAAAGCTGGAAGGTAAAATTACTTATAATGAAACCCTAAACGCCCTTAAAAGCATGAAGAATGACAAATCACCTGGCCCTGATGGATTTACGTCCGAATTCTTTAAATTTTTCTGGAAGGATTTATCAGATTCTTTAATAAGATCTTTTAACTATAGCTTTGAGAATGGAGAACTTTCTATAACTCAAAAACAAGGAATAATTTCGATTCTTCCTAAAAGGGATAAAAATAGATCTTACTTAAACAAGAGGCCCAATAGGGCCTGTGATGCTCAACTGGCTGCATATGTAAGACAATTTTTGTTTTTGTTTGTAATGCTGTTTAACGTTCAACTCAAGAATATTTCACTTATACGGAGACTGTCAGTTTTGGAAATGATGGAGGACACTGGAGTATCGAAGAAAACCACGACCAAGCAGCAAGTTAACTGACTAACTTTCAAAGATGAAGTGCTAGCGCCACTTGGCATTAATGCACAATGTCAGGGGTGAAAGGTGCTGTGATTCGTAACATCGAATTCTTAAAACCACTCGGCCATTGTGGCGCCTGTAAGACAATGTAATGTGGTTACCATAATTGGTTCATCAGCTTAAGCTTGGGTCAATAAAAGTTTTCTCAGAAAAAACATTATATATTTTGAATCCTACACAGTATACTTTCTATATTTAAAATTTGAGCTCAATTTGTGGAAAAAAAGATCAACAATGGTCTTTTTTTTTCCTTCTATTTTTAGTTATGACGGCCATCTTGGATGTCAGGCCAGGTTGCCTGGTACAGGACTTTCCACACAAAATTTCATTCCAATTGGCCCAGTAGTTTCAGAAGGGAAGATTTTCAAAGATTTCGCTAAATATTACAACTTATGCATAATTCTTGAAAATCAGGTCAACAAAAAATTTCCCAAAAAACCGGTTAAATATGTTGAATCCCTCACGATATACTTTGTATATTTCAAATTTGAGCTTAATTGGTTGAAAAATGGATCCACAATGGCAATTTTAGTGTTTTTTCTATTTATAGTAACAGCAGCCACCTTGAGTGTTGGACAAGATTGTCTGGTACAAACTTTAGTCAGACCAACCTTCCACATCAAATTTGGTTCAAATTGCCCCAATGGTTTCAGAGGAGAAGATTTTCAAAGAATTAATTTAAACACCTCATTAGCATAATTCGTAAAAATCGGGTCAACGAAAAATTTTTCAGAAAAACCCGTTATATATGTTTAATGCCCTGCTATCTACTCTCTACATTTTAAATTTGAACAAAAACAGTTAAAAAATGGCACAACAATGGCTATTTATGTATTTTTGCTATTTATAGTAACAGCCGCCATCTTGGATGTCGGGCGGGGTCGCCTGGTACAAACTTTGGTCTACCCCACCTAGGGACCTACCATACCAAATTTGGTCCCAATTGGCCCAGTGGTTTCAGAGGAGAAGATTTTCAAAGAATTGATTAAATATTACACCTCATTTGCATAATTCGTAAAAATCGGGTCAACGAAAAATTTCTCAGAAAAACCCGTTATATATATTGAATGCCCCACTATATACTCTCTACATTTCAAATTTGAACAAAAACGGTTAAAAATTGACTCAACAATGGCTATTTATGTGTTTTTGCTATTTATAGTAACAGCGGCCATCTTGGATGCCGGGCGGGGTCGCCTGGTACAAACTTTAGTCTACTCCACCTAAGGACCTTCCACACCGAATTTGGTCCCTATTGTCCCAGTGGTTTCAGAGGAGAAGATTTTCAAAGAATTGATTAAATATAACACCTCATTTGCATAATTCGTAAAAATCGGGCCAACGAAAAATTTCTCAGAAAAACCCGTTGTATATATTGAATGCCCGGCTATCTACTTTCTACATTTCAAATTTGAACAAAAACAGTTAAAAATTGACTCAACAATGGCTATTTATGTGTTTTTGCTATTTATAGTAGCAGCCGCCATCTTGGATATCGGGCGGGGTCGCCTGGTACAAACTTTGGTCTACCCCACCTAGGGACCTACCATACCAAATTTGGTCCCAATTGGCCCAGTGGTTTCAGAGGAGAAGATTTTCAAAGAATTGATTAAATATTACACCTAATTTGCATAATTCGTAAAAATCGGGCCAACGAAAAATTTCTCAGAAAAACCCGTTATAGATATTGAATGCCCCGCTATATACTCTCTACATTTCAAATTTGAACAAAAACGGTTAAAAATTGACTCAACAATGGCTATTTATGTGTTTTTGCTATTTATAGTAACAGCGGCCATCTTGGATGTCGGGCAGGGTCGCCTGGTACAAACTTTAGTCTACTCCACCTAAGGACCTTCCACACCGAATTTGCTCCCAATTGGCCCAGTGGTTTCAGAGGAGAAGATTAAAGTTTACGCACGCACGCACGGACGCACGGACGCACGCAAAACCATGCCATAAGCTCAGCTGGCTATAGCCAGTTGAGCTAAAAACTGGAGACCGATCTCGCTTCTAAATGTTACCTATAAACTGCTTTCTAGTTGCATTGCAAACAGAATAAAATCAGTCCTAGACTTCCTAATCCATGAAAATCAACGGGGATTCATATCAGGTAGATTTATTTGGAGAAAATACTAGAATTATATACGACACATTACAACTAGCAAGGGAAAGACGCATACCCGGGGCGCTTCTTTTAATTGACTTTGAAAAAGCGTTTGATTCCGTCTCGTGGAACTTTATTCATAAAACTTTATCATTTTTTAATTTCGGACCGGACATCTTAAAATGGGTGAAAATAATTAATAAAGATGCACAGCTATGCGTGATACAAAATGGAATATTTTCTCAGTTCTTCAATATATATAGGGGGTGTCGACAGGGAGACCCTATTTCACCCTACTTATTCATTCTGTGCGCTGAAATCATGGCAATTATGGTGCGTCATGACAAAAACATAAGAGGAATTAAATTAGGAAATATGTCAGTTTGTTTACTACAATATGCAGATGATACCTGTATATTTCTGGACGGTACTGAGAAAAGTCTTAAAAGCTCGATGGATCTTCTATTTCAGTTTTCGAAATATTCCGGCTTAAAACCTAATATCGACAAAACAAAAGCAGTATGGATAGGTGCAAATTTATTTTCTAATGTAATTCTATGTCCAGACATAAAATTAGAATGGACAAACTCAAATTTCACTGTTCTAGGCATAACTTACACCCCCGATCTAAAGAATGTTACTTCATTAAATTATGATAGTAATCTCAATAAATTAGAAAATGAACTGAAGTCATGGAAAAAAAAGATTGTTGACTCCATTCGGAAAAATAATAGTTATAAAATCTTTATTATTATCAAAATTAACACATTTGTTTTCCGTCCTACCTAAACACGATGAAAAGTTTATTAAAACGATAGAAACAAAATTTTACAATTACATCTGGGAGGGCAAATGTGATAAAATAAGTAGGAAGCATATGATACAAGAATACAGAGTTGGTCGTTTAAACATGATACATGTAGAAAGTTTTATTAAATCATTGAAACTGACATGGTTACGTCGACTATATTATAATAATAATTATTTGATAAATGGCTTATTTGAGGAAATAACTAGCTACAATATTAAATATTTTAACGAGTTCGGGGATAAGTTTTGTCTTGACACAGCTGCCATAGTTACCAATAGTTTCTGGACGGAGGTTTTAACGAACCTTGCAGAGTTCAAAATTAAACTTTCAAAATATGAGAAAACACATTCCGTTCTTAATAGCGCTATTTGGCATAACTCCAATATAAAAATCAACAAAAACACAGTCTATATAAAGAAGTTATATGGTAAAGGAATAAAACAAATAAAAGACTTACTTAGTGCAGAGAAAAACTTTTTAACACTAGAGATGTTACAAAACACCAATCAAATAAAAATTCCCTTCACAACATACGAAGGATTAAAAAGAGCTATCTGTAAATCATATGATCTAACTGATAAAATAGAGCAATGAACTAGTGATCTTGAGTACATAAGTAGACAACCGAAAGGAACAAAACATATTTATAATATTTTCATCAAATCCTTTTACACAAAACCAAAAGTTGAATACAAATGGGAGAATGAATTTAACTTGCCAGACACTTTCGATTGGAATACAGTATACAATAATGTACTAAAAAACACAAACGACACAAAATTAAAATGGCTTAATTTCCGAATTTTATTTAGAATTTTTGGAACAAATAAATTATTAAAAAAGATGAACATAACGAATAACTCTAACTGTACATTTTGTAAATCATTTGAAGAAAATCTATGTCACTTATTTTTTGACTGCCAACAAGTAAGGGATATCTGGAATAAACTTGAGACTTGGATTTTTGAAACTACAGGTAAAATAAAAGATGTAACATTCGGGTCAAAATAGCTATGATACCAACATCATTATATCCTTAACAAAACAATATATTAGTTTAAAGCGATATAATAAGCAACAACCTCATTTTACGGAATTGAAAACATATATTGTTAAATATTGTATCATCAAAAAGAAAAATTTCACCAACTATGACAACAAACACAACTTAAACAAAACTGGAATTCTCACAAAACTTTCCATGAATAATGAATAAAATATACTACAATTCCGGACAGTGGTACTTTACATTGATAAATCAGTATTTTATTCTGTCCGACTGTTGGAATATATAGAATCAACAATATTGTTTGTATATACATCAATTAAATGGTTTGATTATTTGTACATAGATAAACAACTTAGACCTGTACGATTGACCTTAAATTTCTATACTTATTGCAGACACGAGCATTCACGCTTAAAAATCAAGTAGGTTTATTTCGACTAAAAAGCAAATTTTTAATACTTGACAAGTAATATACCCAAGTATTACACAACTACTAAGTGGATCCAAAAAATGTCAAAGGGACAGGTCAATGTTGTTTACCTATTTAGAATTTTTATATGTGCGTGAATGAGGGAGTGAAAGGTTGTTTGTGTCCTTGCGTTGTTTTTGTCTTTGTATATATTGTAAAACAGAAAAAAAATTAATAAAAAAAAAATGACACTAAATTTCCATATCATAAATCAAATGACACTAAATTACCATATCATAAATCGACACTAAATTATCATATCATAAACCATATTGTACTTAATGGCCTTACCATAAACTGTGTGACTCAAATGGCCATATTTTAATCATGTGACTCAAAATGACCATATAGCACAAACCATGTTCCACTGAATGATCATATCATAAACCATATTACATTAAACGACAATATCATAAACCATGTGGCACTAAATGGCCATATCATAAACTATGTAACTCCAAATAAACATATCATAAATCTTATGCAACATAAATGAACGTATAATTGAGCGCCACTTTTTTACCCATCTCGAGTATAAGTATTTATACCGGACGATATTTCACTACATGTAAACAAATATGACAACCAGCAAATTGATGGCGTTAGAACGTTAAGTCGTTTAATTTTATCGTATTTACTTCATTTGAAAACATGTTAAAATATTGACACCTGATCTTACCTCCCTGCTAGTCATAATTAAACAAGTGACTATGTTTTTATTTGACTGAAAACGAGTGGAATTTTTTCAGTAGTCGATTAACAAAATTAATGTAGATATTGCTAAATTAGATGGATATAGTTAAGAACAAGTTATAAACTCACTGTAAGATAGTTGTATACATAAAACCCAATTCTGTGAAGTCATGCTTTCACGTGTGACACTGACATACGACAGGAATCTATTTAAAGATGCATATAAAACAGAAGACCTATTTGGGGGGGGGGGGGCCGTGTGACGTCATAAAAATAAAGTCCGTCTTAAAATACAGGAAAATGCCGCGTTCTCTTTCGATTCTGCAATTCATTTCTGACTTAATCAATTTCAATCAATGAACAGTTACGATTTATCATGGAAATTTCATCAATGAGTCAATAGATGCAAAAGCCACCTTAATTTGGGTTATCTGCCCTTATTCAACTTCAATCAACGGACGAGAGAGAGCTGAAATCTGTAACGGAGACAAAAACGGGTTAAGAGTTTAGAGTTTACGCGTGTGATAGCTATATTCGAGAAAGCTTTTCTTTCGCGAATAAAAAACCAACAAATGTCAATTTTTGCTAAATTAAAAAAAAAAAAAATTGAAAAATGTGTCTGTAGGAGCATTTTCTAGAAATTCCCTTTTTCTGTAAAAATTGCAAGCTTTTACCCAAAAAAGAGTTGAAACATCAGCTTGCATACTCATGTAATCATAATTAAACTTCATAATTGAACTGTGTTGCAAATTTCAATGCAATAACAGTATTAGGTTTGAGAGATATGAACTTGAACATAAACTTTCACATTTTCTCAAAATTCCTCTTTTTTCTGTAAGTTTTTATCCCAAAAATAGTTGAAACATCAGCTTATATACTCATGTAATCATAATTAAACTGCATGATGTAACTGTTGCAAATTTCAATGCAATAACAGTATTAGTTTAAAGATATGGACTTAACACAAACTTTCACATTTTGACACGCCTACGCTGCCGACACCGGAAAAGTAACAACTTTGTCACTCGCCTTCTGACGATTCCAGGCTCGACAAAACTGGTTATAGGCAGATAAAAACAATAAACTGCAAAATCGATCATCATGACAAGATATGACAGTGTATTAAGTTTTGTAACTGTATGATAACCCATATAGGAGCTGTTGCGTAACTTGTTTGTAAATTTGACATGCTTTGACGATGATCATGAATACTATTTTACTTAAAACAACAGATTGTTGCCACAGAAGTATCAGAATTTTTTAAAAAAAAATTTGATGTAATTGGCTACCATGGTGTAACATCTAGCACTTTACTTTTACTGTCTTCCGTGAAGAAATATATTTTTTTAAAAAGATATCCTGTAACCACCATTTTCTAAAATTTCATTTCTTTTAGCTGTAAATAAACGGAATCCTCTGACCGGTTGATCAATGTTTAACGATGGTAATTATGAGCTTGGAGCATGCGCACCGATGTACGGAAAAACCCATGAATCGAAGATGAAACATGACATATTGCATTAATTGTCCGTCATTAATATCCAGATGTATTTGAAATGGTGTTCTGTATCCCTTACTAAGTCACAAATGGCAGATTCAACGAAGTTCTGTGTTTAATTTATCGTATTTCACCGTTTTTAAAGTTGTGTTTAAATGACCCGGGTTTTGATGACGTAACCATGTTCTATTATTAGATCCCAAATGCTGTATCTCGCTGGGTAATTACTGTAATTTCTGTATTTATTCGAGCTTTTATCGTTGAACCAAATGTAACATTGTTCATTAAACATCATGAATTAGATTAGCACCGTTTTAATTTTTTCTTTGGAAAACTTAATGCAGCTTTAACCAAACAAAATCACTTTGAAACTAAAACTCCTAATTTGTAAAAAAAAAAAAATTCTGTACGCATCATGTAGAAAGATCACGTTTACATTCACTTGCAATTTTTTAAGTAATGCAATTATTCTGAATGACGGGTTACTATAAAGTGCTTGCAAATGCTAGTAATAATACAGAAATACAAATTTAACTTTTCATGTCAAGTTATCAATATATGCATAACTAAATCCACTTTTGGTGGCAAAACATTTTGAAAAATGTTGGGAGTTGTCTTCTGAACTGCATTATAAATTGGTTTAAAAACTCCCCGGGAAACCAATAACTTCTTGACGCAAGTAAAATTGCAGGTACGTGAAAGTTTTACTTTGCACATCTCCCTATGTATTAAACAAAGTCCAGTCTTGTATAATATCTATGCATTTAACCAAACTATAATTTTAAAATATTCAGCAAGTTGTGCCATATTGGCATTAAACCTCAGACTTTAGTTTTAAATAAAAAGATGGATGAAAATTCGTCTACATGTACATTTTCTGGCAGCACAAAGTACTGCCTACGGAGTCATGGATACCCTGGGGGAATTTTACTCCACCAGCAATAAGAATTGAGAAGTAAAATGCTATTGGAAATGTCAATTATAACAAGAGCTGTCAGAGGACCAAAAAAAAAAAAAAAAAAAAAAAAAAAAAATATGCCTGCCTGCACAAACTTTTTAACTAGTTACATCCACAAGAATACCAGAAACTACAAAAAAAAAAAAAAAAAAAAAAAAAAAAAAAAAAAAAAACCAGTTTCAATTCTGTGAAAAATTGAAACGTGACAACCTGTTTTACATGTTCAACATTGTCATTTGTTGGAAATCCATACCAAATTTGAAAGGGATTACAAAAGTTCTGCATTTTCTACATTATGTTCTTTTTTGGCACTTAAATAGCCATAATTACTGCAATATTTTACGAAGCATCTTTTTTTATGATATGCACATCTTCATATGATCCGGATCAATCATGGCTAAATTGAAAAAAAAAAAAAAATCGGTGGAAAATTGTGGGACTGGTTGCAACCACAAGAAAATTAATCACAGAAATACCTGAAACTAGATACAAATATCCATAGCTTCAATTCTGTGAAAAATTAAATGCAACACAAAAACACGTTTTATATGTTAAACATTGTTAATGCAAACCAAATTTGAAAGGAATTAAATGAATCAAAGTGGTGACAGCACTGATAGCAAGATTGGATAAACAATGTGTTTCTCTTACCAGACCAGGTCTGACAGGAGGTTTCAAGGAAATCCGTAAAAATTTTATATAAACCTGATGACTAAGTGAAACAAATTACAAATGTAGCAAAACTGGCACTTATCGTACTGTTACTGTAAAAACAAAATGAATTCCTGTTAAGCATTTGTAGTTCAAGATGCAAATAGTAGATCCCCAACCTCGTTTGGTGAGACGAGTTGCATTCTGTCAAATAAATACAGGGATGGTAGTCTATAGGCAAGAAAATTTGTTCCTCATACAAGTGCAAACATATTCTTTGCAAGGTGAAACAATATGCAAACCAAATCTCAAGAAGAAAATTATATCATTAAAGTGGTACATGTAGTACTGATTGCCAGAATAGACGTCTGCTGTCTGCATGCAGTTTTGCAGGCAATTGTGTCATAGCTGTCAATGGTTTACAAAGTTAAGCGTGTGACAACCCAAAGACAGAAACATGTTATCAGTTTTCACTTTCTGGATAGTTTGATTATGCGTGTATGTAAAATTTTAGCATGTGAGCGTGATTTACTTTCAAAATGCGTGCGACTTGGCAGGCATGTTGTGTGATCTCTGCAACAATCATGCATTCTTCAAAGAGTTGAGTAATGTTGTTTTACATCCCAGTCAAGATTTTTTCAGTTATTTCCAGGCGGTCAGTTTGGGGATGGTGGAGGAAACTGGAGTGCCTGGAGAAAACCACTGACCTTCTGCAAGTGAACTGACAAACTTCCTCACATTGGTTCTGTCTTGAGGAGATTCAAACCCAGGCAGTGAGAGTTGCTGTGATCCTTAAGCACTGTTTAGACCACTCTGCCTTCAAGGCTCACATTCTTCAAAGATAAGTACAAGACTTGACATTTGTGTGCTCAGCATAATACAACCAAAATATGCTAGCAAATTAACACTATAATACATTGGCAGCTGATGGTATTGAGGCTCTAAATGTTGACATAGATGTCCTAATTTTGTTCCTTTGCGAGTGTTTTTTGTCGGACAGAAAAGTTTTTGTCCAAGAACGTGAAATTCTTGGACAAATCTTCAAAGTACAAGTACCGTAATCCTTCGGTGTTTTCGGACACCCTAAATTTTAAAAATTATTAAAATTTTCTCCAATTTCGGACGGCGATTTTTTAACTCTAAATTCAGACACGTTTTTGCTGAAACTCAGTTGCAGCATGTGATGCAGATCGCTTGAAATAAAGATTTAATAAAATCAAGAAGAAACATTGTTGTTTTCAATTATTTTAACTATAAATTGTTGTTTTCACACGCTTATTTCATTCATTGCATCGTAACATGAAAGGTATGTGCAATGTATTACCCGGTGCCACTGTCATGTGCTGATTTCGAATTTTTATTAAAATAATGCATTCAAATTATTGAATGCATTATTTTAATAGAAATTCAAAATCAGTACATGACACCACAGTAAGTTCCATAATATTCATCCGGTAGTCTGTCCAGTCCGACTTGATATTTAATTCATTTTAAAATGTCGACGATAAAATTAATTTTTCGTGTATTTGACTAGTTAAAACTAATCGCGTATTTTGTTATAGCTATGCAACTTATCGTAATTCTCGAGTCTGTCCAGTCCGACTTCATAAAATAATTTTTCTTAAGTCACAGATATAATCATTTTTCGTGTTATTAACAAGTTAACACTCGTCAAGTATTTTTCAACAACTATGCAACCAAATGCAGGTCGGGACTCGACTCAATATGTTCATCAGATTCGTCAGTTTCTGGTTCGAATAAATAACGGTTTTACTCCAAATTCATCACTGATAAGATTGTCTACTGCTTCCCGAACTTGATAATGACGAACTATTTGACATAAATAGGTACATTTCAGCGTCTTTACTTTCTTCTACATACATTAATATATCATCATTGTTACTACTGTCTATTATGTTAGACACTACTTCTAATACTGCAATGACGTCACACGTTTATAACTCAAAACGAGGCGTTTCACTTTTCGATAAAGAGAAAGTTATAAAATGTGGATTTCAAACCGCTATAACTTTTTTATTTTGTCACCAATTTTGATGCGGTTTTCAATATTGTTAAATTTAAATAATATATAAAACAATTGTGATAAAAAAAAATTTTGGTTACAGGTACCCTTTAATGTTCACTGCCGAGAAAATCGTGTACGACAGAATCTTGTCGGTACACTAGTTCAACATCAGACATTTTTTCTGATGAAAACAGGAACATTTTATTCAGGTCGCAATACATATGGTATATAATCTGAGACTATCCTGGTGCCATTTTCGCTTCTAAAATTCATTTTGTATTTTATAAAATTTAATGAATATGTGGCAATATATGTCATTTTATTCATCGAATACAGAGATAAAAAAAATATGTTAACTTTTAAATAAAGTATCAAATTATGTTTATACATAAACTCCAGAAATGAAAAGCTGACATCAAAGTATTGATAGCAATAGATACCATTTATCCCCTGTAGTTCCGTTTCCTAAAAGTCATTATCAATACGAGATTCATAAATCTCATCAAATCTGACCATCCTTTATACATATAAATGCCATTTGAGTGATCATTTGTGATCCGTTGCCAATTAGGGACACCGTTATTTACTTGTAAACAAAATGGCGACCTCGATGTGTATTACTTTTAGAATCATGATTATTGATCAACAAACACTTCAAAAAATAATAATGAATGAAATACACAACACAAAAGGCAACTTTTACATGTGTTTTATTTCAAATTGATATATGCGTGGATACCACTGTTAATAATGTCTTAAAATACCGAGAGGGTTTTTTCATGTTATTTTTCGGAATTTTTTTAAGTTTGTTAAAAATGGATTGCTGGCAAAGTTATCGACATGTATTAACTTGTATCAACCTCGCATTTAATAAAAACACAAATAAATAGTCTTTAAAACAAAAAACAAAAACAAAAAAAAAATCCTGACACCAAGTCTGTGTTTCAATTGTATTCTACTGCGTTGTTTAACAAAAAATATATCCCATTCCGCAAGTACATAAAATACAATATTTGACGAGTGATAAGACTGTTTGAAAGCAATCGTTTTAACATCGATAGCACGACAAACACTACTTTTTTGCAATAGTTCCTTGCAATGTCGGAACTACATTTTTCAGCGTAGTAAGAAATCAAAATGAACAGAACCTAGTGAAGAAGCTGCAACATCCGGGTCTGTACCCCGGTGCCTTAGGAACGATTGTTCCAATCTTTCCAAAAATGAAAAAGTTCTTGCATTTTCTACATTATGTCCTTTTTGGTACTCAAAGCGTTATAACTTCTGTAAAATTTCATGCTGCAACTTCATTTTATGATCCTGATCACCAATGGCTAATTTGAAAACAACTGGTGGAAAACTGTGAGACTAGTTAAACCCAAAGTCCGAAAGACAAAAAGTGCCATACCATTATATGTCTGGTCTTTGACATGCATATGAAAAACAAATAGAAACCCCTGTAGATGAAACTGGCAACACTGAAATGATGTAGATGCTTTATTAAATCCATAAAGTGACAATTTTTACACATTTCCTTTATTTAATGTCTTTACTTTCACATATTAGAAAGACTGAACTACACTGACAATAAAAACAGCTTTATAAAAAGTCATTTTTAGTTCACTTAAACACCTGACATCCAAATCACAAGTCATCCTTTTCTGTATCATGTTGACTCATCTAGCCATTTCTTTGAATTTGTGCTTAAAACATTTCAAAATCTTCTTTCACATTTGATATGTTTAATTCCTGAATAAGTGAATATGTATGGTCTTTTGGTTAAAAAATTAAAATAATCCCTTTTTGAATTAGAAAGCATATCTTGTTCGAATATCTTCTAGTTTCTTTGAAACCTGAAATCAAAATAAGTTAGCATGTTAATAAAATAAAAGTACATACACACATGATTGATTGAACTCAATACACTGGAACTCTAATTAATAATTGTAAAAATATATGTAAACAATTGCAGTAAAACTTCAGTGGTTTGAAGTTGACGATCTTTATTATTTGTTCTAAAAATTTGGAAATTCCCATAACTTCAATGAGAAACCTTGAACTATGATCTGGAGAACGCTTTTTTAGGACACACTGATAACACTGCTTATCCAAGGCATTCCAAATCATTTCAGGGGATGGCCTGTGACAATTCGAATAATCTAAGCTATTCAAAAATTCAAAGTTCAATTAACCAAAGTTAGACACTATATGCATGATAATCCTGGGTTTAAGGCAAGAATTTTGAAACCCTGTCACATCAAATAATGAATTAATGGCCTAGCTCTTGTGGTCAACATTAGGATCAACAAGGTATTACAAGCGATACTAAATCTTTGCAATAGAATCATGTATAATATTGTTTTTAAAAAAATCAGCAATAATTAAGTGCTACTGGTAATTTGCATATTGCACTCATAACTTACAACACTTGATAGAGTGCTAAGAAGAAAAGAGTAATATTTAATCTATTTTTAGCTGCTAATTCACATATTGCCTTCACAACATGCAAACAAAAAGTTACTAAAAACCTGTTAAATATATTAAATGTCTAGGGTTCTACTTTTGATATAACTAATTTAGACCAAATTGATGGACAACCAAATAGTCATTTTTCTGTTTTACCTATTTATAATAATGGTGACCATTTCAGATTTAGAATCTGGCTAAAACACAAACTAGTCTGAAATATACCTATAATAAACCTATGTATAAAGTTTCATGAAGTTCTTTTGAGAAACAAGAGGCCCATGGGCCTTAACACTCACCTGAAGATATGTCCAATATTGTTTGACAATATATTAAGTACAGAAACTTTAAAAGTTTTTTTAAGTTAAGAACTCCCACAAAACCTAATCAGAAATACATCCGCTCACATTTCATATATCCACAAAACAAAATCAGAAATATATCCACTCACATTTCATTTATAAGTAGCTTATATAATATGCATGAAGTAACTGTAGTGCAATATATAATTTCCAAATCATTAATCAATTTCAGTAAACTTATGCAGCTATGTCCTTGACCTTTGAACATATGTGACCTCGAACCATATATATAGCTTTTAAGATAATTAATAATTTTAGTATTCCTACATTGATGTGATCTTGACCTTTGAACATCTTTGTCGCAATATCTACAATATTCTAAATACATGCCTATACAAAAAATTAATAGTTTTCAAGATAATTAGTAATTTAAGTCTTCTTCTGCAGCTGTGACCTTGACCTTTCAACATATGACCTTGAACCATATATCAAAATGATTGTTGTTGCAATACCTACAATATTCTTATATATATACCTATACAAAAAGTTAATAGTTTTCAAGATAATTATCAATTAAAGTCTTCTTTTGCAGCTGTGACCTTGACCTTTCAACATATGACCTTGTACCATATATCAAAATGATCGTCATATTAATACCTACAATATTCTAATATACATGCCTATACAAAAAGTTAAGTTTTCAAGATAATTCACAATTTCAGTACACGCATGCAGCTATGACCTTGACCTTTCAACATATGACCTTGAACCATATATCTAATTGATTGTCATATCAATACCTACAATATTCTAATATACATGCCTATACAAAAAGTTATAGTTTTCAAGCTAATGCACAATTTTAGTATTCATAAACCAAAAAAAAAAAATTTCAGGGGCAACAACTTCTACAAGGATTATCACATAGTTATGAAACTTGGTACCTTTTTAAATTTAGTCATGGGGAACATTTTAACAATGTTTTGAATCCATGTTTCTCCTAAAATTTTCAAGAAAATTACCAAAAACTGCATAAATCACAAATTAGGTCATGAACTTGATTTGTGACCTTGACACTATTTTAAAGGTCATTTCAAGAAATAGTCAAAACTGAAAACCCCATGTCAATATCTGTTCAAATAATCAAGTTATAACAATTTGAAACCATTTAACGAAATTTTTAAAATTTAACCCAAAAACATGTAACCCATTTTTCGACCAAATTTGACGAAATGAACAAACTGTAGGCTTAAGACCCTAGAGAAGCCAAATATCACATCAGATTTTTCTCTCATCATTGGTTTCGAAAAGGAGAGATTTTTTAAAATTTTTTACCCTTAGGTCACAGTGACCTAGTTTTGGTAGCCATGGCAACACCATGAACAAATTTGAATTGCAGCGACCCATATATGCTTCTGACCAAGTATCATTGAAATCTGTCCAGCAGTTTTGGAGAAGTCGAAAATAAGTGTTAACGACACACGCACATACACACACCACACCATGCCATAAACTCACATGACCTTTCGGCCAGGTGAGCTAAAAATTGATGCGATAAAAATGGAAATATATGAGTTGATTGTACACTAAACTGAGTAAACTATTGAGAACTGGGGCCTGGACAGTGCCAAAATACATCCGATTAATAATTATTGGCATATAAAAGTTGTTTAATTACCCTATATTCTTATGCTTAATTTGATTGCTTTTCAGATAATTAACTCTCTTAGTATTCTAATCCAGCTATTATCGTCATTTTTGAAAACATGACATTGAAATACATGTAATATCAAAATAATCGATATATCAACACCTACCATGTATATAAAATATAGTTTTTCAGAAAATTAATCATTTTAGGACATTTTATATGACACAAAAAATATAGGTTGATAGCAATAGCTTACTTGAGCCTTCAGCCAAAACTTTCATAATTTAAAGCAACCTTTGTTTTTCTTATTCAAATTATCAATATAGTTTTACACTGACCTCACTTGGTGTTCTGTCTATTTCATCAGCTAGACCTTTTTGCTTGCTAAAGTCCATAGAATTAAACATTTCACAAAGGTCACCATCAATAACATTCTGCAAAAAAAAATTGTTGGGCATTGTTAGCAGGTCACAACAACACAAATGTTAATAAGTAATAATCCATATCACTTTGGGTGTTTAATTTCATTAAACTTTGTATTGCTGTCTGTATTAAGGCCAATAACTTGGGGAAATTTTTTTTTTTTCTAAATACTTGTTGCAAAAAAAGTCAGTATATTTATTATATTCTTTTGACTTTTTTGAGGCACTGTAAAATTTAACACACAAAGATATCCTATTTTCAAAATGAGGACACAATAGGCTGGAGATCAAAGCAAAACACAATACCACATCATATTTTGCTTCAAATCAATTTCAGAACAAGAGCACCACTAAGTGGGGCAATATACACCCATTAATATCTATAATGTAAGTGAGAACAAGAGGAGGACAAATGTTACCAGCTACCTCAAAAGGTGGAGAACGGTAATGTTATTGGCTGGCTCACTAACCAGAAAATGGCAAATGTCACAACATTTCAATAATAAATGGATGGAAAATGTCATTCAGAAAGTTCAATAAACAAAGGAAAGCAAATGTCACCAGATTTCAATAACAAGTGAATATTAATTGTCACCAGATAGTTCAGTAATAGAGGAAGACACATGTCACCAGACTTCAATAACCAGAGAATGGCAAATGCCACACACAAGCTCAATAAATAGAGAATAAATAAATAAATACCACAAGATTTTAATAACAACAGAATGGCAAATGTCACGTGCCAGCTCAATAGAAAATGGCAAATGTCACAAGATGGCTCAATAACCAGAAGGCAAATATAACTCAATACATATCTTGGCCATCTGTATAGATGCAATAGTTTGATAATGGTTGCCCTATTAACTTAGCTATGAACACAAAACTATGACAAAACTTGGTAGTTTAGCTTAAAACTCGCAAACTTTGTCCTTAATGAGCAAATGTTCTAACATATCCAACAGAGTGCACACACTCTTACCTTCACAGGAAAGTAATAGGATCTGAAAGACAGGTGATCTCTGCCACATAGGGGTGGATGTTCTGATCTCATGTACATTTCTAAATGCTGAAAGAAGTCATGATCCTGCAAAATAAATATATAATACATATACATTCTCTATTTCTTAAACCATTTTACTGACAAAATGTAATGAGAGCACAGTGTTTTCTCCAGAGTGCGTTTCTTGCGTTTTTGACGCGATTTTTTTATGAATGGCGCAACTTGATTTTGCTGTTGCGTTATTTTTGACGCAACCATTTTTATGTGGATTGAAATCGGCTACTGTAAATTATAAAAGGTGAAACGACTGAAAACGAAAGTACTGAGCGGAAATTCCGTATTGTCGTACCACATTACTATCGTACCATATAACATGACGCTAAATATTGATAGGAACCTGTCTATATTTTTAATCTTTGAAATGTTTGTATTGAACACTTAATTTATAAAGTCATTATAAGCGCTCTTTGCACCGGGCTTAAAGAAAAGTCGAAACAATCTCGTTTGACAACGTTTTTTTAAAGTCCTGCACGGAGCTCTGAACATGACCAGGCGGCATCTGGTAGTAACTTACTTGCAGACGACTCACATTCAACTTAAAAAAGCTAATGTAAATCGAGATTTTAATAAAATTTGGTTAAACAGATATCCTTCGATGATTTATGAAAATAATAAAATCATATGTAGAACAGACATAACGGAAGGGATGGATAATAATAATGAATGATAATGGTCTGTTGACTTGACATTCAGTAATTTCTTTTCGGATACTGTATCGGTTTTACTGTTTCAAATATTACGGATATAAGTAGCATTTGGAATAAGACACTTAAACATTGACACAGATTAGTACAGATCCTCTAACAAAATATTCCCTTTATTGTAAAATATATAAAGTAATTTTTATTCTAAACATTTCATGACCCCTTCATTTTGAAAAATGACCCCCTCTTTTCATGTAAGGGGGTCATTGATGACCCCCTGTTTTAATAAGCTGGAGAAAACACTGAGCAACTTATGTTTCACTGAAGAAGTGTGAGATATAGTAGATTTTTAATGTAAATTCTTGCACTATTACATAAAATTTACTATAAATATTAGAAAATTGATAAAAAAAACATCTTTTGATATTGTTATTAAACTTACTTTATGGAGTTTTAAGGATTTTGCATGGTTGACTGATTTTAAGTAAAAAAATTTCAGATTTCAAAACAAAAGACCCAATAGGCCTGATTCCCTCACCTGATAAATTATGTCTAACTTAAATGCTTTAATATCCAAATGTAAATGAAGTTCTACTGTATTTCTGTGGCAACAGTTGATTGTTTGGGCTAAAACTGTATTCATGGTAATCAAAAATGTCAAATTTACAAAAAAAAAAAATTCATTTTAACTTTTACCTGGATTATAAAAAAGTTAAAAATAAAACTTGATAGATTTTTTTATCACAGTGATTACTTTTTTGGAATTTATCTAGAGTAGTTTTCAAGAAAATGGTCAAAAACAGCCAAATTTGCAAACAAGAGGCCCATGGGCCTTAACGCTCACCTGAAGATATTGTCCAATGCAGTTTGCAAAGTGCAATTGACAAAAGGTTTATAGTTTTCAAGATAATTAGCAATTTAAGCCTTCTTTTGCAGCTGTGACCTTGACCTTTCAACATATGACCTTGAACCATATATCAAAATGATCGTCATGTCAATACCTACAATATTCTATATACATGCCTATACAAAACATTAATAGTTTTCAAGATATTTAGCAATTTAAGTCTTCTTTTGCAGCTGTGACCTTGACCTTTCAACATATGACCTTGAACCATATATCAAAATGATCGTCATGTCAATACCTACAATATTCTAATATACATGCCTATACAAAATGTTTATAGTTTTCAAGATAATTAGCAATTTGTCTTTTTTTTGCAGCTGTGACCTTGACCTTTTGAACATTTGACCTTGAACCATGTATCAAAATGATCGTCAAATCAATACCTACAATATTCTAATATACATACCTATACAAAAAGTTTATAGTTTTCAAGATTATTAGCAATTTAAGTCTTCTTTTGCAGCTGTGACCTTGACCTTTAATCATATGACCTTAAATCATATATCAAAATGATCGTCATGTCAATACCTACAATATTCTAATATACATGCCTATACAAAAGGTTAATAGTTTTCAAGATAATTAGCAATTTAAGTCTTCTTTTGCAGATGTGACCTTGACCTTTGAACATATGACCTTGAACCATATATCAAAATGATCGTTGTCACAATACCTACAATATTCTAATATACATTCCTATACAAAAAGTTAATAGTTTTCAAGATAATTAGCAATTTGTCTTTTTTTGCAGCTGTGACCTTGACCTTTTGAACATTTGACCTTGAACCATGTATCAAAATGATCGTCAAATCAATACCTACAATATTCTAATATACATACCCATACAAAAAGTTAATAGTTTTCAAGATTATTAGCAATTTAATTCTTTTGCAGATGTGACCTTGACCTTTAATCATATGACCTTAAATCATATATCAAATTGATCGTTGTCACAATACCTACAATATTCTAATATACATGCCAATACAAAAAGTTAATAGTTTTCAAGATAATTAGCAATTTAAGTCTTTTTTTGCAGCTGTGACCTTCACCTTTGATCATATGACCTTGAACCATATATTAAAATGATATTAAATTTTTTAATTAAATTATCAAGTATCATTGAAATCTGTCCAGCAGTTTTAGAGGAGAAGTCGAAAATAGGTGTTAACGATGAACGCACGCACACACACGCACATACACACGCTGCCCCATGCCATAAGCTCACATGACCTTTCGGTCAGGTGAGCTAAAAAAAAAATTCAAGAAAGGTAACAATTACAGTCTTCTTTTGCTGCTATGACATTGACTTTTGAACATTTAACCTTGAAGATGTATTAAAATGATCATTATATCAATACCTACAATGTCCTTATAATGTGCCTATACAAAATGTTTATAGTTTTCAAGATAATTAGCAATTTAAGTTCTCTTATGCAGCTATGACTTTGTTCTTTAAACCATGGACCTTGAAACAAATCAAAATGAGTGTAACAATACCTACAATATTCTATTATTTAAGCCTGCAGAAACAGTTACTGTTCTCAAAAGAATAAACAATTTGAGTCTTCTTTTGCGGCTATGACATTGACCTTTGAACTTACGACATTAAAACACATATTAAAATCACTGTCCTTTAAATACCTACAATATTCTAATATACATGCATATACAAAAAATTCATAGTTTTCAAGATAAATAATAAGTCTTATGCCTTTATGATCTTAACCCTAAAACCTTTGACCTTGAACCATATATCAAAATAATCGTCATGTCAATACCCACAATATTCTAATATACATGCCTATATAAAAAGTTAATAGTTTTCAAGTTATTAACGATTTTAGTCTTCTTTTGCAGCTTTGTCTTTGACCTTTGAACTTATAAACTTAATCCATTTATCAAAATGATTGTTGTACCTACAATATTCTAATATACATGCTAAAGCTTTATCTCCTGTACTTAAAGGAGAAGATTTTTAAAGTTTTCCCCCCCTTTATGGGACCCAAAAGGGGCATAACTCCTTCATTTATGCAAATCGGAAAGGCCTTAACTAGCTTGAGCTTTGAAAAAATTCAAAATCTAACAAATCATTAGATTTTACGATGTTTATTAATTTTAAAACATAAGCATTAAATAACTAAAACAAGAAGCCCATGGGCCTTAACGTTCACCTGAGGATATTTCAAAAATTGTATGCAAAGCGCAATAGACAATATATCAATTACAGAAACTGTCGGTTTTCTCAAGTTTTGAACTGTTACAATACTTAATCAATAATATCTAATCCCATTTCATTCATAGGTAGCTAATACGCATACAGTAACTATAGTACAATAAGTAATTTCGAAATCATTAACCATTTCACTACATTTTTGCGCTCTGTAAGTTAAAGGTCGTGTGTTCGAACACTGGCTGGGTCTGACCCAAGACTTGAAAGTGGGTAGACTGTTCTTTCGCCAAGCACTCGGCATTATGAAATGAAAGTCACGGTTCATTCTGATGGGAACTTAAAATAAACGAGGTCCCATGTCACTGTGTGGTACAATAAAGAACCCTGCTGTCAGCGCAACGCACAGGCAAAACTTCTGCACTTTTGCCTATAGCTGGCGATGTCTCTATATAAGTGAGATATTCTTGACTGGGATGTTAAATATCATTACTCAACTCAACTCATCACTACACTTATGCAGCTATGTTCTTGACCTCTGAACCTATAACCTTGAACCATATATCAAAATGATCATTATATCAATACCAACATTATTATATGCAAGCCAATACAAAAAGTAAGTATTTTTTAAGATAATTAATTCAAGCCTTCTGATGCAGTTATGACCTTGACCTTTGAACATGACTCTTGAATCATATCTCAAAATGACTGTCATAGCAATACCTATAATATTCTAATGTACAAGCCTGAACAAGTGGTAAATAGTTTCAAGACAATTAACAATTTCAGTTTTTTATGCAGCTATGAACTTAACCTTTGAACCTATGACTTGAATGATATATCAAAAAGATCACCATATCAATACCTTCAATATTCTAAATACATGCCTATACAAAAAGTTTAAAGTTTTCAAGATATACTGACAAATAGATAATTTTTAGTAATTTCACCACCAAGTGCCATTTCCGCATTTTGAGCCTCATGGCTACCATTTGTGCAAATCTCAAACGATGACCTAAGAATGTTATAAATGAAATAACTAAGGTATACCTCTTGTATATTCAGAGAAGAAGGTTTTTAAAGTTTTTCACCTAGGCATGAATTTGGCCCAGTGGTCTTGAAGGAGAAGATTAAAATGTTTAAAGTTTAAACACAGGGATGACAGACACAATGTTTGGAGGAGGATTGCAATAGCTCAACTGAGCTAATAAATTGACATTCTGATGAAAACTGAAAAATTCATGAGGTGAAACGAAATTTCAGGGGCGAAACTTCTGCATGGATAAACTAACAAAATTCACACTTTAATGAAATCTGGAAACAATGATTATTTTTGCAATGCAATCGTTTAAACTACTGCTATTTATAGAAAAAAAGTTAACTTTCCTATGTAAAATCAAGAAGCCAATGGGCCTTAACACTCACCTAAGGAAATGTCCAAAAACTTGCAAAGAAGTTAATTACAAAAATTTACAAAATTCCTCAAGTTTGGAAATCTGGCAATAATTAATCAGAAATATCTAGTAACATTTCATTTATAAATAACTTATATGCATGATTTAAAAAGTACAATGAATAATTTCCAAAAAATGATTTTGATCTTTGAACATGTGAACTTGAACCTTATGTCAAAATGATCATCATATCAATACTAACAATTTTCTATTATACATGCCTATACAAAAAGTTAACAGTTTTCAAGATAATTCACATATTCAGTACACGTATGCAGCTATGACCTTCACCTTTCAACATATGACCTTGAATCATATATCAAAAAGATTGTCATATCAATACCTACAATATTCTAATATACATGCCTATACAAAAAGCTTATAGTTTTCAAGCTAACAATTTAGGGGCAACAACTCCTACATAAATTATCATATAGTTATGAAACTTGGTACCTTTTTAAATTTTGTCATGGGGAACATTTTAACAGTGTTTTGAATTCATATATCTCTTAATAATTGCAAGAAAATTGCTTAAAACTGCATAAATCACAAATTAGGTCATGACCTTGATTTGTGACCTTGACCCTATTTTAAAGGTCATTTCAAGAAAAAGTCAAAACTGAAGCCTCATGTCGTTATCTGTTTAAATAGTCAAATTATAACAATTTGAAGCCATTTTACGAAATTTTTTAAATTTAACGCAAAAACGTGTAACCAATTTTTTCGACCAAATTTGACATTATGAACAAACTATAGGCTTAAGACCCTAGAGAAGCCAAATATCACATCAGGTTTTTTCTCCCAACATTGGTTTCAGAGAAGAAGATCTTTAAAGATTTTTGGATCCTAGGTCACCTTGACCTAGTTTTGGTAGCCATGGCAGTGCTATGAACAGATCTGAATTGCACCGGCCCATATATGCTTCTGACCAAGTATCATTGAAATCTGTCCAGCAGTTTTGGAAAAGTCAAAAATAGGTGTTAAAGATGCACACACACACCGTGCCATGCCATTAGTTCACATGACCTTTTGGTCAGGTGAGCTAAAAATCAGACGACAAGGTCAGAATTCCCCCCATCTCAACCTCTGTAAAATATTTTTTTTTATGCAGAAAACAAACTCAAGGCTTAAGAATCCTAGTAAAAGCTAAATATCACATCAGATTTTTCCTTTTTTTATCAGATACACATAAGATTTTGTTCCCCCCTGGTTACCTTGACCTTGATCTAGTAATGGTAGACATGTCATCTATTGAGTAGTTTCATAGATGTCCAAAATGTGTGCTTTTAACAATGCAGGCACACACATACACTTGCTAGTTATGCCAAAAGATCACGACTTACAATAGCACCTGAAAACTAATACCTTTTGTTTACCTATTATTATGATTTGTCAATGCAAGAAAAATTCACCAAAGTCTACATCATTAAAAACAAAAACAATAAATGGCAATAGCTGAAAGAGGTACAGCATTGCTTGTATGTAAATCAAGTTTATCCAAATGTTTTTACAAAACATTAACTTTCAATGTCTCAGCTCATGCTGTGTGTGTGGGGGTAGGGAATGCTACAATGTCTTGGCAACTTTGTACAGATCAGCCAAACATACCTCATGAGAAGTAAACGGTACCAACATGCCTATACCTCCACATAGTGTGGTGTAAACTAATGACTCTGAGCCTCCTGGAATTAGAGTTGCTTTCTGCAAAGATGTTACAATTTCTCCAATGTGAAAATTAACCACCACTTCTGCCTTCTGAGAAGCACCATTAAGAACACCTCTATCCCACAATGCCTTATTACCAGTCGGGTCTTCATCTACTTCATCACTTATATCAGTTGCTAAACGAATCTACAACATAACAGATATTCATTTATATAGTTTTTATTTATTGATTTAAATGCTTAAAGGAAATAGGTTATTAAAACATAAATGAAACAAACATGTTCAGAACCACTTTGAAAATGCATCCCATAACCATACTTTAGAATTTTTTTTAAAATTTGAAATGTGTAACCCATTTTTGACCTAATTTCAACAAACTATAGGCTTCAGACTCTAGAGAAGAAAAATATATCATCAGATTTTTTCTCTCATCATCCATTTTGGAGAAGTTTTGGTAGCCATGGCAATGCCACGAACAAATCTGTATTGCACCAGCCCAAACAAGCTTCAGACCAAGTATCATTAAAATCTGTCCAGCAGTTTTGGGGGAGAAGCTGATGACACACACACACATGCAGGCACATACACATGCCACGCCATGCCATTAGCTCACATGACCTTTCGGTCTTTTGTTTTTTCCTCAACAATAATGTTGTATCATGTTCTTGAATGTGCTAAGTACATGTTTTTAAAGTAACAAACTACTATTTTTTAACTTAAATACTTTGACAAAATGACTTTACTCATTTATTCCTTATATGAGTATTTTGAAAGCACATACAGCTGCACTGTCAAATTTTAACAGATGTCTTATGGATTACACAATCTATGCACCATTCATATATTTTTCTGTGAAAAATGACAAAGTTTAACAAGCAATAATTTTACATAAAAAAATAATAATAATAATAATAAAAAATAAATAAATAAATAAAAATCATCAAATGTCACAATAATAGGAGGTGCACATAACTTATGTGTGCAAAACAAATGGGTGAAATTTTATTTAATTTGGTTAAATTTCATTGGAGTTATGGATTACACAATCTATGCACCCTTCATATGTTTTTTGTGAAAAATGACAAAGTTCAGCAAGCAATAATTTTACTAAACAAGATGCCCATGGGCCTTAACGTTCACCTGAGGATATGTCCAATATTGTTTGCTAAGTGCAATAGACAATATATTAAGTACAGAGACCTTAAAAGTTTTCTCATGTTAAGATCTGCCACAAAACTTGAAGTTAATAGTTTTCAAGATATAGTGACAAATATATAATTTTTAGCAGTTTCCTCACTTAGTGCCTTACAATTTCCCCATTTTGAGCCCCATGGCTACAATTTGTGCAAATCTGAAAATAGATCACCTAAGGATGTTATAAATGAAACAACTAAGGTATATCTCTTGTAGTTTCAGAGGAGAAGATCTTTAAAGATTTTCACTATTTCCCCCCTTATGAGGCCCCTCCTTCATTTGTGCAAATCTGAAAGGGCTTCACCCAGGCATGATGGTTACCAAGTTTCATTAAATTTGGCCCAGTGGTTTTGGAGAAGAAGATTAAAATGTTAAAAGTTTACGCACGACGCACGCCGGACGACGCACGTTTGACGAACATGGATAGCGATAGCTCATCTGAGCTTTCAGCTAAAAATCACCAAATGTCACCAAAATAGGAGGGACACAACACTAGTGTGTGCAAAACAACTGGGTGAAATTTTATTTAATTTGGATAAAGTTTATAGGAGTTATGATTACACAAACCATGCACAGTTGAGGTGTGATGGACGGACTGACGAATGGAGTAAACCCATTACTAGACCTGCTTTCGTCTCTGGTGACGCAGGTAACAAGAGCTATGTTGAGAACAACATCAATACACCCAACTGCAAAATTGTAATTGAGTTTGTGGACTTGTACAGACCGAATATAAACCAGTGCCTTAGGTAATTACCTGTTCTGGCTAGGGTTAAAACGTATGTTACTGTTTTGAACCTCAACAAGGTATTATACAGTCGGGTGATTGAATGACCAGGTTTTTTTCTCCCTTTAGCTGTTTGTACAACAGGTAAATTATACATGTGAACTGGGATGACAACAGTTTTAAAGTGTTAAACTAGTAATCTGATTAACAGTTTCACAAAAAAAAAAAAAAAAAAAAAAAAAAAAAAAAAAAAAAAAAAAAAAAAAAATTCATAACCAAAGTTCGATTGCAGATTTTCAGCAAAAATTTGCATTACAGTTGATTTACTGCTTCTGGCATGTCTTTAAATGCACAGAAACCAAATGGTCATCTTTTAAAACACTTAACTGTTACCTTGATCTTTGACCTAGTTATCTGGTATGTAATCCCATGTGATGTCTCATCATAATGTAATATGTTCATTGAATTTAAGGTCAACTGAACAAAAAGTGGTTCTTTAAATGCAGGGAAACTGTTAGGGACAGAGAGACAGAAGAACGAAATTTACAGAACCAATATGCATCCCCTGTTTCATAGGTGGGTGCATAATGTACCAAACATAATACATTGGTTAACATTACAACCTTTATCAGAATGAACCAAACTTGGTTCACTGGTTAACATCACAACCCTTATTAGAATGAACCAAACATGATACACCGGTAAACATCACAACCCTTATCAGAATGAACCAAACACGACACACTATAATCATCGCAACCCTTATCAGAATGAACCAAATGTGGTTCACTGGTAAACATCACAACCCTTTTCAGAATGAACCAAACATTATTCACTTGTAAATCCATGTTACCTTTACAACACATACATCTGGCCTCTGCTTAGATTTTTAATGCCATGAAGGCAAGCCAAAGTAATAACACTTACAATTGTGATGTTTCCAAATTTATCAGCTCCAGCTACTGTACTGTAATCAAGTAAACAGGAAGCAGTGATCCATCTTGGGCTGGTATCATCAGCAAACACTATCAGCTGGTTTTCTTGTCTCTTAAATCGAACAAAATGAAAACTTTCCTGGATGTCTGCCACCAGCACTCTATTTCCCATTGTGTGTATACCAACAATGAAATTAGGTATATGCTGAAAAAATATAGGATTTAAACAATTAGCAACTAATTTCACAACCTAATCAATGGAAATATTAAAATTTACTGAATTTTTTTGCTAAAAGTTTGTCATTCTCACTTCACCTCATAAACAATAAAAAAAAATTAATAGTTACATTTTTTTTCATCCAATTAACTGAATTTTATTAACGTTCTTTTTCATCTCGATGTAAAATATACTCAAAAATAAATAAATAAATAAATAAATAAAATTTTAAAAAAAATTGCGAGTTGATTTGTCATTTTGCGAGTTCACAAGAAAATCACTCGCAAAAATTTGCAAGTGGAAAAAAATCTGAAATTCTAACCCTGAGGTTTTCCATTTATTAAGGGCTAATAAAAGTAAACGTAAGACAATGAATTGCACAGATCTGTGCCATTCGTTTGAGAGAAGTATAGAAAAGGAAATTAACATTTGCATCATATTCCGATTACAAGAGGACCATGGGCCTTAACGATCACCAGAGGATATGTCAAAAATCGTTTGCAAAGAAAGAACTTAACTACATAAACTTTCCAAGTTTTCTCAAGTTTGGAACTGCCACAATACTAAATCAGAAATATCTAGTCACAATTCATTTATAAATAGCTAATATGCATGAAATAACTATACTACAATGAATATTTTCCAGATCATTAACCATTTCAAAATACTTATACAACTATGTCCTTGACCTTTGAACCTATGATCTTGAACCATATATCAAAATGATGGTCATATCAATACTTACAAAATTCAAATAGACATGCCAATACTAAAAGTTAACTGTTTTCAAGACAACTAACTGTTTTCAAGACAACTAACAATTTTAATCTTTAAATGCAACCATGACCTTGACCTTTGAATGCATAACCTTGAACTATATTTTAAACTGATCATCATATCAAGTCCTACAATATTCTGATATACATGCCTCTACACAAAATGTTCATAGTTTTCAAGATAATTAGCAATTTAAGTTCTCTTATCCAGCCATGATCTTCAGCTTTGAATGTATGATCTTGAACCATATAACAAAATCATCATTATATCAATACATGCAATATTCCAATAAACATGGCTATTTAAAAAGTTAATAGTTTTCAAGATAGTTAATTTCTGTCTTCCTTAGCAGCTGTGACCTTGACCTTAAACTTATGAACTTGAGCAATTTTTTAAAATGATTGTTGTATTAATATCTTCAATATTCTAATGCACATGTCTATACAAATAATTTAAAGATACATTAAATATACATTAACAAATATATATTTTTCAGCAATTTTCCCATTAGGTACCTTCCAATTTCCCCATTTTGAGACTCATGACTACCATTTGTGCAAATCTGACAGGCCTTCATAAATTTCATAAACAGCATCCATGGGAACATATGATGTTATCGTTATGGGTTGTGATTATTCATATTGTATCAAAGATGTATGAAGGAATCATTGCAATTAATGCTTAAGCAGGTGTAATCCCTTGTCAGTCCATAAATTACTACTTCCATTTTGTTCATTTGATTGTAAATTCACAATGAACAAACAAACAATTATTAAAACCAAAAATTGTAAATAGAATCTGTTAAAATGACCATTTGATGTTAGATATAAACATTGGTTCAGATGGTAAAATGATTATTTCAATATTACTGTTATTTCATTTGAAGAGTATAGCCCTTTGAGAATATAATTTTTCAATATCTAAAGCAGATGTTGAACATTTAAATCCTCTTACTAGTAATTACAGAAGTGACCTTTCCTAAATTACTCAGAATACAACTTGAACCGGTGTTTCCATCTATGTTAAATAATCAGTCTGATTTTATAAAAAAAATTAAATGGTTTTATGCTTATTTATATTTTCTCTCTCACCATGATTATTATCACTTTTGCTCACCAGAATTCTAACTTTATTCCTTATCCACAACTACCTGACAAAATGTAAAGTTTTTAAGCTTTTAAAAAGGTCAAATATAATTTAAACCCACAACTACAAACTTAACAGCAAGCACTTCATCAACTACACATAAGTATTCTCATTCAAGAAAGTACCTACCTTATTTTCACATTTTCGAAGCAACTTTTTCTTGCCCATGTCATATATACGGAGATATTTCCCTACACCAATCAATGCTCTCCCTTGAAATGAAGCTATAGCTCCTGGCAGTTCTTCCATTTGTGTTTTATGTACAAGTTCTAACTGTTCACCACTGTTTGTAAGTTCATATGTATAAACATATCCTGCACTTAAAGATCTAGGGTTTAAGACTAAGTCTTTAGATATTCCAACCAATACATACACATTATCAGGACGACTTGCAAACTTTATCAAGGCAATGCTGAAATACAAATGGTTAACACTAACTATTACAAGAGTACAACTAGAGATTGTAACTGGGATACCAGTTACGTATGATTCCCCACCATCCATAATCTATATATTGTCTAAAATATACACCTGCTGATGGACTGATCTCGAGATGGATTGATAGTATCCATTACTAGTAATCGAAAGCTGACTAAAAGAAAGGGCAGAAGACAAGTAAATTTAAAGTTAACATCAAATTGTACGATTATAATTCGAGTAGTATTCATTTTAATATATATTTTCATTCCCTCATACCCCATTGTTGCATGTTTTTTGTTAAAAGAAACCAATTGATCACGGGAGTCCGAATCTGCATGTATAAATTTATAATTCGAAATGTATGTAAATTATACAAGTTTTATAGATCAGACTCAAGCGTGTTGTCTTCTGACATAGGTCCTATCCATTTATTTGGCAATTCTATTAGCTGGTGTATTTTGATTGGACAGGTATTCAACTTTGATTGATAGCAAATCTATTTCACGAACTGTGAGGTGTTTAACCAACAAATTTGATTGACATGTGTCATGACTGTGAAGTAGCCATAACCTACATATTAATGGATAATTGACAAAGAGGTTAAAGCAATTATCCATATCAAAACATGTAATAATGCTATTGAATTTGTTTACAATTCTTTGAATAGGAATTTAATCCTGTAAACTTGCCTTAAGAAATGAAATCAAGTATGCCATAAGATAGTGTTTCTTGACTGAGGGTGGGTGTTAAGAATTCTGGCTTCCCACCCCTACCCTCTCTTGAAAATGATTTCCTGGAGGTTTTTATCACTCTTTTCAAAAGTCCATAATGAACAAGAAAATATACAGATGAGTGGAAAGGATTTTAACTATTTAAAAGCTATACATGTACATAGCACCACCCACAGTGGGAAATGACCTTAGGTGCCCTTTATTAATATCACTCTATTCAACTTTTCATAAGGAACCCGAAAATACATAAATTAGGGGTGGGGATTTCAATAGTTTAAAATTAACTTAGCACCACCCAGCCCTACCCTTCAGTGGGAAAGGACCTTAGGTGTCTTTGATTAGTGTCATTCTTTTCATTTTATCATTAGGAACCAGAAAATATATACTTTAAGGATGGGGATCTCATTAGTTTATGAGTTATGACAAAGCCCTATAGATGGTTTTATAGCACACCGCAAAGTGTTTAAGGAAAAATTGGTGATTTTTGTTTTTAAGACCCCATCTTCCTGTCCCTCACCCAAAAAATACCCATGGATGTAAAACTTTAATGGTGCAGGAACCTATCCTAAAATTTTGAACGAGATTGAATGATGCGTTTAACTTGTTTGACAGTGCTGATAAAAATTTGATATATTTTTAACAATTTAATACATAGTAACAGAGAATTTATTAAGAACAAATTATGTATGTGAGAAAGAGGTTAGTCACTTAATTAACATGTAGTTCATTAACATTCAATCATTTTTGTTTAGTGCTTTTAACTTTATACATTAATTCAGATTACCCATTTTTATCGGGCGCTCATATATCTGAGAAACTGAATAAGAAAGAAGAAGATTCTGTAAGAGTTATCTATCTTTGTACGTATTGGACAGAAAGATGTGTGGAATTAAATTACGCAATTTACACGCACCGACCGCTGAGCCGTCGAGATAGAAAAAAAAAAAAAAGATCATTTATCCACATCTACCAAGATAGCAGATTGTTGGTACTAAATTTCATCGAAACCCATCATACCGTTTCCGAGTTCTGCACCAGACAATTTTAAGTAAAAAAAAAATTATAAAAATTATAATAATAATAAGAAGAAGAAGAAGAAGAAGAAACAGAACAAAAACAATATGATTCCCCACCTTTGGGTGGGGAATCATAATAATAATAATAATAAGAAGAAGAAACAGAACGAAAACAATATGATTCCCCACCTTTGGGTGGGGAATCATAATTAAAGCACTAGATAACATAAGCACATATTTATTTGATACATATTGACATGAATGTTCCGTCTTCTCTTGTGGTTTAACATTTTGTAATCTTGACCATGGTTTTATATAAATCAAATTCTATCAAAATATTATCAATACTGTATCAAGTCATCAGATTGCAGTATCCAAAATTTTTCAGAAATCATTTCATCATACCTATGTGCTGCCTCATTCTGCTCTAACTGTATTTTATCTAGGGTCTGACCAGTGATTGGATTGATAATTCGTATCAGTGATGCCCACATTCCTGCTCCAGCTTTAGGAGCACCAAATGTATTCTCTGGTAATTCTTCATTTAGGAATGCAGCTGCCATCTCTGCAGCCATCTCTCTTTGATCTTCATCGACAGATTCAACCATTTCCTAAAAATAAAATTCAAAATTTTGTTTGTTACAAGCTTCAAAACATACACAAGAGATAAAAAGCATTTTATTTCTTACTTTATTAGGGCTTTCCCTTTTTTGAAAAGAGACTGTTCTTAACCTCTCTTTGCCTAAGGTGTGCTACTTCGAGCAATATGAGATAACACTTACTTGAGGATATGTCTAAAATTGTCTGCAAAGTGCAATGGACAACATGTTAGGTACAGAAAATTTACATGTTTTCTCAAGTTAAAAACTGCCACAAAACTTAATCAGAAATATTAAGTCACATTTCATTTATAAATAGCTAATGCATAACTGTAGTGCAATAAGTAATTTTCATATCATTAAAGCTGCATTAAGTTTTCCTAGGAAAAAATTTAAAACGATGCTGATCTAATTATGATGTTCCTAATGAACAATTTTACATTTGGTTCAATAACAGCTCGATTAATACAGAAATAATAATTTCCCAGCAAGTACATTTGGATATTTATGACAGACGATAAATACAATTTGTTGGGTTTCACTTTCGTTTCATTGGAAAACCCGTTTATCCATGTGCAAGCTCCAAGCATATAATAATCATCGTTAAACATTGACCAACTTGTTAGAGGATTCCGTTTATTTACAGCTAATTGGAATGAAATTTTTAAAAATGAATCTCACGCATTGTGATTAGAAGTTATTATTTTTTTAAAAATATATTTTTAGAAAATCAAAAAAAATTCAGAAATTGAAAAACTTAATGCAGCTTTAACCATTTCAGTATACTTATGCAGCTATGTCCTTGACCTTTGAACCTAAGACCTTGAAACATAAATCAAAATGATTGTCATATCAATACCTACAATATTTTAATATACATGCCAATACAAAAGGATAACCGTTTTCAAAAGATAACTTTTTTGCATCTGTTACCTTGACCTTTGTAGTTATGACCTTGAACCATATATCAAAATGATCATTGTATTAATACCTACAATATTCTTATATACATGCCTATACAAAAAGTTTATTGTTTTAACAATTTATTATTGAGAAATGTATAAATTTTAGCTTTCCTCACTAAGTGCCTTGCCATTTCCCCATATTGAACCCCATGGCTACCATTTGTGCAAATCTGAAACTAGATGACCTAAGAATGTTATGAATGATATAAATAAGGTAAATCTTTTGTACATTTGGAGAAGATTTTTAAAGTTTAACTACCCCCCCCCCCCTCTTTTTTTTATGGGGCCCCAAGGGGACAAAACTCCTCTTCTTGTGCAGATCTGAAAGAACACTCAGGCATGATGGTAACCAAGTTTCATTACATTGGCCCAGCAGTTTTTGAAGAGAAGATAAAAATGTAAAAAGTTTAAGAATGACGAAGATGGTAAGCAATAGATCATCTGAGCTTTCAGCTCAAGTGAGCTAATAAATAAATAAATAAAAATAAATAAAGGGAATATCCCTTGTACTTATTTTGTGTGTTAACAAGAGGCCCAATTGGGTCTGTATTGCTCAACTGGCATACAAGTTACATCTCATTTTACAGCAATCATGACAATCTTGGATGCCAGAAGAAGCTGATTTTTTTTATAAACTTCAACTACTCTGCCGAGAGACCTTCCACACCAAATAATTCTATTTGGCCCATTTGTTTCAGAGTATAAGATTTTCAAAGAATCAGCTATAAATAGCAGCTTATTTACATATTCCTATAAGATAATTATAACTGTGAAGGAAAACCTAAACTAAATCGGTTGAAAATTCAACCAGTAATGGCCATTTAGCATTGTTTGCTATTTATAGTAACGGCGGCCATTTTAGATGCCACAGGAAGCTGATTTGTGCAAAATTTAATCTGCACCACCTAAGGACCTTTCACACCAAATTTTGTTTAAATATAATCAGTATTTTCAGAGGAGAAGATTTTCAAAGAATCAGCTATTAATAGCAGCTTATTTGCATATTCCGCTAGTAATGACCCAATAACAAAGTTTTGGAAAAACCTGTTACATATGTTAAATGGCTAACCTGTTATATATGTTAAATGGCTATACATCTGCTTTCTATATATCAATTTTAAACTAAATCATTGAAAAATGAGCATGTATGTGCTATTTATCACTTTTTGCTATTTATAATAACAGCAGCCATCTTGGATGTTACAGTAAGCTGATTTGTGCAAACTTTAATCTGCACCACCTAAGGACCTTCCACACCAAATCTGAATCAAATAGGTTCAGTAGTTTCACAGGAAAAGATTTTCAAAGAATTAGCCATTTATAGCAGCTTATTTGCATATTCCGCTATAAATGACCCAATAACAAAAGTTTTGGAAAAACTCGTTAAATGTTAAATAGCTATACATCTGCTTTCTACATATCAATTTTGAACTAAATTGGTTGAAAATTGAACGCGTATCCGCTATTTATCACCTTTTGCTATTTTTAGTAACAGTGGCCATATTGGATGCCACAGGAAGTTGATCTGTGCAAATTTTAATCTGCACCACCAAGGGACCTTCCACACAGAATTTGGTTCAAATAGGTTGGGTATTTTCAGAGGAGAAGATTAAGGTTTACACACACACACACACACACACACACACACACACACACACACACACACACACACGTGCAAGCACACGCTTCACAATGCCATAAGCTTGCAGTTGAGCTCATACAATGTTACATATGATATTTAATCAAAATTTTGTTTCAATACTTACTGAAGGAATTTAAGTTAATTACAATAGTAAAGTTCTTCAAACTTACTGGCTAAATAAATTGCAACTACAAATCAGAGTTTAAGTTTTTATCATTATAATCTTCATTTGAAGTGGAGTAAAACTCATCATTTCTGTACTTTTGCATTTATTTAACATCAAATCATTTTGGAATAAACCTAGATATATCAAGTTAAAAGGGCACCTAAATTGGATTAACATTACTTTATATACCTTAACTTATACTTTTATGTTGAACACATCAATTATTTTAAAGTGAATCAATAGTTTTTCAAAAAATTTTGAAAAATAAAAAATAAACAAGAGGCTTCTGGGCCTTAACGCTCACCTGAGGATATTTCCAAAATTGTTTGCAAAGTACAATAGACAATATATATTAATTACAGAAACTTTCTAAATTTTCTCAAGTTTACAACTGCCGCAATACTTATAATCAAAAATGTCTAGTCACATTTCTCTTATAAGTAGCTAAAAAGCATATAGTACAATAAATAATTTCCAAATCATTAACCATTTACTACACTTATGCAGCTATGTGCTCTTGACGTCTGAACCTTTGACCTAAAACCATATATCAAAATGATTGTTGTATCAATACCTACAATAATATAATATATATGCCTACTCAAAAGTTCATATTAAAGATTTCAGTCTTCCTATGCAGCAATGACCTTGACCTTTGAACACATGACCTTGAATCATATATAAAATGATCAAGAACAACAAAAAAACCTAGCCTACCTAGGGACCTCCCATATCGAATTTGCGGAAAAACCAGTTATATATATATTAAATGGCCAGAGTTCTACATTCTATATACCAATTTTGAACCAAATTGATTAACAAATAAATATGTTATGGCCATTTTCCTGTTTTTTCTATTTATAGTAACAGTGGCCATCTTGGATTTAGAATCGGGCTGAAAATCACAAACTTTAATCTACTCCACCTAGGGGCCTTCCACATTAAATTTGGTTTTATTTGGTCATGTGGTTTTGGTTGAAACTTACGGATGCATGGATGCACAAACACTTCACCATGCCATAAGCTCAGCTGGCTATAGCCAGTTGAGCTAAAAACATTTATAATGTATTTGTCCTCTTAAAAAGAATTTCACATAATATACTTTTTTTATAGTTGACTTGCAATATCTGACCTAGTTTAGACCAAATAAATCATCAGCAAACTGAATGCCACTCAAAACATTGCATCTAACAATTAGAATACCTCTGCCATTTGTTGTTTACGTTCCATTTTTGTAGATTCAGTGTATGTGTTATGGTCTGTCTCTACAATAATAAGGTTGTTGGATTCATGATGGATGACAAACTTCCTAGGTGTATACTGAAGTGGATAGGAAACCTGGTTAAAAACTGCACCCAGCTTCTCCAATGCTAAAATTCTTAAAATAGAAAATAATCTTTATTTTGATTTTTAAAATATTGAACAGACTTTTACCTCCAAGATTTTTTTAAATTTTATAAAGAAAAAGTGAAAAACTGCCAGAGAAGCAGAAATATGTCTATGATAGTTGTAGCAATTAGTAATGAATATCTTTTTTGTGAAAGATGTAACAAGATTGAGGGCAACAGTTTATCCTGTCTTCTGTATACAAATCTCATTTAGTATTTGATTGAAAAAAACTTCTGTGACTTCTTTCAAGAGGTGTTTTTTTTTTTTTTTTTGTTTGTTCGTATGTTTTGTTTTTTTTTTTTTTTGTTTTTTTTTATTTTTATTTTCTTTAGTTGTAACTGGCTTTAAAAACAGATCTGTAATGAATGTTCAAATATTTGATTTTCCCTGACAGGTTCACCAAATCCACAAAATGCAAAATCCTAATTTGGATTAGCTGTCCTTATTCAATTTGGATCTACAGACAAAAGACAGCTGAACTCTGTAACAAACACAGAATTGGGTTAAGCATTCATGTGTGGGACAGCTTGATTAAAAAAACCTTGGCTTTTGGGAATAAAAATTAGGGACCATATATATATATATATATACAGTAGATTCCGCTTAATTGCATAGTCCGTTTGTCAGAAAATTTTATGCAATTAAGCGGAATATGCAAATAACCGAAAATGCCCCTTGGGCACAATTGATTGATGGATACATAGGTTGGGGCCATTTTAGTACTTGTGTCGGCATCATAGTACACTGTAGAAACAGAAAATTAGTTATTACTTTGAAATTAAAAAATGAAATAAATAATTCAGAATAAAAAAAATTTAAAAAATTATTTTCTTTAATTTGTATAATGTTTTAAAAATTGTAGCTGATCAATTGACAGATATACCCGGTGAGGCCATTTTTTTTTATTAGACATCAAAGTCGGTGTACTGTAGAAACAGCAAAAAATTTGCAATTCCTTTGACATAAAAAATAAATAATTAAAGATAATTGAAAAAATATTTAATTAATTAAATATCAAGACTTGTAGTATATTTTCTTTACTAAATAAAGATTTAAAATTCTAGCTGATCGTTTTAAACCTCGTATTTACATGGGATTCCAAAATGTGGTATAGGTGCTTTTCTTGCAGACCATCGATCTGTGTTTAATCCTAGAAAATGTATGTAACTGGAACATCTGTTAGTATTTACTTCATTGTGCTTAACACTCAGGATATTCGTATTTCTTGTTTATTTACTTCTTTTTAAAATTCCACGTGTTCGCACATGGCACTGAATTATATTGTTAGAGTTAACTCCCTTTCACGGTACAATAATCTATTTTTAAAAGTGACATAGAAAAAATCCAGTTGCTTGACAACATGCACGATGTCTGGTAAAATTAAATTCAAACAGAATTTGTGTAAATAAATTGAAAGATGTCTTATCTTGTTGTTTATTTTATACAAAGTTATATTTTAATTGTTTATTGACCAATTATTCGATCAGTCATAAATTGGAAATTCCCGTTGTTATGTGTAACTAGGTCTGATCCAATGAAATTAATGAATAAAACGTCAATTCCTTAAGTGAAAAAATGTCTTTGATGTTGAATCTGTATACCGACAAAACTTGCTATATAAAGGGTTTTCAGCCGTAAACGATGATTTCAACCAGTTTATCTTAAAGAGGAAATAATAAATAAAGAATAAAGCATTTGATTGAGGTATGATTTATTGAGTTTACGCTAAAGGAACTGTAAATACGCGTTATCAAACTTGCTCTGGGATAACAGTCAACGTACATACACATTCCTTAACCATGTTAACAAAAACATTAATTTAAAAAAAATGTATTTTATATTGTGATAATATCTAACATGTTTTGTCTGTCAGAACAGTTTTGGACAACTGGATTTAACTTAAACTATTTGATTGTGTGTCACTGTTGCCTTTTGGGGAATTTTAGTTGTCAAATTGGGAAATTTTAGTCTTATTTCTCAAGGGGAAACTACCTTTATTCGGTAGTAATTTTAGGCAAACAAAACCACTTATATATGTTTTAAAATATTATTACACATATTAATCATTCCTGTAGTGAACATGAACATGGTGACTGCTTTGATATAACAGCATTCAAATTAAAACTAAACCAACACATTGCGTTTGAGCAGGGCTCAATCACTGGGTAAGTCACCCCGAATGGTGGCAACCTTGTACATAAGAAAGTTTCTTTTCTGGAGTGCAAAATCAGTAGAGTATGACATTGTTATTATCTGCCTTTCTATTTCAACCAATCAGACTTGACCCCCAAAAGGCACAACTACATGCCATAGGGAACAAGTGTACAAAATTTCATCACATTCCACCAAACCGTTTCTGAGCCATGCTGTTTACAAATGTGTGGTGGAAAAATATGAAATAATAATAATAATAATATAGGGTAAATCAATAAGTCACCCCAACTATGTTGGGGGTGACTTAACAAAAAGTCAAAAACTGAAACATCTTTTAACTCGATACAAATAAATAAACTAATAAAGAATAACACTTACGATAAATAATGGTATTGCTTTTATTGTTTCAACAAGTTTTGACAGCTTGGCTGCCAGAACTCAATACAAGTTGTCCTGAACTGAACATTTCAACACAATACAAAAAATATTAATTTTCAGAGCCAACAATAATTTGAAACTAAAACAGAATAAATCATGGAAAGAAAAACGGCAAAGACTAAAACTGGAAAAAATACATTTGTTATTGATCGCTTACTTTAAATTTTCAAGCTTTTCAAAAGTAAAATATTATGTTTTAATAACCATTAATATTGATTTTTTATTTTGAAATTTCCATTTTCAACAGCTAAAACACCAAACTTCAAACAAAAGGGCCATTAATGCCCTGGAGACTAACCTGAAAAAGATGTACACTCAGCTTGATTTTGGTAAAATGGGGCTTCTATTTTTAAATAAGATTTTTCCTATATTTCGAACTAGTGACCTACTTATTGACCCAACATTACCCATATAAAAACATGAGCTAGCTTTTTTCAGGAGGATCAATCTCAGCAAGTTTGATGAAGATTGGTCTAAAATTGAGCCCTCAGATGTGTTCACAAGGTTTTTATATAATTTAACCTAGTGACCTACTTATTGACACAACATAACCAAAAAACAAACTTCAACTAGCTTTTGTCAAGAGGATCATTCTGAATAAGTTTGATAAAGATTGGACAAAAATTTTGCCCTCAGATTTGTTATCATGGTTTTTATATACAGTTGAATCTCGTTATCTCGAACTCCACGGGGAAATGCAAAAAGTTCGACTTATCCGGAGTTCGAGATAAACGATGTTAAAAAACGGGAAAGAAAGGGAAATAACTCGTACATCCCTTTCGAAAGTTACTTCCGGTTTTATTATGTCAAACTGTATCACCGTTTTATATGTCATATATATATTAACATATATATATATATTGAAGAAATCGGAATTTTTTGTTACCTAGTTTAACATAAAAATACAATACTATGAAGCAGTGATATAGTACTCGATGTGAGAGGCCATTGTCGACAAAATTCTCAGTATTTCCTGATGCCTCTAGATCTATTTTAAAACGTAAGAAGCATGTATTTTGTTTCATAAAATTTTCTATATTAACTCAAAATCCGTCAATATCTGATTGCACTATTATATTTAACCAACAAACAGTGGAGTCCGCTTTGGTCCTCATACCGGTTTCGCTTTGTGTACTTTAATCACCCCAAGCTTCCGGTTGTTTTGAGTAATGTTCACATCACACAACCACGAAGTCATTAAGCTTGGCAGTAATTAAAACCCCGATAATCTTCTCGATGATTTAATTAATTATGCGACGGATAATAATTAACGGACTAAGGATATTTGGAGGTCAGTACAGTTTAATAAGAATGATTGCATTGATTTAAAATCAACAGTACCGACAGTCACTGACTTTTTTTAATTATTTAATCAACCAAAAAATCTGTTCGAGTTGACACATTTTATTTTCTTAAAAATTTTTGTTCGAGTTAACGAATTTAATTTTTCTAGGATGTTCATTGAAGGGGACGAAAAAATTGTTCGACATATCCGGAAATTCGAGATATCCGAGTTCGAGATAACCGGAGTTATTTTGGTTAAATAAAGAACAACTCTGTCCGGACTTTTTAAAAAAGTTCGACTTATCCGAAAGTTCGAGATATCCGTGTTCGAGATAACGAGATTCAACTGTAATTTGACCAAGTGACCTACTTATTGACCAAACATGGGCCATATACGAACTTGAGCTAGCTTTTGTCAAGAGGATCATTCTGACTAAGTTAAATAAAGATTGGACTAAAATTGGTGCCTCAGGAGTGTTAACAAGGTTTTTCTATTATTTGACCTTGTGACCTACTTATTGTCCCAACATGGCTCATACATGAACTTGAGCTACAGTCTCGTGCCAAAAGTATTCGCGGAAAATGGCTGACGTCAAGATTGAGTTATCTTGCTTCGGACATAATTTGGTAGTTAAAACACTTTAAAAACTTAAGGAAAATATTCTTACTTACCTTTAGTACTTGGTAAGGTGGTCTTTGGACCTAATACAAGCAAGAATTCGATTGGGAATGGAGTTATACAGATTCTGTACGTAATCAACTGCAAAGTCTTGCCAGATGTCAAGAATGGCATCAAAAAGCTGGGTAGAATTGGAGATCACTGGTGCATGCAATTGCAGAATTCTCTCAATTTTAAGTCAACAATTTTCAATTATATTAATGTCCGGTGACTGGGCAGACCATACCATGCAATGATTATTATTGTTATGCTTGTATCATTCTACCATCCTTGCCCTGTGGACAGGGGCGTTGTCGTTTTGAAAAACGTACGAATCGTCTGGAAAATGACGGGTTAAAACTGGCCGCAACTGATTTTCTAAAACTGAAATTTATTTTTGAGCATTTATTTTTCTATTTATCTGGCATAAGGTACCAACACCAAACCATGTAATACAACCCCATACCATGACAGAAACTTTTGGCTTACATTCTGAGGACATACATTCCGGTCGGAAAGCTTCAGAAGCTGTTCTCCACAAATAAACCCGATTATTTTGGCCAGTTACAATTTGGGATTTATCACAAAATATTAAGTGTTTCCAGTTATCATTTACAGTCCATCGCTGTTTCTGTAAACACCATGTCAATCGTTTTTTTCTGTTTCTTGACGACTCTCCTGTAAATCCCATTTTTATGCAAATATCTCTGAATAGTCCTTTCACTAACACTGTTTTCATCGTTTTTGATGTTAAATTCACTAGTTATATCCCTTAAAACTTTTCTGCGATGTTCTTCCACAACACATTTTAACCTGGCTTCCCCACAGGTGGACATTTTTCTTGGCCTCCCAGAACGATGGCCTTTTCATGGCTTTTGCACTTGTTAAAAGCCTTAACAACTGACCTGCACATACTTTCAGGTATTGACACCACTCTCGAAATTTCACTAATTTTGTACCCATCGGATTTCATAGTTACAATGACTTCTTTCTTGTCCGGTGACAACTCTTTTGACTTGTGTCCCATTTTGTTTACGTTGGTAAAAATACTACAATGACGTCATTTAAACGCAGGATATGCTACTACGTCATCAGAATGAAATGTCTATAATTAGAATGGGTCATTTTCGACTTTGTTTAGGCATTAATTGGCTTCAAAATATCGTTTCAAAAACAGTGGTAAGGAAAATGTAAAAGGACGGCAGCCATTTCCCGCGAATACTTTTGGCAGGAGACTGTAGCTTTTGTCAAGACGATCATTCTGAGCAAGTTAAATGAAGATTGAACTAAAATTGGGTCCTCAGGAGTGTTAACAAAGTTTTCTGGAATTTGAACTAGTGACCTACTTATTGACCCAACATGGCCAATATTTGAATTTAAGCTAGCTTTTGTCAAGAGGATCAATCCGACAAAGTTTGATGAAGATTGGACTCAAACTTGTGCCGTAGAAGTGTTAACAAGGTTTTTCAATTATTTGACCTAGTGACCTACTTATTGACCCAACATGGCCCATATAGGAACTTGAGCTAGCTTTTGTCAAGAGGATAAATCTGACAATGTTTGGTGAATATTGCACTCAAATTGGGGCCTCAGGAGTGTTAACAAGGTTTTTCTAATATTTGACCTAGTGACCTACTTACTGACCCAACATGGCCCATATACAAACTTGAGCTAGCTTTTGACAAGAGGATCATTCTGAGCAAGTTTGATTAAGATTGCATTCAAATAGTGGCCTCAGGAGTGTTAACAATCAAAAATGATGCACGACAAATGACGCACAACGGACAATGACCCATCACAATAGCTCACTTGTGCACTTTCTGCTCAGGTGAGCTAAAAATGTCTAGTATTAGTTTCAGATTCTGATTCTAAGTTTATACATGACATAAACATTCTGACAACCTTGAAGTAACAGATTACAGTACACAACAATTTTGTCATGGCAAACATTTTAACAATGTTTTGAATTCCTACATGTATATCTCTTAATATTTGCAAGAAAATTGCCTAAAGCTGCATAAATCACAAATTAGGTCATGACCTTGATTTGTGACCTTGACCCTATTTAAAGGTCATTTCAAGAAAAAGTCAAAACTGAAAACCCCATGTCATTATCTGTTCAAATAGTAAAGTTATAACAATTTGAAGCCATTTTACGAAATTTTTTAAATTTAATGCAAAAACGCATAACCCATTTTTCGACCAAATTTCACAAAATGAACAAACTATAGGCTTTAGATCCTAGAGAAGCCAAATATCACATCAGATTTTTTCTCCCATTATCGGTTTCATAGAAGATTTAAAAAATTTTTTGAACCCCTAGGTCAACTTGACCTTGTTTTTGTAGCCATGGCAACGCCATGAACAAATCTGAATTGCACCGGCCCATATATGCTTCTGACCAAGTGTCATTAAAATCTGTCCAGCAGTTTTGGAGATGAAGTCGAAACAGGTGTTAACAACACATGCACTCACGCACATACACACGCCGCGCCATTACATTTTTAGACTTAACTGGTCACCTGAGGGTCAAACTTATGTTCTTTAACCCTTTTAAAAACTATTTCTGGACTTACCTTAGAGTATTAGTTGATATAGCAACAATGCCTTCTGGACACTGTTCTGATGCAAATCCTGAAGCATATTCTAATGTTTCATATGACAAAGGTGTCAGATGAAATCTATTCTGGTATGTGTAACTCAGCCAAGATCTACTGGACATGGCTAAAACCTGATGATACAAAAATTTTTCTTTATATACTGTAAGAGTATTATTTTAACATAGTAAAAAGATGTCAAAGAACATCTACAAGTGTGGTAACATTTTAAAACCCTTGACTAAAATCTAAAGAAAGAAGCTGTAGGACACTTTATACACAAAAGTAAAGCAAGGTGTTGTAGGATATTTCTTAAGATGTTCCAAGATGGTAAAATTTAAACCTCAAAGAAACTTGATATGGATCAGAATCACAACTGTAATCATAATTTCAGATGAAACACGGATAAAAGATATCATCATTTCCATATCAAATATGATCCATTATTTCTTTTAAATGTCCATACAAATCAAACCTGTCAAAATTAGACACACAGTGTTTAAATAAATGTGTAATAATTTATTTGAAAAAAATAAACAAGAGATCAAGGACAACTTAAATTCTCAAGAATACATTGAAACTGAAAAACTTTAATGATTATCATTCAAATAAAAAACATAATAGAAATTTTACTTTAAAAAATGAATTAATTGACCCTGGTCTTTGACTATGGCCTAAAGTAAGAAAAGATAAGGCCCATGGGCCTAAATGATCACCTGTAAATATGTCCCAAATCTTCTATAGAAGAACAATGGATAATTACAATAATCATGGAAACCTACATACAGTATTACATGCCCTAAGAATCTCAAATATCTAAGGTCTTTTCACAATATTGTAAAATATTTGAATTTTGGATAGACAAGATAATTAACCATTTATGTCTCTTTTGGCAGCTATAACCTTGACCTTTGAAAACATAACCTTAAACTATATAAAACATATTGCCATATCAATACCTACAGTATATAATGCATGCCTATACAAAAAAGTTAAGTTTTCCACATAATTAACCATTCAAGTCTTTCAACACATCTATGAACTTGACCTTTGAGCCCATGACCTTGAACAAATATCAAAATGAATACCAAAAATTCATTAATATACATAATTTATAATTTTTAAGGTAATTCACCATTTCTGTGTTCTAATGCAGCTATAAACTTGAACTTTGAACTATGACCTTGAACTATAAATTAAAATGACTATTATATAAATATCAATAATACTGTAATACATATGGTTTTAGTTATACACATACTTTTCAATTTTTCCAAAACAGCTGTGACCTTAACCTCTAAGGCCAATGACCTTGAACCATACATCAAAATGCTTGTTATATCAATACAATAAATATTCTTATATACATCCCTATAAAAAGTTTAAATTTTTTCAAATAATTCACCATTCTAGAATTATAATGCAGCCATGACCCTGACAATTGAACTCATCATCTTGAACCATGTTTGAAAATATCAGTATATCAAAACCTTCAACATTCTTCTTTACATATCTATACAAAGTGAATAGTTTTCAAGAAAATTAACAATAATTATACCTACAATATTCCATAATACATGTTCATGTGCATAAAAAAGTGATATTATTGTGATAATCATTTCAGTATTTTTATACAGCTATGACCATAAAATGACCTTGAACCTTTATACCCTAATGATTGTTAAAAATGCCTACAATATTCTATTATACATGCCTATGAAAAGTTTATTGTTTTTCAGATAATTGATAATTTTTTCTTCTTTTGCAGTTATGATCTTGACCTTTGAACCTATGACCTTGAAATACATAAAATGATTTGTCATATTTATACCTACAATATTTCATAATAAATGCCTATATACAGTAGAACTTCGATAACTCAAACTTCAATATCTCGAATACCACGGATAACTCAAAGTCTTTGTTTTGTCCCGACCGGTTTTCTATATTAACTATATTAAAACAAATTCGATAACTCAAACTTCTATAATTAGAATACCCCTGATAACTAGAAGTAAAAATTTGGTTTGTAGTTTAAAAATCTATTAAAATTAACTTCAAATTCACAAAAAAAAGTTTCTATATGATACCTCTAATTCGCTCAGGACAAAATTTAAGTACAAAAAATAACAAGGGACAGTAACTCTTAAATTTTGCAAAATAGAGTAATGGTTCTTGTGCACTGCACTTCTTATAATTGAGCTCTATGTTACTAAGAAATTTCATGTTAATACCTTTTAAAGGTTTAAGTGATGCTCCAGACAAAATATGATGGACAGACAGACGCATGAATGGACTTATGTATTGGACAGACGGACAAATGGCAAATATATGCCTTCTGTTCAGGTAGCATAACAATTCTTAATATGGATCAGATTAAAATTATAATCAAAGTTTAACTCAGGTGAAACACGGATTACTGGTTAACATCATTTCCATATTTAGAAGACACATTCATTTTTGCAGCAATAGAAGAAAAGTTAAAACAAATGGCAAAATGGAAATACGTTATATCTTGGTAAACTCCATGAAATGGTTAGGTAATATCTTGGTAAACTCCATGAAATGGTTAGGTAATATCTTGGTAAACTCCATGAAATGGTTAGGTAATATCTTAGTGAACTCCATGAAATGGTTAGGTAATATATTAGTGAATGGTTAGGTAATATCTTAGTGAACTCTATGAAATGGTTAGGTAATATCTTAGTGAATGGTTAGGTAATATCTTAGTGAATGGTTAGGTAATATCTTAGTGAACTCTATGAAATGGTTAGGTAATATATTAGTGAATGGTTAGGTAATATCTTAGTGAATGGTTAGGTAATATCTTAGTGAATGGTTAGGTAATATCTTAGTGAATGGTTAGGTAATATCTTAGTGAATGGTTAGGTAATATCTTAGTGAATGGTTAGGTAATATCTTAGTGAATGGTTAGGTAATATCTTAGTGAACTCCATGAAATGGTTAGGTAATATATTAGTGAATGGTTAGGTAATATCTTAGTGAACTCTATGAAATGGTTAGGTAATATCTTAGTGAATGGTTAGGTAATATCTTAGTGAATGGTTAGGTAATATCTTAGTGAACTCTATGAAATGGTTAGGTAATATCTTAGTGAATGGTTAGGTAATATCTTAGTGAATGGTTAGGTAATATCTTAGTGAATGGTTAGGTAATATCTTAGTGAACTCTATGAAATGGTTAGGTAATATCTTAGTGAATGGTTAGGTAATATCTTAGTGAATGGTTAGGTAATATCTTAGTGAACTCTATGAAATGGTTAGGTAATATCTCAGTAAACCTTCACAAAACAAGCATTAGCATAGTCATGGACAGACAAGGCAATTTCTTAGTATCGCTCCGATACAGCTTGTAGATGTGTTATACTTACAGCTTCTGATCCCTGCATCATTATTCTAAAAAGTTTGACTGGTCTAAGACCTAGATATCTTGTTCTTGTGTCTGACAGGTCACCAGTAACAGTATCTAGGACAGTTCTAAGCAATACACCATTCTATTATAAAACAAAAGATAAAATATTAATACATTTGAATTCACCAGACAGATTACTAGTACTTTGTGAACAGACATACATGTAGCTGTGGACTGAATTTTCAAAATTTACCCTGGGGAATTTTATTTACATTTAATTAATTGCTAATTGCAAAAAAAAGAATTTCTTATGATATTTCCTCTCTGTTGACAGATTAGATGATAACGTAACATGTCCATAATTGTTTCAACGAAAAAGGTAAAGACATAGCAGCAGTTAACCATTCATCTTAATTTTTGTTATTTGAGACATATTTATCTAACAAAGGTCCAATGGGCCTTCTTGGGGAAATGGGAGCAATCAAAATTACAATAAAATGATTTAAACAAGATCAACCAGCTGTGCAACTTTATTAATAGACCTTTATCTGCTTATAGTAAGTTTAAAATTGTTAGGCATTTCTGTTCATAATGAGACAATGTTCCAAAGTTTAACTTCTACAGGGCACTTTGACCCTGAAGATGATCAGGATCAAGCAGCTTTGCAAACTTGGTAGAGTTTATTGTACCAATGCTACAGATGTTTCAAGCATCAGGGCCTTATGGTTCATGATGTTTTAAGGTTTTACTTCTTCATGAATTTGTATGTGAAGTTTCAAGTTTTTAGGCATATAAATTTATGATAAAAACACGCTTCCACCATTTTCTTTTCCAGGTTACTGTGAACTTGAACACCAATCAATTTCAACCAGCTTCACAAACTTGACAAAGTTTTATGTTTTAATACTAAGATGTCATTCAAGCTTCTTGACATTTGGTTCATGACAAAGATGCTGTTTTAAGGTTTTACTTCAGGTCACAAAGACCTTTGAATTTGAATGTTGAAGGACAACTAGTTTTCCAAGTTGGTAGAACTATATACCGAAATGCTATATTATGAAGTTTCAACTTCCTAGGCATTTTTGTTAATATCAAGAAGATGTTTAAAGGATATATTAAGTCACTGTGACCTTAAATAAAGGTGAAGGTAAACAGCCATACAAACTTGCATTGCAATGAGATTACTGATTCTGGAGAAGTTATTGAACTAAAAAGTTTATGAATGATTGACAGGAGAGCATTTACATAACTTTCCTTGAGCATTTGCTGAGGTGAGCTAAAAACCTTAGTACAGAAACCAAAAATTTAATACTTTCTAGATTTTACTGCATTTAATATGTGTATGTGTGAAAAACTTCAGATACAGCAAATATGGAATCAATTTCATAAATTGAACAAAATCTGATGCAAGAAAAAGTTTACCTCCAATCCAATATTTAGGAAAAGTCCACCAACAGTCCCTGTTTCACCAGTTTCTTCTTTAGCTTCTGTACCTCCCATTTCTACTATGCACAATGATTCTGGAGGCTCTGGTAAAGCTTGCATACTTAGTGGTGCTAAACAATCCTATGCAAAAACAGACAGTACTCATAATAAATGCATTTGATTTTTATCTCTTTTGTTATTACATTATAGCAGTCAATATTGGCTTACTTTTTATCGACACTATACAAATGTCTCTACAAAGAGCCATAAGTTAATAATTAAATTTGACATATTTCCAACGATTTCATTGGTTAAAAAGCGAAAATACGTTCAGGTCATTTCTCAATGACTCGAATATGAAATAGCCATGCCGTCTAACATGCCGATGTGTTTGTGACATAATCAAGAACAAACTACTTTTAATGTGCGTCATTTTACCTTGTTTTTGAAGTTATTAAAAGCAAAAATTGCATAAAGTTTTTCTCTCATTTGATTTAAGTTGTGATTTAATTATAAACACTGAATCTGATTGAGAAATAACCTTAATAGACACTGTGCATTTTTGCGTAATTTGCTTAATCAGGTGTTCATTGTTGTTCGATTTTTCAAGGGGTGACCCTGGTGATCATCATCAATTTTCAAATCATGACACAATATTTTACGTTGTAAACTAGGAATTTACATAAGGGGTGTTTTGAATAAAATCAATTTGTTAACTTGTTAAAAACATTTTAAAAATTTGTTATTATGCCCAAAATTATTGAAAGTTTTTGAATAATTCAGGTTATTCTTCCCCATTATGGCAATGAATTTTACATTGATTTTTTAATATTTTAAATGATTTTGTTTAAATATGGAGTTTTGTTCTCCAAATATGTATATGAAAAACCATTATGGACTGATAGTAGATTGACTTCAATCATTACTTCATACCTATCAATTATAGCATTATAAATTCTGTATATGTGACAGGAGAAGTATTTTCTGTTACAACACTTGACATGACATTCTTAAAATTAGAATTAATTATTGTTTTATGGCTAAATAAAATCCTTTTGCATACTGCATAGTTGAATATGTTACATGCTAACTGTCTAATTCTTTCATTTTTCCATAAAAAATATATAATTAATTTTATTATAATTCAACTGATAGTATTTTTTAAAAACAAATCAGTGTATTCAATACCTTTAAAACAATAGCAAAAGAAAAAATAAGCATAGGAATCGAAATTCACTATGTGTTTAGTCCACAATAACATGATGGTAGTGTCACATATGCTTTTAAAGTGTTTTTAATAATACACATGGTCAGTAATAAGGGGTGGTATTTTTAACTTTTTGAGTAACACTTAGAAACAGAATTACAGACAACAGACCTGAGAGAACCACATATTTACAGGTGAATGCAGGTGGAAATCTATTATTATTTACAAGAGTTGGAATTGACTTCCTGAGGGCGAGTTAATTTTTTTACATGCAGTCTTGCATATGTTTTAGTTCAATTTAAATGTGCATTTAAACATTTTTTTTGGAAATACAAGTATTTTGAAACAAGTGTTGTTAAACATGAATTTGTGTGTGTTCTTGAAACATTTCTGGATTTTGGTGCCAGCCAATAAGAAATGTTTAAATCTGTTATTTTGTAGTCAAAAGTGGTGAGTATAATCTGTTTTTATGAAGATTCTGCATTGTAATTCTAAAATATTGGTAGTGGTAAATTTGATATCTTGTATAGCCAATGGACTGTGTTTTGTAACTGTGTATTAGATTAATTGATGTAATTGCAATATGTATGTAACTGATGAACTGGTAATTATAAAAGTCACAGACTGGTGTTATCATGTGACATTGTATCACCAATAAACTGGTGTATTTGTGTGTAACCAATGAACTGGTGTATTTGTGTAATTGACTGACTGGTATATTCAAGTAGTTCTCAATATACAGTAGGTTTCCATCTGCCAATTGACTGAGCAGTTGCATTTCACTATAAAAAGTCTGTATAAGGAACAGCATTACGAACCAACACACTGTGTGGAGTAATTTTAGATTAATTGTATAGTAAAAAACTAAATTTTTTGTACATTTGAGTGAATTGACATAAGAATTTGTTTAACAGTGTTGTAAATAAATAGTGTGAAATTAGTGATGTCGCGATTATTGCCGATGATCGATTGTTGGTCATTGTCAGGGCAGTGATCCTAATAATCGATCATCGCTGACGTCAGCGAGTAGTTTCCGGATTGTAGTAAAGTCCGTTTCCTTTCCGGTTCTTGCTACTAAAAACAACAATGGCGGATGAGGATCAGATAATATATTGTATTCAGACACTTTTTACACAGTGTGATGCTTTCGCCCCTATCAATCTAACAGGGCAAGGAGCTATCTGGCCTTTAACTTACAATCACAAAGCAAGAACACTTGGCTTTTACAATTAAAGTATTTATATTCAGCCTTATTTGTTTCTGAATACTGTATTTATATTCAGCTTTATTTGTTTCTGAATACTGATGTACAGTTACTAAGTAATTCTGATTATTATTGATTAATTGATCGATTATGCCTCTCGATTATCGATTATGAATTTTTGTCCGATTGGACATCACTATGTGAAATATATAATCACTATTTTTTTCATCTGAATCACAGGATAACTCTTTGCATTCAAGCTAGTTAGAGTTAGTTAGCTAACTTTTATACATAAAGAACAGAAAAGATCTGATTGATCAAAATCTTTATCAAAAAGCATAATTAAATTATGATCCGATTTGAATAATTAAATTTACTGTTGATATATATCTCTCTGACTGATTAGCAATCATAAATATTTGCAAACATTTGTCTTTTATACAGTCTAAAACCTTACATTAGGGTCAAGGGAAATAATTCTAACTGTATTATCTGCCAAACCAACAGCCAAAAATCGGCATCTCTGTTCTCCAGCAGGTACTCGACCAAGAGCCATACATACAACTTCTGAAGACATCTCCTTTCTCTCTGTATACTCATTGAGCTGACCAGTCTAAAATTTAACAAGAAGACATTGTCATTTAAATCCCCCGCTCAACTCACTTTCTATTTTCCACCAATAGTTTCAGTGATTACAACTTCTATTCATTTTCATGTTAAACTTATAGAGTCTTTCGTTATCTTAACAATGACTGGAAAACTACAATGTTTTAAAATGACACTTCATATTTTAATCAAAATATCAACAATATCCATAAGTAGTAAACATTTTTAATCAGAAACACATGAATAGAACTTGACTCTTTTTCTCATTGTTTTTTCTTTCGACTTTTTTTTTGTTGAGGTTGTTTTCATTGATGTAGTTGTATTCATTGAAAACAAAAGCTATTTAGGTATAAATGCATATGTTAAAATATACAAGAGGCCCATGGGCCTTAACGCTCACCTGAAGATATGTCCAATATTGTTTCAAAGTGCAATAGACAATATATTACGTACAGAAACTTTAAAAGTTTTCTCAAGTTAAGAACTCCCACAAAACTTAATCAGAAATATATCCACTCACATTTCATTTATAAGTAGATTTTATAATATGCATGAAGTAACTGTAGTGCAATGAATAATTTCCAAATCATTAATTAATTTCAGTATACTTATGAAGCTATGTCCTTGACCTTTGAACATATATGACCTTGAACCATATATGATTGTCATACCTATAATATTCTAATATACATGCCTATGCATGAAATTAATAGCTTTCAAGATAATTAATAATCTTAGTATTCCTATGTTAATATGACCTCGACCTTTGAACATATAACCTTGAACCATATAACAAAATGATCATTGTCATAATACCTACAATATTCTAATATACATGCCTGTACAAAAAGTTAATAGTTTTAAAGATAATTAGCAATATAAGTTTTCTTTTGCATCTGTGACCTTGACCTTTCAACATATGACCTTGAACCATATATCAAAATGATTGTCATGTTAAAACCTACAATATTCTAATATACATGCCTATACAAAAAGTTAATAATTTTTAAGATAAATAGCAATATAAGTCTTCTTTTGCAGCTGTGACCTTGACCTTTCAACATATGACCTTAAACTATATATCAAAATGACCGGCATATCAATACCTACAATATTCTAATATACATGCCTATACAAAAAGTTAATAATTTTTAAGATAAATAGCAATATAAGTCTTCTTTTGCAGCTGTGACCTTGACCTTTCAACATATGACCTTAAACTATATATCAAAATGACCGGCATATCAATACCTACAATATTCTAATATACATGCCTATACAAAAAGTTAATTTTTCAAGATAATTAGTAATTAAAGTCTTCTCTTGCAGCTGTGACCTTGACCTTTCAACAAATGACCTTGTACCATTTATCAAAATGATCATTGTCGCAATACCTACAATATTCTAATATACATGCCTATACAAAAACTTAACAGTTTTCAAGATAATTAGCAGTTTAGGTCTTCTTTTGCAGCTGTGACCTTGACCGTTCAACATATGACCTTGAACCATATATCAAAATGATCGTCATGTCAATACCTACAATATTCTAATATACATGCCTATACAAAAGTTAATAGTTTTCAAGATAATTAGCAATTTAAGTCTTTTTTTGCAGCTGTGACCTTGACCTTTCAACATATGACCTTGTACCATATATCAAAATGATTGTTATGTCAGTACCTACAATATTCTAATATATGTGCCTATACAAAATGTTAATAGTTTTTAAGATAATTAGCAATTTCAATCTTTTTTTGCAGCTATGACCTTCAACCATATATCAAAATGATCGTTGTCTCAATATCTACAATATTCTAATATACATGCCTATACAAAAAGTTATTAGTTTTCAAGATAATTAGCAATTTCAGTCTTCTTTTGCATCTGTGACCTTGACCTTTCAACATATAACTTTGAACCATATATCAAAATGATCATCATGTCAATAAGTACAATATTTTAATATATATGCCTATACAAAAAGTTAATAGTTTTCAAGATAATTAGCAATTTAAGTCTTTTTTTGCAGCTGTGATCTTGACCTTTCAAAATATGACCTTGTACCATATATCAAAATGATTGTCATGTCAGTACCTACAATATTCTAATATATGTGCCTATACAAAATGTTAATAGTTTTTAAGATAATTAGCAATTTCAATCTTTTTTTGCAGCTATTACCTTCAACCATATATCAAAATGATCATTGTCACAATATCTACAATATTCTAATATACATGCCTATACAAAAAGTTATTAGTTTTCAAGATAATTAGCAATTTAAGTCTTCTTTTGCATCTGTGACCTTGACCTTTCAACATATGACCTTGATCCATGTATCATAATGATCGTTGTTACAATACCCACAATATTCTGATATACATGCCTATACAAAAAGTTATTTTTCAAGATAATTAACAATTTAAGTCTTCTTTTGCAGCTGTGACCTTGACCGTTCAACATATGACCTTGAACCATATATCAAAATGATCGTCATGTCAATACCTACAATATTCTAATATACATGCCTATACAAAAAGTTAATAGTTTTTAAGATAATTAACAATTAAAGTCATTTTTAGCAGCTGTGACCTTGACCTTACAACATGACCTTGAACCATATATCAAAATGATTGCCATGTCAATACCTACAATATTCTAATATACATGCCTATACAATAAATTAAAAGTATTTAAGATATAGTGACAAATATATAATTTTTATCAATTTCCCCACTCAGTGCCTTACAATTTCCCTATTTTGAGCCCCATGGCTACCATTCATGCAAATCTGAAAATAGATGACCTAAAGATGTTATAAATGAAATAACTAAGGTATACCTCATGTAGATTCAGAGGAGAAGATTTTTAAAGTTTTTCACTATTTCCCCCCTAATAGGGCCCCAAGGGGATATAACTCCTTCGTTTGTGCAAAAACTGAAAGGGCTTCACCCAGGCATGATGGTAACCAAGTTTCATTAAATTTGGCCCAGTGGTTTTGGAGGAGAAGATTAAAATGTAAAAAGTTTACGCACAACGGACGACGCACAACACATGATGGACGGAGATGGATAGCAGTAGCTCATCTGAGCTTTCAGCTCAGGTGAGCTAATAACACAGGAAATAATCAAAGAGAAAATTTGTTCATCATCATCATCATCAAAGGGACAAGTTGTTGGTTAAAAATTCCACATGTAATATGCTATTAATGAAAAACTATATACATGTATGTAACAATGTAAAAATAATTATTATATATCACTAATTTTGCTCACTTAATGATATTCATTACAAGTATGTTCCACTGCATGAAAATCATCAAGAGCAAAGTTTTTATCATCATCATCATCTTTAAGAAAATTCAACATCATCCCTAGCATAAATTCAACATCATCAACAGCATAGATCATCATCATTACCATCAGCAGCAGTATCATTAAAATCATCATACTTTTTTTAAAAAAAAAAAAAAATATTTGTATAATAAATAATAAATGTATATTTTTTTCAGAATAAGAAAATCCTACACCAAAATACCCAATATAAAGAACTCCATCAAAGATAACAGTAAATTGATAAAAGCCACAAAAAAGAATTTTCTCAAAATCAGTGCTTTCTTTTTAAAATTGACATATTTACCCCCAAATGCTGAACCACCTAAAAACCATGTATATATGTTAAACTTCTTTTAATAATTACATGATATCTAGAGTTTCGACAGAAAACCCTATAAAATAAATAAGCAAATTTATTTTCTCAAAATGTACATTTTTCATATAAAATATGCATTTTTACTAAGAAATACTAAAATTGCAGGTATTAAAAAACAATGTTGCAGAGACATATATATGAACACTTTTGAAGTAATGGCACTATTTCTTTTTGGTGTGAGTTTATTATTATCAACTTGCTATTCTTGCGTTCTAGATGGGTTTTCTGGGCAATAAATTATGTAAAAACATATAGACATGTTTAAAAATAAATTAAAATAACAATTTCTTTAAATTAGAATGAAAAATTCTGAAGAATTTCAACTGTTTGAAAGACTTTAACAGAAAAACTGAACATTGTACTTCGAACGAACAGACAGAACCCATTTCTATATCCCCCACCAACTTCTTGGAGCAGGGGATAACAAAAATTCTTAATGCAATATCTATTTTTACACAAAAAAAACCCCACAAATATTTGTTTTTGTGAAGTTCTGAGAATTCAGTTGGAAAATTTTGGATGTTTGCTATGTATGACATATCTTGGTGGTCAAATTCATAAAAAATAAATTTGAAACAAATTATTTATATTTTATGAAGTAAATTTTTCTCATGACATGGCACAGCATAAACAATGCATACTGTAAAAATGGTTTTCAATTATTGGTACACATGACTTTTACTTTGTTTCTTTACTTAATATATTTTAAGATTTTATGTACATTGTGTAAATCATCTTTATCAGAAATTGATACAGGTTGAGTATGATTAATATTCTTAACTAGGGCTGTCACGATTACCCGGGTACCCGATATACGGGTAGGTTAGATGCTGTAACCGATTACAAAATCATTAACTGGGTAACCGACGATATACTGCTAGTTCAGCGAGTTTTTACAATGAAAATAAACAAATAAAAACAAAGTATACTTTCATTTGTTCAAATGTATTGGTTCCGAAAATTCTAATTTCTAAACCTAACGCGTATGCTGTCATTCCGGGATTCGGAAAACCATGCCTGCGACAATTTGGAAATTCTTCAAACTGTCAGAAGACAAAAGGAAACGATATGTAATCTATGTCAGAATTTCTGGGCTCCACAAACGCTGGTAAGGTCAATCGGCGGTAGGCAAAGGGTACATCAACCCCACAGAACAATTTTCTGTTTTTTATTTTAATAATCACACATCAGATACGTAAAGAAATGAAAATTAAAATTGTTATTTGAAAATATGGTGTTAACATACTGCTTTTTATCTTTCCATAACTGTCCAGTCGTTGGCAATGCAACAAAACATCAATAAACAGTTAAACTGAATTCTGTTTGGTACATCAAGATATCTGTCGTTTTAATTATAAATTATAAGTCGATGTGTGACATTGTTGCATATATAGATAAATATTTATAAATACCGCTTATTAATATCTTATAACAGTCCCATCACTGATCGACATATAACAGATACAAAAACCACGTGTAATGCCGTGATCTTGTTGTTGGTAACCCGAAAAACTGTCGTTATCAATCTAGTCAGCTCTTGTATATAGAATTCAGGGGAGATTATTAACTATATAAACTGGGTCGATCAGGCACGTGTATGTGTTTGTATACTATAGTAGAAATGATGTGAACAGGTGAATCCACTAGAAATCAATTAACTTGTAAGGAATTAGGTAATTACCTGTGAAGAGGGAAGTTCAGTGAATCGTGACACTGTCCTGAGTAATTTTAATTGTTAACAAGCCGGCATTAAAGAATTTTTTTATCAGATTTTGTCTTACTATTATGGGGGAAAAAGCCGATTCGGATATTTTTCAATCGGCCTTTTTAAGTTTGAATCGGCATTTTTGGTAATAATCTGTGTTTGTGAAGGCCTGGTCAGAAATATCTGTCATACAGGTGAGTGTGAAATTAAAACGATCTATTGGGTTTTATTTTCAAACATTAAAATTTAGAAATGAAAGCGCGCGAACAAACATATATGGAATACGGAAGTAAAACTGAAACAGAATGGTAAACATATAGATTTAATTTTATGGTAAGTTTTTTTTATAAACTACAGTCAAACTTCGGTTATTCGAACTTCTATTATTCGAATACCTTAGGTTATTCGAAGTTCTCCGTAGGTCCCGACCGCCCTGCACTATAACTTCTTATTAAAAAACTTCGCTTATTCGAACTTCGTACTTCGAATACCCATGATTATTCGAACCTAATTTAAGTCCTAAGTTAGACTTTTCAGTAGAAATATACCCCCAAAAATTCGAAGTTGACATTTTATTCATTTTCAAAATGAAACAACTCTCACCTGTACAATTTAATACAAACGAGTATGGTTTCATCTTTACCGGTTTATGTTACCCAAGCGTAACTGACGGTCATTTTGTAGACATGTGTACGCCATGTATCGTCCATCGTAAGCCATGTTGATCATCAATCGCAATAATTAATCTTAATTGTTCAATCAAACAGTAATTATAATCCCAGGTAAAAGGAAAAAGAAAATGAGCTGCACGTGTGTAGCCATACTCAACAGCTCAAGTAAACGATAAAAAGAATTCTGTTGACCACGGTTACCATCATCAAAAATTAAAAAAAAAAAACGGCATCTGAATATTAATTTGATATTTTAAATAGCCTAGTCCGGGAATTTAAAAAAATCATTATTATGTTATAAAGTTGACAGAGACAGTTTTCCGCCTTATTCACATTTCAATTCTAGAAATTTTATAGACCTGTTTTGTTTCGTTTCGTTTCGTTTAAAATTCTGTAAAATCATAAAAACGTGTATTGCGTGCATAAAAAAAGCATGGTGTACTTTTCTGTGGATGGCTGTACTTACTGTGTTTTATGTATTACCACGCGTGTTTGATTTTGTACCAGATGGTATTAAATTTTTATTTTTATTGAAATAAAATTAATATTTCTGTTTTAATGAAATTAATCATGATAGGTCATGGCATTATTCATTATAAACTGACACCGATAAAACACTTTCAATGTGCAATGGAATACTGTTGTGTCTTTAGATAACGTACGGTGGATCAAGGTTTGAAGTTTCTAATTAACTTATTCGATTATTCGAACCCCCCGATTAATCGAACCTAAAATGAAGACCCTTCAACTTCGAATAATCGAAGTTTGACTGTATAAACGTTTGTTCAATCGATTTATGAATAGTATTATTGTATTTCGCATCACCTATTCCAAATATCGGTTAACTGGTTACAGTTCGGGTAACTGCATGTCGGGTACCCGGTTACGAAAATCACTAACCGTGACAGCCCTATTCTTAAGATCATTAAATGTCCGATTTGTATGTTTTTGACTGATATGTTACACTATTGACTGATATGTTACACTTGACTGATATGATATGTTACACTATCAGTTCAGGTTTAAAAGGTTTTTAAGTTTTATTAGGAAAATCAAAATATTTTCACTGTGACCATCATATATTTCTAACTTCTATGCCCAACACAACCAATAAGTTACCTCAAAAATTTTGTTCTTTTCAACTTAGGGGTTTCAGAAATTATTTTCAAAAAATTTGCTTTAAACAACTAATTTGCATAAGTTCTGAAATTTATTTTAAAAAACTTTTAAATCTGTCAAGTAGTTTCAGAGGAGAGGTCAAAAATAAGTGTTAATGATGTGTGCACGTAAAACAGAATTTCATTGGTTAAAAACTTTTGAGTAATCCAATCGATATGCCCGTTAAATATGATTATGCGACTCATTTTTGATAATGGCATCTTATTAAGATGGAGGAAATCCAGAAAAAAAAGAACAAGAGGCCCATGGGCCTTAACGCTCACCTGAGGACATGGCCAACCTGAGGATATATCCAAAATCATTTGCAAAAATACATAAAATATTCTAATATACATTCCTACAAAAAAGTTAATAGTTTTCAAGATAATTAACAATTTGAGTCTTTTTATGCATCTATGACCTTGACCTTTAAACATAAGACCTTGAATCTTATATCAAAATAATCACCATATCAATTCCTACAATATTCTAATACACATGCCATACAAAAAGTTAATAGTTTCCAAGATAATTAACAATTTCAGTCTTTTTATGCACCTATGACCTTGACCTTTGAATGTATGACCTTGAGCCATATATCAAAATGTTTGTCATGTCAATACCTACAATATTTTATAATACATGCCTATACAAAAAGTTTATAGTTTTCAAGCTAATGCACAATTTCAGTCTTTTTATGCACCTATGACCTTGACCTTTGAATGTATGACCTTGAGCCACATATTAAAATGATTGTCATATCAATACCCACAAAATTCTAGTAAATATACCTTTGCAAAAAGTTAATAGTTTTCAAGATAATTAACAATTTGGGTCTTTTTATGCATCTATGACCTTGACATTCAAATGTAAAACCTTGAATCTTATATCAGAATGATCACCATATCAATTCCTACAATAATCTAATATACATGCCAATACAAAAAGTTAATAGTTTCCAAGATAATTAACAATTTCAGTCTTTTTATGCACCTATGACCTTGACCTTTGAATGTATGACCTTGAGCCATATATCAAAATGTTTGTCATGTCAATACCTACAATATTTTATAATACATGCCTATACAAAAAGTTTATAGTTTTCAAGCTAATGCACAATTTTAGTCTTTTTTTAGCAAAAAAATAACATTTCAGGGGCAACAACTCCTACATGCATTATCATACAGTTACGAAACTTTGTACCTTTTTACATTTTGTCCTGCTAAACATTTTAACAATGTTTTAATATTATATATCTCTTATAATTTGGAAGAAAAAAGCCTAAAACTGCACAAATTACAAACTAGGTCATGACCTTGAACTTTGACCTTGACCCCATTTTGAAGGTTATTTCAAGAAAAAGTCAAAACTGAAAACCCCATGTCAATATCTATTCATATAGTCAAGTTATAATAATTTGAAGCCATTTTACAAAATTTTCAAAATTAAACGCAAAAACGCGTAACCTAATTTTTTACCAAAATTCACGAAATGGAACAATTTATAAGCTTAAGACCCTAGAGAAGCCAAATATCACATCAGATTTTTTCTCTCATCATCGCTTTCGGAGAAGAAGATTTTTTAAGTTTTTTGGAACCATGGGTCACCTTGACCTAGTTTTGGGAGCCATGACAACGTCACGAACAAATCTGAATTGCACTGGCCCATATATGCATCTGACCAAGTTTCATTGAAATCTACCTCATAGTTTTAGAAAAGAAGTTGAAAATGTAAAAGTTTACGCTGCGGACGACGACGACGACGACAACGCCGCCGACGACGACAGACAAACTTTGATCAGAAAAGCTCACTTGAGCCTTCGGCTCAGGTGAGCTAAAAAACTTTTAAACATATATTTACATGGATTACGAAAAACATGATAATAGTATTGACTTCGACGTTAATGAAGAATCTTTAGACTTTCAAGAACAACTTGTGAATTTTGATTAACTGTGAATCTAAGAGATACGTTAAACAAACTAAAATGTATATGTTATACTATAACTTCATATATAAAAAAAAAAAACATGAATTTTGTTGTATTTTTTCGGTCTGACAGATATTTGTTTGGTCTGACAGATTTTTTATTTTGTCAGACTAAATGTCTGACACTTTTATTTTTTACTTTTCAAGAGTCTGCTATGCAAATGAGACAATTATTAAAATTTGGCAACTTAACATTTCTTAATTTATTAAAAGGAGTATACAGCATAAAGACCCAATTAAACCCAAAAATTTAATTGTTTAAAAAAATCATGTACAAATGTGTACATTAGAACCTATCTTTACAGTATGATTAATGATATTTATTTTATTAAATTCTGTTATCAGGGCTCTGTAATACTTTTTTAATATGCTTGTCCAGTGTTCAATCTAGAATGCGCCATTGGCCCCTGAAATATTTTTGGGCGCACATTAAAATATTGTCTGTGGGCCAATCCAGATGTGTCAGATGTGTGATTTGTGATAAATCTGGATTATCACTTGTTTTATTTTGCAAATTGAATATTCTAAAACCTGGTTGGTGTTTACAAAAGTTTTTAAAGGTCCCACATATAAATTTGAATTAAAACACTGACAAATTCGCTCTTTCAGATCTCTTTCTTATGACCAGTCAATAAAATAGTTTCGTTACAAAGCAGCCAGTGTTTACTTGATTCAGGGGAACATGAAGTGCATTTTATCTTATTTTCCAATTCAAAACTCAAAACAAAAAAAAACCCAATAAAAAACCCATATCTTGGTCTGTTAAAAACACATTAACCTGTGAAAATGATGCAAAACTGCCCGACTTACAATCTGATGTGAAATAGAATTTTCAACATAGCTGGTTGAATGATGATCGTTTCAAGTCTTGGTTTTATGACATATAAATTTTGCATTCAAGCAGGCAAGATACACAGTTTTAGCTCTGAATCATGCACTAACTATTGCACTTCAACATGACACCAGTGTTCTTCAGATAATAAAAAATAGTTACTTGACATTGACTTGCAAATTACCTTTACACAGAAAGTTGAAACTTGTACCAGAAAAAAATCTATAATTTGTGCTATCATTTAGATGCAAGTCTTTTTATTAAAACTGCAAGCATTTTAGGGTTATACAGATCTAAGAAATTTGCACTCCGGTAGAAATGCTACCGATATATCTGATTTCACCCCTATTTTAAAATCATGGTGCATATTTTTCCTACTGGCTTGAGCCAAAATGACCCCACTTCCTTCAGTTCTAGATTCAACACTGATTGTCTATTCAAACCAGTGGAAATAAATTTCCCCTTGTCTAAATGCAATATAAAGTATTCTGACTTTATGTCGATTATGGTACTAGTGACATAGTGCCTAGTGTCTGTCAAAGTTGGAATGTTATAATGGTCCAATTATGTATGAGCATTTAGTAAGTCTTTTGTGTCTTTTATATCCATTCATTATCTACTTACAACTCATGTAAGCATGTCTCAGCAAATGTTTTCTTTAATTAGGTCTACACAATTAATCACCATACAAATTAAAGCTACTATGTTACATAATAAATCACCAAATTAAGTTTGTATTCATAACTTCTGAGGGTTAAACTAGGTAAATCATAACCAATTATGAAAATTAAAATTAAGAGTGCCATTTTGACAGTCTTGACTCAAAGTTCAAACATGATAGTTTCTTTAACTGGGGCAAAATAAGGTTCTTATATTTCTTTAAATTTTCATTAACTTACTGGGTCCATTTCAAAATATACCAATTCCCCTCCACTTAAAGCTATCACAACTTGTCTCTGGTTGACAGCACATTTCACAATATTCTTCTTTCCAGGAGTTTTCCATTCATTGACACGCTTGTCTGACCGAATGTGACGAATACCATCAGGATAAATCTGAAGAAACAAAGATCAAGGTCAATGATTTATATCTGAATATAACAAAATCAAATTTATTGTTTATAACAGCTTATTAGCTGTTATAAGATTTTTAAAATCTACAACTACAAGAGGCCCAATAGGGCCTGTATCGCTCAACTGCACTAATCATCATAAATTTCCTTTCAATTGGCCATGTACTTTCAAAAGATTTAGGCTGAAATAGACCTTTTTTGCATGTTACATCATTATTGCAAAAATGAAAAATTGTACAGAAAAACCCATTACAAATGATGTATACCCAACATCTGGTTTCTATGTTTTAAATTTTAACAAAATCAGTACATAAATAAACCCATAATGGGCCATTTTTAGATTTTTGCTATTTATAGTAACGGCAGCCACCTTGGATTTTCGACAGACATGTCGAAAACAATTTTGAATCTATACCACACAAGGACCTTCCACACTCAATATCCTTTCAATTGGCCATGTACTTTCAGAGAAGAAGATTTTCAAAGATTTCGGCTAAAAATAGATCTTATTCGCATATTCTGTAATTATTGCACAAACGAAAAATTGTTTGGAAAAAACCGTTATATATGTTTTATCCCCCAACATCTATTTTTTATGTTTCAAATTTCAACAAAATCAGTACATAAATAAACCCATAATGGCCATTTATAGGTTTTTGCTATTTATAGTAATGGCAGCCATCTTGGATTTCCGACAGACATGTCGGAAACAATTTTGAATCTATAAAACCCAAGGACCTTCCACTTTCAATATCCTTTCAATTGGCCATGTACTTTCAGAGAAGAAGATTTTCAAAGATTTCGGCTAAAAATAGACCTTATTCGGTATTACATAAATATTGCAAAAACGAAAAATTGTACGGAAAAACCTGTTATATATGTTTTATCCACCGACATCTATTTTTTATGTTTTAAATTTCAACAAAATTGGTACGTAAATAAACCCATAATGGCCATTTTTAGATTTTTGCTATTTATAGTAACAGCAGCCATATTGGATTTCAGACAGACATGTTGGATATAATTTTGAATCTATACCATACAAGGACCTTCCACACTCAATATCATTTCAATTGGCCATGTACTTTCAGAGAAGAAGATTTTCAAAGATTTCCGCTAAAAACAGACCTTATTTGCATATTACATAATTACTGCACAAACGAAAAATCGTACGGAAAAACCCGTTATATATGTTTTATCCCCACTATCTATTTTCTATGTTTCAAATTTCAACAAAATCGGTACATAAATAAACCCATAATTGCCATTTTTAGATTTTTGCTATTTATAGCAATGGCAGCCATCTTGGATTTCCAACAGACATGCCGGATACAATTTTGAATCTATACCATACAAGGACCTTCCACACTCAATATCATTTCAATTGGCCATGTACTTTCAGAGAAGAAGATTTTCAAAGCTAAAAATAGACCTTATTTGCATATTACATAATTATTGCAAAAATTAAAAATCGTACAGAGAAAACCGTTAAATATGTTTAATCCCCCGACATCTATTTTCTATGTTTCAAATTTCAACAAAATCAGTACATAAATGAACCTGTAATGGCCATTTATAGGTTTTTGCTGTTCATAGTCAGTGGTTTTGTTTGCCTAAAATTACTACAGAAAAAAGGTAGTTTCCCCGTGAAAAATAAGACTAAAATTTCCCAATTTGACAACTAAAATTCCCCAAAAGGCAACAGTGACACACAATCAAATAGTTTTAAGTTAAATCCAGTTGTCCAAAACTGTTCTGACCGACAAAAAATGTTAGATATTGTCACAATATAAGATCTTTGCAATGAATTTCAAAATTTTGAGCATAATATGTGACATAAAAAGGGTCCAAATTTTCCCAATCTGAAGAGTAGAAGGTAGTTTTTAAAAAGCATAGCAAAATCACTGATAGTAACGGCAGCCATCTTGGATTTAGGACAGACATGTCGGATAAAATTTTTAATCTATAGCAACTAAGGACCTTTCATACCAAATTTCATTTGAATTGGCCTATTGGTTTCAGAGAAGAAGATTAAAGTTTATGGACGCACGAAAGCATTACCATTCCATAAGCTCACCCTGGCTTTGCCAGGTGAGCTAAAAATGGCTTTGCTAAATTTCTATATAACAGGCTTTGATAATTTCAGATCATCTGGCCTCAACAACACTTTGTATTTAGGAGTGTCATATACTGAATTTTATCAGGCAAAAATGTTGTTTAAAGCAATGTCATATGGCTGTTACCTGTTTGTATGAAAAACAGTAAATACACTGCTGCATGCACTCATATCACATTCAATAAAATCTAATGTAGTGCCATCAAGCAGTCAACAATCTAAAATTTGATCTTATGATTTACGTATAACTAAATGTTGTTCATAACATATTATTTCTTATTGGTAAAAATATTTTTCAAGAGAAATGTAGTTATTTTCAGAAACATAACAAATTAGTCATAATACAAACCTGTACTAATGCATCATCACCAAGCTGTGAACATGACAAAGTAGGTGTGGTACCAAGAAACCCAGAATCTGTCACTTCTTCTACAGTCTCTCCGATAGAAAGTACCAGTGTGGCATTAACGAAAGACACAATGATATAAGCATCATATTCATCTGAAAATATACAGGATCTAACTCCATAATAGTGAGAAACACTTAAATTGAATAGTACCAGCTTCCTAACTATATTTTTTCACCTTTTTTCATACATGTTTCATATTTTATTAAAACTGCCAAAAAAGTGAGGTCGTGTGAATAAGGTCTTGATTGAACTGGTCATTTCTTTTTGAACCAAAGAACTATTATATAACTAGCTGTTTTTATGATGAACAAATTAAATGATATGAAGGGTGTTCTATGGTTTGCCATAGTGATTGACCTATTGACAGCACATATCCATATACTATGACGTAGGCTTTTGTCAAGAGAAACATTCTGAGCAGGTTTGATGAAGTTTGAACTCAAACTGTCATCAAAAGTGTGTTAAGGTTTTTTTTTTTTTTTTTTTTTTTACAATTTAGTGACCTTATGTAATGATGCAATTTGACAAAAACATCAACTTCAACTCACTTTAGTAAAGAGGATCATTCCGAAAATTGAACTAAAATTGTGACTTTTTACAATGTTATCAAGGTTTTTTCTATGGTTTGACCTAGTGAGTAACCTACTTAATGACCCAAAATAAACCATACAAGAAGTTTTTGCCAAAAAGATCATCCTGAGCCAGTTTGATCAAGACTGGACTAAAACTGTAGCTTTAAGTCTGTTTACAAGTTTTTTCTATAATTTCACTTACTGACCTACTTGTTGACCCATCATGGCCCATTTACTAACACGACCTAGCTTTTGTCAAGAGGCACAGTGTCACAATGGCCAAGTTTGATGTAGACTGGATAGAAATTGTAGCCCCTAGTGTGTTAACAACATGATATTAAATGGACAAAGACTGATCAAAATATGCTCAATTGAGCTATAATGAACAATTATTTGTATACATCAGACAGATGTTATCCCAGCTAAGCTCCGGATGCAATTTTACAGATTATTTTAATGAGAATAACAATACTTTGTCAAATGGTTTGCAAGACCAGGATTTTGTCACATTTATGCGAAACTGTTTATTCACTAGTATCACTATAACATCCTTTTTCAATTTCCAAGGAAAATGTGTAACAATGGCAGCCTTTTGGGCAACTTGTTTCATTTCTTCAATGGAGATATTGTCATTCCTATGATTTCCTGTGTTCTGTTCTGGTATGTCAAATTCTAACTGTTATTATTATTTAACTACATTCATTCTTATGTATCATTAAGAAGAATGACCTAAACAAAGTTCTGAGATTGAGATAATTTTCTTGACCCAAATATAGATGTGAAACTCCAATATCACAATGTAATGAATTGACTTCGAAACATCAGTTAACAATTAAATGGTTAAGCATAATAATCCCTGTCTGAATATGCCTGATTTTATGTACAAGTTCATTTTGACATTAAATAGCAAACTTTCAGCACAAATGTTTACATTTTAAATGCCTTTTGTTGTACACCAATCATGTCTATATCCAGTTCAATTGATTGAAAGGTCCTAGTAATGTAACTCATTAGTTATCAAGCATTTAACCAACCATATTTTCATTATAAGTTAATGACAAACCTCACATTAAGTTTTAACAAAACAAGAGGCCCATGGTAGAATAATACACAAAAAGTTAACAGTTTTCAAACAACAAATAGTTTTATTTAATGCAACTATGACCTTGACATTTGAACGCTTGACCTTGAACAATATATTAAAATAATTGTTGTATCAATACCTACAATATTCTCATATATATATATATATATATATATATATATATATATATATATATATACAATATAACCTGTAATAGCGTCCACCTCTATATAACGTCCACCTGTCTATAGCGTCCAGTCTAAAGTATCCCCAATCGATTTTACTATATAAAGACCCCCTGTATAGCGTCCAACTGTCCAATGCGTATAGCGTCCACCTATTTAGGTCCCGATCTGCATTAAATTTGTGTATAACGTCCACTATTCGGTTGATCAAGGGGCATAACTCGTACTTTTCAACACAACCGGAAGTGTTGGTATCAGAGATTTTCTTCTTTCAAGTTTAATTTCAAAGCGAATTAATGTGTTTGACATGCCGACATTGTGTTTATTATTGCCAATTGGGTTTGGGAAGAGCGTGGATCGATTAATTACAATGGATATTATGACTCCTGGATATGTTTATAAAGATGAATGGCGAGAACCGCCGATGTTTTCTTAACAGTTAACCGGCATGGTCTTGATTTTCTCAGCCTGGACATGTCAAGGTGTCAACTGATTATCCTTTGAGATTTATTAGCAGGGTAACAATCATTTACATCATTAGCCAATTAATAGAGTAATACTGTAATAGCGAGAACCATGTATTTTGAGAATTCTGAAAATGTCAAATCTCCGTCCAGCTCGGAAAGCTTTAACATTAGAGCAACATGTTGAAGTAATCGGGTAGCTACGAAATTAAAATTTTAAAGCATATACACTTAAAAGTAGTGAGGTGTGATATACATCAAATTAAATATCTGTCAACTTTTGTTACAATTTAGTGGTAATAAAATTTATTTAATTTATATAATATTTTATTTTTTTATTAAATCTGTTGATTTCACTTGTAACAAGATGTTATCTGCCACAGCTACAATGGTTAAAAAATGTTTATAAATTTCTGTTACGCTCACTTATTTTCATGGTCAAGATTAATTCACTTAATATCAAGATGCAGTTTAATTAAAATGATCAAGTCACTTATTAAATCCAAAAATCACTGTAAATTGAAATAAATTATTAAATTTTTTTCAAGTTTTATTTGCTTAAGTTAATAAGTTAATTTAAGTAATATCTAATGTAGAATGATTGTGAAATATTCTGTTTTAAAGTCCTTTGTCAAGCACTGGTATGGCAAATTTCCTTTGCGTCATTTGTGACCCTGTATATAAAGTCCACCTGTCTATTAAGGACACTTTTGCCCAATCCCTTGGACAGGTTATACTGTATATATATATATATATATATATATATATATATATATATATATATATATATATATATATATATATGTGTATATATATATATATATATATATATATATATATATATGTATATATATATATATATGTATATATATATATATATACACACACACACACACACACACACACACACACACACACACACATATGCATGCCTATACAAATATGGAGGGTAAAAAGGGTCATAATTCTATGTATGTAGGTGAGATGCTAATTCATCTAACTTCTTGTATGTTGATGCTATCAAGTATTATAAATTCGTCTATATCGCATCATGACAATTTCATTTGTCCATGTCTATAATTCAATGTGTCTAAATTGCATTCTCAATAATCGTACTGTTAACATTTATTAGTTCATTTCACGAACTCATATCGTTATTTGTTTATGTTCTTAAATACAAGTTTCAAGTCACTGTTGTATTCGTTCATGTCACCTACGGGTATCGTTATTTTTCGTGGTTGTAACTCGCATTCCAATTATGTAAACAAATGAATTATGTGCTTCACTATGACAACAGAGGGCGCGTCAAACGCTATAATAAATTATCCCGTGGAAAAATCCCCAGCATTTATCGGTTAGTTTGACTGGAAGTATTCAAAAAGGCCGCATTTAGGCTAGTACATAATACGCCAGTATAGTAAGTAGGCTATTTTCTATGTGACTTTATGATTGTTTGAGGAATGTGAGATAAAGGTTTTGTGTTATATTTACTTAATCTGTTGAATAGGATATTGACGGCAAATTTTTGGTCTGGTGTTTTCATTGTCCAAGCCCCTCCATCTCTGCCCCGATGCTGCCTCTCAAATAAAACTTCTAAATGTATATTTGGAGCAAATTAAGGAATGTGGATGTCCTTTTATACCTTGTATGAAATTCATTTTGAGTAGGTCAATTAATCTTTCCAGTCGATAGACTCAGTTTATGGTGTAGCGGGCCGGGCTTGATAAGTGGCCGGGTAGCTCAGTCGGTAGTATTGGGAAGGTTCGAGTCCCGGTTTGGCCGCTGCATTTGTTCCCCTTTCCTGTTACATTTAGGGACTGTCTGATCCTGGGAAGTGGACGACTAACAGGTTGGTCCCAGGGTGTAACCTGGTGGTCTCGATTCTAAGCGGTTGAATCGACAAAAAGGAAAGGAGGAATGAAGCGGACCGGGCTTGATGGGTGGCCGGGTAGTTCAGCCGCTAGAACATCCCGCTAGTATTGGGAAGGACCCGAGTTAGAGTTCCCGTTTGCAATTGGCTGATGCATTTTTTTCCTTTCCTGTTACAATGGCAATAAATTAATAAATAAAAAATATATCAATGGTACTGAAGACACTAAGAGTCGTTGTTGCAGATACTGCCAATTACTCAGTGAAGTAAATTATAACATAATGAATGGGAATGGGACTATAATGACTACTAACCACATAAGACAGATGACCTTTATAAAGAGGTTAAAAGATACAAGATAAGATATTCTTTATTACCAATTTAGGGCCTAACATGAGCATGTACAAATACATAAGATAGAGAACCAATAGATACAAGATTAAATACATATATATTATGCTGTGTATTCCACTGTCGATGGAAATGCCTAAATGCGGCCTTTTCGAATACACCCAGATCTGTCAAACTAACCGATAAATGCTGGGGATTTTTCCATGGGATAATTTATTGTAGCGTTCAACGCGCCCTCTGTTGTCATAATGAAGCACTTAATTCATTTGTTAACATAATTGGAATGCGAGTTACAACCACGAAAAATAATGATACCCGTAGGTGACATGAACGAATACAACAGTGACTTGAAACTTGTATTTAAGAACATAAACAAATAACGATATGAGTTCGTGAAATGAACTAATAAATGTTAACAGTACGATTATTTAGAATGCAATTTAGACACATAGAATTATAGACATGGACAAATGAAATTGTCATGATGCGATATACATTGTAGACGAATTTATAATACTTGATAGCATCAACATACAAGAAGTTAGATGAATTAGCATCTCACCTACATACATAGAATTATGACCCTTTTTACCCTCCATATACAAAAAGTTAATAGATTTATTGACAAATATACTACTTTTAGTGATTTCCCCTCTAAGTGCCTTTCCACTTCATTTTGAGCCCCAATGCTACCATTTTTGCAAATATGGAACTAAACAACCTAAGAATATTATACATGAAATAACCAAGGTATATCTCTTGTATATTCAGATGAGAACATTTTTGAAGGTTTTCACTATTAGATGAAGCATGATGGAGTCAATGTACATGTATAGCAAAAATTTATCTTGAGATTTCAGCTCAAGTGAGCTAAAAATTTATCCCTTGTCTCAACACAGTTTTGAGGTGTTTAGCTGACACTGATATCAAACTTGTTCCTGAATATATGTAAATGGTGACATCTAAACAGTAAAATTGTACTAGAAATATTTGAAAGATAAACAAATCATAGCTAGTTTCACAGGCAATAATTTTGTAAAAATTTAAGTCGCCAAAACATAAGGTGAATGTAACTGATAACTGTTAAATATAGGCATTAAATTTTACTGAATTTGGGAATTAGTCAAAGTAGTTACAGATCAAAAATTACTTCAGATGGATGGGTGAAGTCAAGCAATTTCTAGACCTGCTTTAACCTCTGGCAATCTAGGTACATGTATGTATAAAATTATGAGGTGTGATTGTTAGGTCGATTCTAATAATATCTAAGTAAGACTATTCAATTGTAATGCATTTGCAGTTCGCTGTAAAATTCTGTGCTCCAAAAACTTTGAAAATACCCACCTGCATCTCCAACATGATCTCCATGTTAGCCAGTAAGTAAACCTGAAATGATAAAAAAGGCTTGGTGTAGGTCTTAAATCCTCACACCAGCCTTTGTCAATTATAAAGCTCTACTCAACAAACACTTTAATTTAACAGAGATTAAGCTTCTCATCATGGTTCATTTTCAGGACATTTGGTAAATTTGTTCTCTAATGACATTTATTTCTAGATCAGATCTATAGGACTTTTGATACACTGACATAGTGCTTCATCAAATTCATATATATCAGTGCTGACTTAAAGGTAATTTGTATTTGTATTTTAGCTATTTTATTTAACACCAGCTTTTTTAAGTGCAATTGGATTTAAATAAAGTATTCTAGTGCAAATTTATAACTACTAAGAAACAAGAGGCCCATGGGCCTTAACGCTCACCTGAGGACATGGCCAACCTGAGGATATATCCAAAATCATTTGCAAAAATACATAAAATATTCTAATATACATTCCTACAAAAAAGTTAATAGTTTTCAAGATAATTAACAATTTGAGTCTTTTTATGCATCTATGACCTTGACCTTTAAACGTAAGACCTTGAATCTTATATCAAAATAATCACTATATCAATTCCTACAATATTCTAATACACATGCCATACAAAAAGTTAATAGTTTCCAAGATAATTAACAATTTCAGTCTTTTTATGCACCTATGACCTTGACCTTTGAATGTATGACCTTGAGCCACATATTAAAATGATTGTCATATCAATACCTACAAAATTCTAGTATATATACCTTTGCAAAAAGTTAATAGTTTTCAAGATAATTAACAATTTGGGTCTTTTTATGCATCTATGACCTTGACATTCAAATGTAAAACCTTGAATCTTATATCAGAATGATCACCATATCAATTCCTACAATAATCTAATATACATGCCAATACAAAAAGTTAATAGTTTCCAAGATAATTAACAATTTCAGTCTTTTTATGCACCTATGACCTTGACCTTTGAATGTATGACCTTGAGCCATATATCAAAATGTTTGTCATGTCAATACCTACAATATTCTATAATACATGCCTATACAAAAAGTTTATAGTTTTCAAGCTAACGCACAATTTTAGTCTTTTTTAGCAAAAAAATAACATTTCAGGGGCAACAACTCCTACATGCATTATCATACAGTTACGAAACTTTGTACCTTTTTACATTTTGTCCTGCTAAACATTTTAACAATGTTTTAATATTATATATCTCTTATAATTTGGAAGAAAAAAGCCTAAAACTGCACAAATTACAAACTAGGTCATGACCTTGAACTTTGACCTTGACCCCATTTTGAAGGTTATTTCAAGAAAAAGTCAAAACTGAAAACCCCATGTCAATATCTATTCATATAGTCAAGTTATAATAATTTGAAGCCATTTTACGAAATTTTCAAAATTAAACGCAAAAACGCGTAACCTAATTTTTTACCAAATTTCACGAAATGAACAATTTATAAGCTTAAGACCCTAGAGAAGCCAAATATCACATCAGATTTTTTCTCCCATCATCGCTTTCGGAGAAGAAGATTTTTTAAGTTTTATGGAACCATGGGTCACCTTGACCTAGTTTTGGGAGCCATGACAACGTCACAAACAAATCTGAATTGCACTGGCCCATATATGCATCTGACCAAGTTTCATTGAAATCTACCTCATAGTTTTAGAAAAGAAGTTGAAAATGTAAAAGTTTACGCCGCAGACGACGACGACGACAACGCCGACGACGACGACAGACAAATTTTGATCAGAAAAGCTCACTTGAGCCTTTGGCTCAGGTGAGCTAAAAAAAGACGATACTTAATCAATAAAATATCAGTTTATAGTAAATTTGAAATCTAATGTGTTTGACATTAATAAGCCCTCTAATTTAGACATTGGAAATAAGCCCAAACTATCGGATGTAGATCTGTTTGAATGGTGAAGCAAAAAATTCCTTTTATTCCAAAATATCAGTTTTCACCATGGAAAATGTTTCCACCTGTTTTGGGTCGATTGGACTAGCAAATATTTTGTAGCTACTGAGGATTTTCTCTGTAAGTCTCCCTTGATTTATTGTCAAACTTTTTAATAATTAGAAAATGAAATTGACAGTTGTAACATATAGAAAGAGTAAGTTCAGGTTTCACTTTTCATGCATCTCTCTACAAAGGATAAATCCTTGCTTGAGGATAAAACAACTTTAAAGTCATTAAGTCTGCACTTTAAATGCAAAACATAAAACATAAATGTTAATTTCTAGTTTAAGATGTGCTAAAATAAATTCTATCCTTCCACACACATCTTCTGTTATGACGATTATAACAATAAAATCAAACAACTCAAAACCATCTTTACATAATACCAAGCCAATCAAAAAGATTGGTTTATCAATTTTATTAATTAAAATTCTGTCTTTCAAAAAGCTTATGGTTACTTATCTAAGACTAGACTGCTTTCAAAGCAATGATGTAACACAGTGATGCACTAACAGCTTTATATACAGTCAAACCCACTTAATCATGCATCAGAAAATAACATATATAGGACATAGCATAGGATTTTAAAATCAACTTAATATGCAGCCTGTTAAAAATATCTGCATAATCTCAATCTCTAAAATCACTTAAAATTAAAATTTCTTGAATTTTTTCTTTGAAATACATTGTCAATAGAACTAAGGTAGGCAAACAGTTGTAAAAAGGTACACTATGTTTAATTGTTAAAACAAGATGGAAATATAAAATTTGAAGTCTCTCAGACTCAAGACAAGATAATAGTATCACATGTACATGTGTAAATCAACAGTCAAATAACAATACAGTAACAAAGATCCAAAATGAGGCTGTTGTTTTTCAGTCAGTAAATACTTGGTCGCCTGTCTTAAGTTTTCGCTTCATTGTCCTACACATCATTACTCTCTAGTAGGCTGTTGTTTATTTAACTGATCACTTTAACTGAAGGAAGCCATAACCAGCTGATTGTTGAAGGTCACATTTGTAGGTACCGTAATTCTTCTATGTATTCAGACCCTCTATGTTTTCGGACACCCTAATTTTTAAATTTTAATGATTTTTAAATATCTTCTAATTTCGGACGGCAATTTTTTACCTCTAAATCCGGACATGTTTTTGCTGAAACACAGTTGCAGCATGTGATGCAGAGTGCTTGAAATAAAGATTTAATAAAATCAAGAAGAAACTTTGTTATTTTCAATTATTTAAACTATAAATTGTTGTTTTCACACGTTTATTTCATTGTGTATTGGTGCCATTGCATCGCAACGTGAAACAGGTATGTGCAATGTATTAACATTTTTATGTAACTCAATAAAATCATACCTTTAATAAGTGCTTTAATTTTTTATGAAAGTTGATTAAAATTAATGTTCGCTGCCGAGAAAATCGTGTAAGACAGAATCTTGTTGGTACACTAGTTCAACATCAAAGACATTTTTTCTGATGAAAACAGGAAGTGACGTTTTTCACTTATTCTCATTTAGTGTTTGTAATGGGAATTCCAAAAATGACCACGTGATTGTTCCAGCCGACAGAGGTGTTAATAAAACTGTTTTCCAAGATGAAAATGACATTAAAATATGTTTGAAATATTTAAAATAATTTAATTTTTAACCTTGTATTTGCGGGAGTTGGGAACTCGTTCCATCTTTGCATTGCCATTTCTTAAAATGTACACACATACATGGAGGCCTATGCGTGGTAAAATATTGAATGTTTGATTAAAACAAAATTCTCTGAACTTGATCCACAAATAATGCAACACATGATGAATAATAATAATTTGACTGCAGACAATTACAAATAGAAAGCGGCATGTTGGTGCACCTCAAACGTTGGGAGTTAATGAAAAAGTCACGTTGTTTACTTGTAAACAAAATGGCGACTTTGATGTGTATTACTCACAGAATCATAATTATTGATCAACAAACACTTTAAAATATAATAATTAATGAAATAAACAACACAAAAGGTAACTTTTACTTGTATTTTATTTAAAATTTTACTTTATCATTGATTTATGCATGGATATCAATGTTGATAATGTGTTAAAATACCGAGAGGTAACCAGGACCCAAAATCGGCTCCAAAATGTCTCAAATTTTTCGGACACTCTACATATTCGAAAACCCCCAATTTTCAAGATATTCAATTTTCAAATTTCCTCTAAATTCCCGGGCACTTGAAAATGAAATTATAAAAATCTGTCCGAATACATAGAAGAATTACGGTATATATCAAAGTTACCCAACAGGGTTCTGTATAAGATCTCTTCCACGCATCTTGATGCCTAACATTTTTTATAATTAACAAATAAATAATAATGTCAAACAACATTAGTCTTATTTTCAATGGAGAAGAAAACTTGTAGTATTCCCGGCAAAAAAATTCCATAGACCCCATATCAGCAATTCCTGTTTTTTGGGAGGTGAAATTTTCAATAGAAAAAGCCTGAAAAAATTTTTTGATGTGGTGGGAAGGCTAAACAGTATTACTCATATGGTACACCTTATTCAAATTTAAAATGAAAGTGCACATAACACTGATCAGGTTATTAAAAAATAGCTAACATGTTTTTTCATAGGTTTATATGTAATTGTAATAGCCTTCCCTATATGTTCAAATGTTGTGCAGATATTTAAAAAACCCTACATACCAGTTAATCACATAGAATTGAATACACACACACACACACACACACACACACACACACACACACACACACACACACACACACACACAGAGATTATTTGAAGGGGAAATGGCAATTTTCAGGTCCTCATAACTGTTTATAAAACCTTTAAAAATTAAAATGAAGATAACCATGGTTGATTAAAACCATACTTTTCTTACTAATTCAAATAGTTTTGTTAAGCCCTTGGAGAAATTTTATCAATTTTTAAAGCTAATAAAAAACATAATTATCTCTAAATAATTTGTGATAATTTGACAAAATTTCATGATCATAGAAAGTAATTCAATATACTACAGTTTGTTACATTATTTATAAATATTTTCTTACCATCAACATTTTTTTTGACAGTCCATACAGCATTAGGATTACCAGGTAATTCTGACACAGCCATTTCTGATACCTATTACATGTACAAAAAAAAAAAAAAAATTAAAAAAAGAAAAAAAAAATTAAAAAAAAAATATATGTATATACAGAAATTGTAAAAAAGAGCAGAATTTGAATTCAAGTAATGAATATATTGGACAAAAAAGTTATGGATTAAAAGTATTGAAAAATTTATTTCTGAAGTTGTGGAACATTGTTTATTCAAAAATATTCAATACAGGTAAACTCCAGATATTAATGAAACATTTCATAAGATTTTTGTATGAGTTCATGTTTTGTGGAACTCTAGCCATTCCTCAAGTGGCAGGTGTTTTGAAATGTGTTGATGCAGGATGCCCCAAACATGGGTTCAAGTCATAATACTGACTTGGCCAATCAACACACTGAATAGTCTAATGTCAAAGATACTGGTCCACAACCTTTGCTCTGTGAGGTTGGACATTATAATCCATCAAGTGAAGTTGGGCCCATAGCACCAATGAAAGGTCTACCAATAAGATGATGAATTTTACCTCTATACCAACCTGTAAGAGACCCACTATCAAACACATGTAGCTCAGTATGTCTATCAATACAAATCCCACCCATACCATCATTGAGGCCTTTCTGTGAAACTTGCCAGTGTGGTGGAATCTATTCCACAGTCATGACACAACACTTTGTAGCCCTTTAAAATTTTGTGCAAAAGTCCTTCTGTCCAGATTGCAACATTCTTACTGCCTGGGCATTATCAATTACAATCAAATGATGTTGCAAAATGGTTAATTGAATAAAAAGGGTCACGTATGCCAATGGATAACAAAACATGGAGTTTCTAAGACCTTCCAAAACCACTTTTATTTGAAACCCATGCTTATGTATTTGTTTATAACCACAAAGAGCATGTGCTACTGTAATTTTTAAAGCAAAAGATTGTAGTATAATACGGAGACATTAAGATTTAATTTTAATTTTATTTACATTATATAACATTTCTATAAAATGTGATCCTTAACTTTATTTTCCAGTATATATATATAGTAAAAATAAATCTTAGGGTTTCATATACAGGTAAGTTTATGTTTTGAGTTAAATAGACTAAAAGATATTTATTTTTTCTTAAACTTAAACTCTGCTGTTGCACATTCTAAGAAAAAGATAGTAAATTTAAGTCATAATTCATTTGTAAGCATGTTCTAGACACAAGATTGTCTTTTGAGCATATTCAAAAGTTCCATGCCAACCTAAACAATTAATAGTTAAACTTAACTAGAATCTCCTGAAAAACTAAACTGGAATCTCCAGAGATACTGAACTAAATATCCAGAGAACTGAACTAGAAAGCCAAAAGAAACAAAACTGGGATCTCCAGAGATACTGAACTAAATATCCAGAGAACTGAACTAGAAAGCCAAAAGAAACAAAACTGGGATCTCCAGAGATACTGAACTAAATATCCAGAGAACTGAACTAGAAAGCCAAAAGAAACAAAACTGGGATCTCCAGAGATACTGAACTAAATATCCAGAGAACTGAACTAGAAAGCCAAAAGAAACAAAACTGGGATCTCCAGAGATACTGAACTAAATATCCAGAGAACTGAACTAGAAAGCCAAAAGAAACAAAACTGGGATCTCCAGAGATACTGAACTAAATATCCAGAGAACTGAACTAGAAAGCCAAAAGAAACAAAACTGGGATCTCCAGAGATACTGAACTAAATATCCAGAGAACTGAACTAGAAAGCCAAAAGAAACAAAACTGGGATCTCCAGAGAAACTAAACTGGAATCTCCAGAGAAATGAACTGGAAACCCAAGAGAAACAAAACTGGAATCTTTCAGAGAAAGAAAACTGGAATCTCCAGAGATACCAAACTGGAATCTCCAAAGATACTAAACTCGAAGCTATAGAGAACTAAACTGGAATCTCCAGAGAACTAAACTGGAAACCCAAGAGAAACAAAACTGGAATCTTTCAGAGAAACTAAACTGGAATCTCCAGAGATACCAAACTGGAATCTCCAAAGATACTAAACTGGAATCTATAGAGAACTAAACTGGAATCTCCAGAGAACTAAACTGGAATCTATAGAGAACTAAACTGGAATCTCCAGAGAACTAAACTGGAATCTATAGAGAACTAAACTGGAATCTATAGAGAACTAAACTGGAATCTATAGAGAACTAAACTGGAATCTATAGAGAACTAAACTGGAATCTATAGAGAACTAAACTGGAATCTCCAGAGAACTAAACTGGAATCTATAGAGAACTAAACTGGAATCTATAGAGAACTAAACTGGAATCTATAGAGAACTAAACTGGAATCTCCAGAGAACTAAACTGGAATCTCCAGAGAACTAAACTGGAATCTCCAGAGAACTAAACTGGAATCTATAGAGAACTAAACTGGAATCTCCAGAGAACTAAACTGGAATCTATAGAGAACTAAACTGGAATCTATAGAGAACTAAACTGGAATCTAGAGAACTAAACTGGAATCTCCAGAGAACTAAACTGGAATCTATAGAGAACTAAACTGGAATCTCCAGAGAACTAAACTGGAATCTATAGAGAACTAAACTGGAATCTCCAGAGAACTAAACTGGAATCTCCAGAGAACTAAACTGGAATCTATAGAGAACTAAACTGGAATCTATAGAGAACTAAACTGGAATCTATAGAGAACTAAACTGGAATCTATAGAGAACTAAACTGGAATCTATAGAGAACTAAACTGGAATCTATAGAGAACTAAACTGGAATCTATAGAGAACTAAACTGGAATCTCCAGAGAACTAAACTGGAATCTATAGAGAACTAACTGGAATCTATAGAGAACTAAACTGGAATCTATAGAGAACTAAACTGGAATCTCCAGAGAACTAAACTGGAATCTATAGAGAACTAAACTGGAATCTCCAGAGAACTAAACTGGAATCTATAGAGAACTAAACTGGAATCTATAGAGAACTAAACTGGAATCTCCAGAGAACTAAACTGGAATCTCCAGAGAACTAAACTGGAATCTATAGAGAACTAAACTGGAATCTCCAGAGAACTAAACTGGAATCTATAGAGAACTAAACTGGAATCTCCAGAGAACTAAACTGGAATCTATAGAGAACTAAACTGGAATCTATAGAGAACTAAACTGGAATCTATAGAGAACTAAACTGGAATCTCCAGAGAACTAAACTGGAATCTATAGAGAACTAAACTGGAATCTCCAGAGAACTAAACTGGAATCTATAGAGAACTAAACTGGAATCTCCAGAGAACTAAACTGGAATCTCCAGAGAACTAAACTGGAATCTATAGAGAACTAAACTGGAATCTATAGAGAACTAAACTGGAATCTATAGAGAACTAAACTGGAATCTATAGAGAACTAAACTGGAATCCCCAGAGAACTAAACTGGAATCTCCAGAGAACTAAACTGGAATCTATAGAGAACTAAACTGGAATCTCCAGAGAAAAATACTGACCTTTGGCAAATAAACTGACTAATTCTTCTACACCCAAGAACTGCTCAATGAAGTTCAAAACTTAGCTGTGTACAGATAGCACTGTGATCCTAAGCTGATATTTCAGATAACTTTGCTTCAGACACCCCTTCATTAAATCAGGTAGGGATCATGTCAGTATGATATCTTACTTTTGATCTAAAAGTGACAAGTCTTTGGTGCGAATTGATTTCATCTTGGTGCGAATTGATTTCATCTAGGTTTTCAAATACATTTTTAGGAATCAATACTTTGGTCATGTATATACATTTTTAATTATATAAAGAAATGTGGCCAAGGATGCTTACAACTCAAGTCATTGAAGCCAAATGAGTAAATTTAAAACTAATACATCACCATCTACTAACCTCTAGACCATGTCTTAGTACTCTAAGAGTGGATCTTGGACCACGCCCACATAATGTGTATAACTGAGGTGTATCTTCATTGGCTAAATCAGCAATCTGACATGATGTTATAGGTGACAAACTATCCATTTCATCAACCATAACTAGATTCTTCAGTGGTCGTGGAGAAAAGAAAAATGTATCACCTTCTTCCATTGGTTCTGCACTACTAAACCTGGGCTCATCATCATCATCCCCTAATTGTGCTATCTGGTACAAGTAACTGACAAAAAATAAAAAAATAAAAATAAATAAAATAAAAAAAATTAAGTAAAAAGCTTTTTCTCCTGCAATTTAATAAACTTACATTCGTTATTAAGGACTCTTTTTCTATTGAATATAGAATTTATTTGAGGATACAAAGGAAAGGAAAAGAAACAAGACCCCTACAGGATCCAAACCTGCGTCACCAGGGCATTATTACCACAGGTACTTATTTCTGATATTAAGAAACAGTATATCTTTAGTAGTTTATAATGTAAGAAATAAGTGCCTGCTATTATTTCAACCAGGAATAGCCAGAAATACTTATACTACAGATTTTGTAACAGCTGTGAAATACATGTATCAAATACTGCTGTTTTATAAAATGTTCTCCCAGTGCAGGCAAGATATTTACTGACCATGTATAAACCATATTAGGTTAATAACACACCAAGTAATGATTATATCCTTCCAATTTGATGTTGATATTTAAATTTTGAATCATTAAACTTAACTTTTACATCTGCATCAAGCTATTCAGGATTGCCATTTTGCTGTGAAAATATATTGAAAGTTAGGAAGAACAAAGTAGTTACATGAACATTGCACACAAAGAGTCTAAATAGCATTATTGGGTTGGATGAGTTTCAGATCTGTTGTTAAATTAGCAGAAAGGCAAGGTAGTTTGTGTAATCCCTTGATAAAACATTCATATGTAAAAAAAGTGATTAATTTTATTAATTCTTCCAAATTACAATATGTGAATATACAAAGAATATATAATGTGGGAATTACAAAAATCAAGCTTTTTGTAAATAAAGACCAATTTCTTAATTTATGAAATGACAATTGGCAAATTAAAAGATTTAATGGCAAGAAATTACTTTGTCAATCCAAAGTACATTTATAATCAGTGTTTTAAAACATGTTATTCTTTACATGTTTTTTCCACAACAATAATGTTGTATCATGTTCTTGAATGTGTTGTTGCTAAGTACACATTTTTAATGTGTACACATTTTTAATGTAACAAACTACTATTTTTTAATTTCAATACTTTGACAAAATGACTTTACTCATTTATTCCTTATGTATTTTGAAAGCACATACAGCTGCATTATCAAATTTTAACGTATGTTTCTTACAGATTACACAATCTATGCACCATCCATGTTTTTCTGTGAAAAATGAAAAAGTTCAACGAGCAATAATTTTACCAAAAAAATCATCAAATATCACAAAAATAGGAGGTGCACATCCATGATGTGTGCAAAACAACTGGTGAAATTTTAATTTGGATAAAGTTCATAGGAGCTATGGATTACACAATCTATGCAACCTTCATATGTTTTTCTGTGAAAAATGACAAAGTTCAACAAGCCATAATTTTACTAGAAAATCATCTAATGTCACCAAAATAAGAGGTGCACATCACTAATGTGTGGAAAACAACTGGGTAAAATTTTATTTAATTTGGAAAAAGTTTATAGGAGTTATTGATTACACAAACCATGCATAGTTGAGGTGTGACAGATGGACTGATGGACTGACAGACTGACAGATGGAGTCAACCTATTACTAGACCTTCTTTCACCTCTGATGACACAGGTAATAAGAATTGTCAGAAGAAAACAACACTTACTTTCATACAAATTGTAATTAGAGTTTTTATTTGAGCACTCGCTTTCATACAAATAGTAATTAGAGTTTTTATTTGATTTTTGTAAATCCAAATGAATCATTGAATTCAAGACATAATTTCATACATTCAACAATCATGTCTTTAACATATATAATGTGTAAACTTACTGGTTTCCAAACTCTGAAGCTATAAACAAGAAGCCTGATTTAAGGACACACATACTTGTAGCCACAGGAACTGTATCAAAATATTTTAAATGTATTGCTGTAACCTAAAATATATATTTTCATAGCTTAATTTCAGAACAAGACAAGAAACAAATGTGTAGCAATTAACTAATAAAATAAATTGTAAATTATGTCAAACCTTATTATTAAAACATGAGAAACAATTGACCCAATATGCCCATCTGATAATTGATGTGCTAAAGTTAAAACAAGAGGCTCATGGGTCTTAATGCTTAACTGTATATGTTTAAAATTGTTTGCAAAGAACTTAATAAAACAACAGGCCAAAGAGGTCATTTGGTCATGTGGTTTCAGGGAAGAAGATTGAAGTTTACTCATGCACGCACGCATGGGCACTTTGCCATGCCATAAGCTCAGCTGGCTATAGCCAGTTGAGCTAAAAACTTTCCAAGTTTTTTTAAGTTTGGAAGTGCCAAAATACTTAATCATGAATATCTAGTCACAGTTCATTTTTAATTAGCCAATATGTGTGTAGTAACTACAGTACATTAAATATTTCCAAATAATAAACTTTCAGTATACTTGAGCAGCAATGTCCTTGACCATTGAACATATGACCTTGAGCCATATATCAAAATGATCATCATGTCAATACCTACAATATTCTAGAATATATGTTCAAATAGTCAACTTATAACAATTTGAAGAAATTTTATGAAATTTTTAAAATTAACCACAAAAACGTGTAACCAAAAACACATTACCCATTTTTCGACCGAATTTCACGAAATGTACAAACAATAGGCTTAAGACCCTAGAGAAGCCAAATATCACATCAGATTTTTCTTCCAATCATTGGTTTCGGAGAAGAAGATTTTTTAAGATTTTTGGACCCCTAGGTCACCTTGACTTAGTTTTAGTAGCCATTTCAAGGCCATGAATAAATTGAATTGCACTGGCCCCTATATGCTTCTGACCAAATATCATTGAAATCTGTCCAGCAGTTTTGGAGGAGAAGTCGAAAATATTTGTTAACCCGCATGCACACACGCACGTATGCACATACATATGCCACGCCATGCCATAAGCTCACATGACCTTTCGGTCAGGTGAGCTAAAAACATACGGAATTTGCTACCTTGCTAGATCTTGTCATGCTGAACATTTTCACAATTTACTTTTATTATCTACTTATAAAAGTTTTTTAAAAAACTGTCAAAAACAGCAAAATTTCCAAAAAATTACCATATTGTGGGACAATAACCGAAAAGTTATTTTCTGATTTTTTAAAAATCTAACATATTAGATCTTATCATGCTTATCAATTTCAAAACATAATATAAAAAATCTGAAAAAACAGCTTATTTCATAGTAAAAGCTCAAAGGTAAAAAATAGGTCGTGACCTTGACATTGACCTCATTTTAAAGGAAATTTCAAGTTGACAACAAAACTGAAAACCCCAAGTCATTACCTTTGCAAATAATCGAGATATAGCATTTTTAAGATAATTTCAAAATTCTAAAAATTTTAACATAAAACAAGTAACCCATTTTTCTACCAAATGTCACGAAATGAACAAACTATAGGCTTAAGACCCTAGAGAAGCCAAATATCACATCAGTTTCTATCTCCCATAGTTGGTTTCAGAGAAGAAGATTTTTAAAGATTTTTGTACCCCTAGGTCACCTTGACCTAGTTTTGGTAGCCATGGCAACACCACGAACAAATTTGAATTGCACCGACCCATACATGCCTCTGTTCAGTTATTTCGGAGGAGAAGTCAAATCTAATAGGCCTTCACCTAGGCATGATAGTATCCAGGTTTTATTAAGTTTGGCCCCGTGGTTTTGGAGAAGATCAAAATATTTAAAGTTTAGGCATGATGCACGATGCACAATAAATGAACATAGATAGCAATAGCTTCCAGCTCAGCTGAGCTAATGATTGTTGAATTAATAACTAAAATTATCTTGTATACATGCCCATACAAAAAGTTAATGGTTTTCCAGATTTATCGAGAAATATACTATTTTTAGCTTTTCCATATTTTAGTGCCTTGCCATTTCCCCATTATGTGCCCAATCTGTGCAAATCTGAAACTAGATGACTTAAGAATATTATTCATGAAATATCTAAGCTATAACTCTTGTACGTTCAGAAAGAAGATTTTTAAAGTTTTAAGTATTTCCCCTCTTATAAAGCCCTAAGATTTAGGCTAAAAATAAACCTTCTTTAGATATAAATTAATTATTGTGCAAACAAAAAATTGTACAAAAAAAAAAAAAAAAAGAAGAAAAAAGAAAAACAACTATCATATATGTTTAATCTATGTTTTAATTTTCAACAAAATTGGTGCATAAATGAACTTGTAATGGCCATTGGTAGGTTTTTGCTTTTTCAGTAATGGCAGCTATCTTGGATTTCGAACGGACATGTCGGATATAATTTTTAATCTATACCACCTAAGGACCTTTTACACTAAATTTTCTTTCAATTGACAATTTACTTTCAGAGAAGAAGATTTCCAAAGTAGATACCGGTATAGCTATTTATAGGTTTTTGCTATATATACAGGGTTCCCACAGATTTTTGGTGTAAAAATTCAAGGCTTTTTCAAGGTTTTTTCAAGGTCTTTCAGACAAAATTCAAGGTTCAATCGAGGTCAATCTATGCGTGTGCTGCAAGACTGACTTGCTATTAACATTGTTTAATCTGAATAATATAACGCTAAAATGCATATTTATATTATATATGACAATAATTAAAAACAAAACATAAAGCTTTCTATGTTTAGTTTACTTGTATTCAGATATTTGATAACATTTGCAGTTTAACATCAAGCTGTGATTTATTACCAGACAGTTCATTGTTTTTCTTTTGCTTTATGTCTCAAAGAATTGGACTTTGAAATGTCTGCAAAATATTCTAATTGCTCTGCTCTGTCAGCATCTTTTATAAGCTAAGATTCAGTCATTTTCATCTTCTTCCCAATTGTCTCTATTTCTTCATTTATTTCTTTCCTCTTTTCTTCCTTCTTCTTTTTTTCATTGTCTGCTTTTACATCCTCCAGGTGTTGCTGGTAGTTTTGTCTTGCATTCATATTTTTCACATTTCGCGGAAACTGTCAAACTACTTGTACTGATCTTTAATTTAAAACGTTTCGGTGACATCCATTCTAAATCAAAAGTCGAAAACGGGTCAAACAAATTCCGGATTTGATACATAATTTAAAACTGAAAATGGTTTAACTTCCGGTACGCACGGAACTGTTAGTTACTTGTATTCTAACATTAGAGAGTTCCAAAACATCGATATTAGCTTCCGTGTAACACGATGATCGCCTTTTACTGGATCACGCAGTCAGAAATTAAAATTCAAGACTTTTTCACGGTTTTCTTGGAATTTATTAAAATTCAAGGCTTTTTTAAGACTGGGAGAACCTACCACAGAATTCCCGGGTTTTTCCCATTTTCCCGGTTGCGTGGGAACCCTGTATATAGTAATGGCAGCCACCTTGGATTTTGGACAGACATGTAGGATATAATTTTTAATCTATAACAACTAAGGACCTTCATAACCAAATTTCATTTAGATTGGACAATAGTTTCAGAAGAGAGGATTAGGGATGCATGCACACTACCAAGTCATAAGCTCACCCTGGCTTCACCAGATAAGATATATATATATACTGTGTACATGCATTTAAATTGGTATTAAAAATTTTGTTGTCTTGTGGGGATCAGAAGGAAATAGCTTAAAGTGTGTTAGGGACTAAATAAGGTTTCTTCTGGTTTAAATTTAATTATCAATATGTGTAGAATTGGTTTGCATGACAGAGTGTTAGAAATTTCTCATCCAAAACTACTCTCATTTAATTAACAGAGGTATACATGTATGTCACTGTGTACATGCATTCACAGTGGTTTTTCAAGGTGATCAGTAGGTAATATTATTTACACAGCATGTTGATGACTTAATATGGTAAATATAGGGTCAATAAAGTTTATTTCTTAGCTATTGATATGGAGTTTACATATCCCTTATAAACCATATTAGGTCATAAACAAACTGTTTAACTAACATGATCAGTAATAGTATAAATAAGTAAACTTACCATATCCTCATCAGTAATTATGGTTATCTTAAATATATCTCCTTGTTCTGTCTGTGCCAAGAAGAAAAACATGGACTGAAACAAAAAACAATTAGATTATTATACAACAAAAGGTTTATGGACCGAAACCCCCATCTGAGGATATGTAAAAAAAATTCTGCATAAGTACAATGAACAGTTACATTTATTTCAAATACTGTCAAAATTTCCCCAGTTTGATTCCATTTCCATGAAATGTCTTAAGAATGCTGTATCTAAATCAAAGTACTGAAAGTACTGAAATTCCCGAAAGATGAAAGACAAATGAATGTTTGATTGAATGTGAATTTTGTGTCATGTTCAAGATTATGTCATGTAAAGTTGACAGCCTTTGTAGGTGAAGTGGTAGATATGTTCACTTTGCAGTGCAATGAAAGACAACAGTGAGGCATATTGTGTGCAATGTCTCTAGACTATAATACTAATCTCCTCGTTAAATGACCAAATACAAGTCTGCAGATCAAGTAACATAAATTATTTAATGATCATATCATAAACAATGTAGCATTATATGGCCATATCATAATCCATGTTACAATAAATAGTCATATCACAAACTTTATTACATTTCATAAACCAAGTGGCATAAATATAGCATTCCATAAACAATGTGTTTAAAAAGACTATATCATTAACAATGTGGCATTCAATGACCATTTCAAAAACAATGTGACACTTAATTACTACATCATAAACCATTGGGTATTAATTGACCATATCATATACCACGTGATACTTAATGACCATATCATAAACCTTGTGACACTAAATGACCATTTCATAAACCATGTACAATAAATAACCATATCATAAAACATGCGACACCCAATGACCATATTATAATAATCATATAAACCATGTGACTCAAAATCCCTTTACCATTATCAATAACTCAAATTAATCATATCACTAGATATGTTTCTTTGAAACAGATGTGTCACCTGACACTGCATAGTACAGTCGGGTCCCGGTTTCGAGGGATTCAGTTTTGAGAGTTACTCAATTTTGAGAGGTATTTTTCAGGTCCCAACAATATTTGTTCTTAACTCTATATTAAAAAGGTCTCAATTTTGGAGGTCCTATTTTGAGAAGTATTTGATTTTGCAAACAAATTTGCAGGTCCCAAAAGCCAATAATCAACTGATTTGGGACTCGATGGTGAGAGGTATTGTCTCACCTATTGTTGTAAGCAGCCATTGTATCAAATCACACCTTACATTTACTCAGGCATCCAAGTGTGTTAAGGTGTTTTTAATATAGAAGTGATTAATAAATGTCAAACTGAAGTTAACAATATAAAATGTATAAGTTAATTAAGTTCTGCTATAATCACTTTGTCAGCAAAACACAAAACTGATATCATATGTCGTATTCCCTGCATACGGTTGTAATTTTGTTCAGGAACACAGTCTACCTAGGGGGATAACTGGATCAGGACATTTCACTGGTGTTATCATTCTTATGAAGAAATGGCAACTGAAATGAGGGGTGTAAAGAGAAAGATGCACTCAATAGATGTCAGGTACAATGCCATCATGAATGTAGCATATTTTGGTACCAAAACTATGTAAATAATTTCAAATAATTTCTGTTATTTTGTACCTGTAAAAATACTTACAATTTGTTTTGTTTTATTTTATTACCCAACAATTTAGAAAGAACAATATTTAATAAAGGAAAACAATAAAATGCATTTAAATCAGTCTGTTTAGTAATTCATTTATGTAACTTTAGTAGGACCCAGTTTTGAGAAGTACTTGATTTTGAGAGGTATTTTGGATTTCCCTTGGACCTCTCAAAATCAAGTCCTGACTGTAGTTGACAAAGTTATGCTCCGGACAAGAAATCCTCTATAAAAGTCAATCAAATGGGAATAATTCAACAAGAGTAATAGGACAATATATGAGCAATATTGTCACAAAGCACACTATGCAAAACTTTTGAAAACAAATCCAAATGAAGGACAGTTTTTTTTTCAAATCCACAGCACTCATTGCTCACATTTCTTGTAAAAATCAATCAAAGGGAAATAATTCAAAAACGGAACAAGATAGAGTTGTGGTTCTTGTGCACTGCACTTCCGAGTCATTGCCAGAAACATGTACACCAAGTTTGGAGTCATTTGAACATACTACACCAAAGTTATGCTCCGTACAAGAAATGCTCTATAAAAATCAATCAAAGGGAAATAATTCAAAAACGGAAAAAGATAGAGTTGCGGTTCTTGTGCACTGCACTTTGAGTCATTGCCAAAAACATTCACACTAAGTTTGGAGTCATTTGAACGTACAACACCAATGTTATGCTCCGGACAAGGAAATCCGGACCCGCCGCCGCCGACGACGAAAGTAATCCCTATATGTCACCTAGTCAGGCAACACAAAAAACCATGTGGCAAAAAATGGCCATATCATAAACCATTTGAATGTAACTGACCATATCATAAACCATGTGGCACAAAATGGCCATTTCATAAACCATGTGACTAAAATGACCATATCATAAACCATGTGAGAAAAATGATTATGTTATATATTTTATGGCACTATTTGATCATACCATAAATCATGCATTCAAAATAACTATATTAAAGCCATGTGACTCAAAAAGAACATAGTTTTAACAATGTGACTCAAAATGATCATTTGAAACCATGTGATATACGATGGCCATATTATTCACCATGTGACTTGAAATCACTACATCATAAGCCATATGACCCAAAATAATTATATTTAAACAATGTGACTAAAATGAAACTAAATGACCATATTGTAAACCACATGACACTAAATGACAATAATAAAGACCATGTCCACTAAATGACCAAATCATTACCCATGTGGTACTAAATGACCATATCATAAACCATGTGGTACTAAATGACCATATTATAAACCACATGACACTAAATGAAAATTATATAAACCATGTTGCACTAAATGACCATATCATAACAATTTGCATTTAATGACTATATCATAAACTGAATGACACTAAATGACAATAATATAAACCATGTTGCACTTAATGACCATATCATAAACTATGTGGCACTAAATGATCATATCATAATCCACATGCCACTGAATGACAATGCTATAAACCATGTTGCACTTAATGTAACCAAAAATGTTTTATCATAAACCATGTGACACTACATGACCATATAGTAAACCACATGGCACTAAATGACAATAATATAAACAATGTTACATTAAATGACAATAATGTAAACCATGTTGCACTAAATGACCATATAATAAACCATGTTGCACTAAATGACCATATCATAAACCAAATGACAATAATATAAACTATATTGCACTTAATGGCCATATCATAAACTATCTGGCACTAAATGACCATATCATAAACTGTGCGACTAAAAAAGGTCATATCATAATCATGTGACTCAAAATAACTATATAGCACAAACCATGTTTAACTGAATTATCACATCATAAACAATGTGGCACATAATGACCATATGATAAACCTTGTACTCAAAAATGTTATATCATAAACCATGTGACACTACATGACCATATATACCACATAACACTAAAACAAAAATGCACTAAATGATAAAATCATAAACCCTGTTGCACTAAATGACCATGTGGTAAACCATGTGCCACTGAATTTCAATTATATAAACCATGTTGCACTTAATAGCCATATCATTAACCATGTGTCACTAAATGACTATATCATAAACCATATAACACTAAACGACAATAATATAAACCATGTTGCACTAAATGAAAATATCATAAACCATGTTGCACTAAATGACCATGTTGTAAACCACATGCCACTGAATGACAATGCTTTTAACCATGTTGCACTTAATGGCCATATCATTAACCACGTGTCACTTTATGACCATATCATAAACAGTGTGACTCAAATCAGCGGTTTCAAAATCGTGTGACTCAAAATGACCATATAGCACAAATCATGTTTCTGGATAAACTTACATCACACTACATGATAACATTATATTAAATTTTATTTGCCCAATCCTGATACAGTTTGCACATTCACATAACAGCATCAATATCTGATGACATATTAAATAAAAACAAAAGTAAAATAAATAATTGTGCACTGAATCAAAGACAATATGGGTGACGTAGTACACAACTACGTCACCAAGTGTATACGTAGTAAACATTCGTGTGACTACAGTTTCTGGATAAACTTACGTCACACTACATGATAACATTATATTAAATTTTATTTGCCCATCATAGAGAAAAAACGCACTGAAATATCTGATGTACTGAAAACAATGACTACTTTGTCACAAAGTTAAATTAAACTAACAAATAAGAAATTTCAGAACAATACATAATACAATTTAAACCATCTTATCTGTGTTCTTGGCACTTGCTCTAGGGTAGACATAATGATTTAAAATGACCTCTTTGGTCTTCCATCAACCAATCAACATTGCAGTTTCAGGAGGACAGTCATTTTCAACTGCATTTGTGGCTGCAGTGGGACGGAATGATTTGGTTGAAAAACCCTGATTGTCTAAACCCACCATTTTTATGGCCGAATTTAACAACTGTGCTATAGTACTGTCACTAATAGCCTTAAAAGGCTGCTGTAAAGTTAAGAACAATGCATTATCTGGAGGTCTAAAACATTCAGTTTTAGCAATATAAACCTGTAATGCATGGCCTGGGTTAAGTTTTGTACATTCATGTGGTGGAATGCTGACTTGAAAACCAGTTCTGGTAGTATCGTTTTTAATACCGAAAAAAAGTCAACTCTAAATGTCCATCACTCTTAAATTTCACATTTCTGGTAGTAAAAATCACTTTCTTTGATGTCATAGACACACTGTCAAATATCTGTGCATTTGGAGCCAGGTCTGAAGGCCTAATCATGAAAGTAAGGCCCAACAGTACCAAACATTTTAATCTCAACTGTTTAATTGAAAGATCATTATTAGCAGGCCAAGACAAAAATAAGTCATGAAAAGGTTTGATAGGCATAACAAGAGAATGAACAGCTGGCTCCAAAGTACTAGATTTGATAAGTGCAATAACCAGCTTCTGTATCTCTGGCAAAACATAGGGTTAACCTCTACACCTGTTGCCTTATAAACACAAGTCAATGCAGCCACAGCATATTTTAACTGTGACGCAGGTCTATTAGAACCATCAGCAATATGACATAATAAATCAGCAATAATATTACTATGCATAGGAGGAAATGTACATTGACGAATGTGACATATATCCTGGAGTTTGCAAACAAACCGGTTGTAATTAACTAAAGTAGACTTGGCCCAACACAATGAAAACTGGGCACATGCACGATGTGACCAATCTAGTTTGAGCAATCGATCCGCCCACATACTTTCCAAGCATAAATTTTCCATTTTGGGTTTTTCCGCGGTTCCGGACATATTAACAGACCGATGGCATGAATCGTGCGACGATTGTTTGGAAGTAAGATTGGTCTCGAAATTGCCATTGACTGGAGTCTCTGAAACCATGTTTGTGCTGGCCACCATGGTGCCAATATCGTCGCGGTTGCCCACTGTTGATAGATCACCTCTAAAACACGAGGTATTAGTCGGAACGGACAATTTACGAAGTTGTTGTTGTGGCGCCAGTCTTGCTGAGCTAACGCATCGACCCCTGATGTGAACGGATCCCAGTAACGGTTGTTGTAAAATGGTATCTGACATGTTAACATTGACGCAAAGCGGACAACTGTAAAGGGACCGTGGATGTGGTCTAGCCACTGAAATAATTTTGGGTGCAACATCCATTCGTATTGATCGATACGCGACATTTGATCCGCCTCTGTATTTAAACGACCGGCTAGGTACTTGATGTGAAAAGTTATGTCTTGTGAAAATGCCAAGTTCCATACACTTTGAGCTACCCGTGTAAGCTCGCGACTTGTACCACCTTGGTAATTCAGGTATGCCACTGTTGTGATATTGTCTGATAAAATCTGAACCGACTTTCCTCTTAAAATCTCTGAAAAAGAATGAATCGCTAGAAGAACCGCCATTAACTCCCAGTAATTGGAAGGCATATAAGCTAACCGCTTGTTCCAGAGACCCGATGCTCTGAGTGTCCCGCATGTGGCACCCCAACCAGTCATAGAGGCATCTGTAGTTATTTGGCATTGAGGTTCGGTATGCGTGATCGCTTTTCCATTCCATGAAGGAAGAGCGGCTATCCACCATTCTAAATTGGCTTTGGTCGCCGAGTCTAGCCTAAGCTGATCTCTCCATGACTGTCTAGAGCGTAACAATCTATATGAATTGTGCAATAATAGCTTACCGGGCAAGATAGCCCTGGACATAGAAATGCACTGTCCACAAATTCTGGCCAAAGCCCTGGCGCTAGCAACACCAGATCTGAGAACGCGTCGAATAACGTGCCTTAGTTTTCTAATGTGATTAACGGGAATACGTATCCAAACGTTACCGTCTAAATTTTCGGTCAATATAACGTATCCAATAAACTCTAGTTCTGACTGTGGTTGTAACTGCGATTTTTCCCAACTGACAGACCAGCCAAGCTCTGACAGAGTATTTAATAACAAATTTGTTTGTTCTACAATTTTATCTGGTGTAGCAGCAAGAATAAAATCGTCAACATAAGCCACAACACGTAAACCCTGGCTAAGCAAAAACGCTATAATAGCTTGGACTGTCTTACAAAAATAATATGGACTAGCATTAAGTCCAAATGGAAGAACTTGCCAGGTATAAAACCGACCTCTCCACTCAATACCAAGATGAGGTTGTGAATCAGAGTTAACCGGAACGTGATGGAACCCGTTTTATATATCAATGGATACGAGATTGTCCCCCGGTTTTACAAACTCCAGAACCTCATTAATATCTTCATACTGAAATAAAGGAGGAGAACAAAATGAATTTATCTTTTTCAAGTCAACAATTAGTCTATAAGAGTTATGTTTCTTAGGTACACAACCAATGGCCGTGCTAAAGCACCACAAGTTCAAGCGTCTTTATCTCTTCGTCAACAAAAGCTGTCTGTTTCCGATCAAGACAATGATTTGGTAACTGAAATGAAGTAATTTCAGAAACAGGTACACTAAAAGGAAAATTTACACCATTACATAACCAATTAACAATACTGTCAGATGCACCAATTTGTGTCCATTTACTGATATGCTGAAAACACATAATATTAATAACATTGAAAAATAATTACGCAAAACCAACACATTAATGAAGATATGAAAGTTAATGATCTTTCTGATGTCAGGTCTGTGATTATCACCATGAAAGGTAGGTCTGTGTCTTGGAAATCGGTTTCCAGCTGGAACAAAATCGTCAAATAGATCACCTCTGAAAGTATGGTATCCTGATCCGCGACCTCGTCCACGACCTCTGAATCCACAATTTTGTTGAAAATGTTGATTACTACTGTCTCTGTTATTAGACACCTGAGCACTAGCTGTGCTTATCTCTGCTGCACGTCAAAAATTTTCTAACGACTCAGGTGTAAATGTACAATTTCTCCTCTCAAAGGATCTAAACAAACGGGATGTATTATTGTCAAACTGTCCCTAAACTAGTAATGCGGAGAATTCCCCTTGTAAATACACAATCTCAGCGTGTAGAATTGTAAACAAATGTTGAAGATCATCATCAGAAATCTCTCTTGGTTTTTGTGTTGACAACCAATGAACAGCAGTTTCCGTATATCGAGCACACTTAGAAATGACATTAAGTGTTCCCTGGTCTTCACGTTTTACGCCCTGTCAGGAATCGTGAACTTTCAAGTCAACTGGGAGTTTCACCCTGGCTAGGGAATCCCTTACAGTATCAAATTCCCTTTGAATCTCGGCTGCGGAAGGTCCCGGACCGAGTGTTCTGTTGTCAGAACTAACAAATAAATTTGTGGCCTGGTTTGGCAAATGTCTAGTTTGAGATGACTCTGACGATCTAATAGAAAAATCTGTACCTTGATTTTGTGAATTAAAATGGCCGCCAAAAGTTGCTGAATCTGGGCATGTGGTTTGGTCTGAGCATTCCTTTTGTCGATCCAGATGTCGTTCAACTTCTCCTAACCGGTTGGCTGTTTCTGTCTGTAAGTCAAAGATGCGGTGCACTGAACTTGTAAGCTCGTTTAACGCAGGTTGAACATCTTTGGGGTTTTTTCTTGCTCCTCATCGGACATTACGTCTGTTCAGTGAATGTGCACTGAATCAAAAACAATATAGGTGATGTAGTTCACCAAGTGTATAGGTAGTAAACATTCGTGCGACTACAGTTTCAATGAATGACCATATCAAATATAAACCATGTGGCACAAAATGGCTATATCATAAACTATGTAACTCCAAAAAATATATCATAAATCTTAAGCAACATAATGGGCTGATAACACTATCGAGTTGTCTCCCTCTGATCTGCTAGAGGGCTACTACTTCCGAGTTCACAGTTGTAAACAACTTGGTTGCTACTATTATGTATCTATTAAGTGCCCGGTGTATTAGTTTTAATGCATGGATTCTTTTATGTAAAAAGTTGCACATAGACTGGACTGTTGTTTAAAATACATCTATTACTTAAAATTAATTATCTTTACTTGTCATTGAAATTTTACAGGGTTAGCCCATAGAATTTATCCGTAATAAAATGGGGAAAAAAATCATCATATGTTGCAATTTTTTATTGTAAATAGTGAATTTATACTTAGTTATCGGTCTCATACATGTGTAACCTGGATAAAAGTAATTTATGGTTGACTTGGATTTTGTGGAACATATAAAAAATGTTACAGAATTAAACGTCGAAATCTTTTTGTATTTTTTTTGGGTTTTTTTTCATTTTCAAGTATTGAGAATTATTATTCACTTACTGATGCCAGAGAGATACAATATTTAATATTAAACATGAAAACAGTTAAAAATTATAAATTAAAAAAAAAACACTTGTGTCCTATTTATTAAACGATCCACAGTATTTATTTACCAATAAAGGAGAATATTACTTAATTCAATAAAATCAAAAAGTAATGACTACATACAATTAATTTTTGTATTATGATTCGGTTTATATCTTCCATTTTTTTTATTATTATTATTATTTTAAGTTTATGTAACCCCTTGTCAGCACAAGCGATATGTCTAAAACAACATGCAATAATTATTATAATCACAGTTTTTGAAAACATAAGATTGGTATTCAAAACAAAGTGAAAACGTTTCAACTAAAACAAACAGAAGCCAATTTATTACTACTGGCAAATGTTTTTGCTGGAGAGAGAGAGAGAGAGAGAGAGAGAGAGAGAGAGAGTTTTAAAATGGAAGCTGATTTTCTGAAATATTCGAATATAGTGAATATAAGTGATAATAGAAAAAAAAAAGTTTGAAGCAATTATGAGTGATAGAGAGAAAAAGGCACATAGTGATTTAAGTGATAGAGAGAAAACAGTAATTATTAGTGATAGAGAAAAAAGTCGTAGTAATTATTAGTGATAGAGAGAAAAGGGATTGTAGAGATTATGACTGACAGAAGAAAAAACGTAGTGATTATGAGTGATAGAGAGAAAGGACTTGTATTGATTATGGCTGATAGAGAGAAAAGGTCTCGTAGTGATTATGACTGATACAAAGATAAATAATTAGTGTTTTTTTAAATTATTTTTGAATTTTTATATTCACAATAATTAAACATGGCTTGCGTAATTATCAAATTTGTTCAAACGGGCTCTTAGTAACTGTGAAATGTGTTCAGATTATCTCAAATTGAATACCTATTATGGTTGTTTACTGAAAACAATTTCCTTCCATCAAATATACAAGTGTCAAAAATGTTCAAGGTATTTTGGGAAAATAAAAACCTTTGATGTATAGAAAGTCGGGATAAGTGTGTATATTAGACCATGTCAAGGTGTGGTGGATATACACAGGTATCTTCAGACATTTAATAGATAAAAGATAGTAGCAACCAAGTTGTTTACAACCATGAACTCCCCGGAAGTAGTATCCCTCTAGCGGATCAGGGGCCGTAACTAGATAGTTTTATCAGCCCATTGAACGTATAATTTAATGCACTATTTATCCATCTAGAGTAAAAGTATTTATATCGGACAATATTTTACTGCATGTAAACAAATAATAATATGTCAACCAGCAAATTGATGGCATTAGAACATTAAGTCATTTAATTTTATCATATTTACTTCAACAAATTACAATACTGACATTTGATCTTACCTCTCTGCTAGTCATAATTAAACAAGTGACACTGTTTTTATTTGACTGAAAAGGGTGAAATTTTTACGGTAGTTGATTAACAGAATTGATATACAGATATGGCTAGATTACATGGATATTGTTATGAAAAAGTTATAAACTCACTGTAGGATAGTTGTATACATAAAACTCAATTCTGTGAAGTCAGGCTTTCGCGTGTGACACTGACAAACGGCAGGAATCTATTTGTACACTTGTGTCGAAAACCGGAAGTCAACAGATCGTTGTTTACATTGGTTTCATGTTTAACTTTCAATCCTTAACATTTTTTTAAGAAACATATTATTTAAGCCTCATAATTAAAATATTTTTGTTGCATTCATATATTTTTGTCATATTTACAAACATAAAGGTGATATTAGAACATTGATATCTAAAGTACTTTCAATTTGTCTTCAACTGACCTTTTGACCCCTATACTTCAATAAGGAAGAGCTCATTTGCATACAAGAGTAAATACGAATATCTCTCTTTGATATCTATAGTAAACAAGACCCAATAATTTTTAAAAATCATCCTTTTCTTCAGTAATTAAAACAAACACTTATTTTACCTCTTTGATGCATGCATATGATTTATTAGGCAAGAATACAAGGCAAGAATACATTTGACAGAGATCTGTCAACAGGCAATCATAGAAAAGGGGGGGGGGGGGCATCATCAAAATAAAGTCTGTCTTTAATACAGGAAAATGATGCTGCCTTCTCTTTCGATTTTCCAATTCATTTTTGACTAAATCAATTTTAATCAATGAAAAGTTGCAATTTATCATGGAAATTTCATTCCCAGATCAATAGATGCAAAAGCCGTCTTAATTTGGGTTATCTACCCTTATTCAACTTCAATCAACAGACTAGAGAAAGCTGAATTCTGTAATGGATTCAAAAACAGGTTAAGCGTGTGACAGCTATATTTGAGAAAGCTTTGCTTTCGCAAATAAATATATAAGATCTGGCCAAAAATATCTATTCATAGCTAAAATAAGTACATAAGTACAAAAGAAAACAAAAGCCTAATTGGGTCTGTATCACTCAACTGGTGGACAAATTGCATCTAAGTTTATAGCAATGGCAGCCATCTTGGCTGCCACAAGAAGCTGATTTGTATAAACTTAAATTACTCCACCTAGGGACCTTTTATGCCAAAATGGTTCAATTTGGCCTAGTAGTTTCAGAAGAGAAGAATTTCAAAGAATCAGCTGTTGATAGCAGTTTATTCACATATTCTGCTAATTATGAGCTAATGATAATGTAACATGTTTAATGGCTATCTATCTGCTCTCTATATATCAAATTTGAACCAATTCCAATGCTTGATCTCTATATATATCAAATTTGAACTAATTCCAATGCTTAATCAACCTGTAATGGCAATTAGCACTTTTTTCTATTGATAGCAATGGTGGACATCTTGCATTGAATGTCACGAGAAGATGATTTGTAAAAACTTTGAACTACTCCACCTAAGGACCTTCCAACCTAAATATGGTTCTGTTTGGCACAGTAGATTCAGAGGAGAAAATTAAAGTACGTGTATAAGGATGGGCAAACAGACGAATGCTTGGCCAAGCCATAAGCTCAGCTGGCTTAATCCAGAATTAGCTTTTTTCTGTTATTCTGAAGTTTTACTCATTTCAAGACAATAACACAAATTTCATAATTCATTGTTTAATAGCGTTTTATTACGAATTTTGTTTTTGGGAATGTATACATGTATAAATATAACACCTGATCTGGGAAATGAAAGTAGCTTAGTGGGAATTATTGAGTTACCTTTATATGATCTGTGAGAATAAATGAGTTTGAAATACTTTGGAATACTTTGGAATACTGAATTTTCATGTGGCTTTAACCTTTCAGTCCCAGATGAATGAAACTTATTAAAAGAGGAATGTTTTCTATAACAATAACATCAATTTGAAATTGAAAGATTCATAACTGGATCACACATGTATATGAAGAGCAATTATTTTTCAGAAAAAGGGGAATTACTCCAGAACGATAAACAGGAAATCTTCAAAAATTGTAAGAAACCTTCCTTTCATGACCATAAGCTTTCTGTATCAATATTAAATCTATTGGCAAACTGGTTCTGGGTTAAACTTCAAAATAACAGAAAAAGGGGCATAACTCTTGAACGATAAATGGGAAATTTTCCAAAATCGAAAAACCTTTCTTTTGTAACCATTAACACTGCATATAAATATTAAATCATTTGGTTAAAGACTTTTTGAGTTATCATTTCGTTTGTTTACAGCTAATAGGAATGAAACTTTAGAAAATGAATTCGAATCTCACGGACTGTGATTAGAAGTTATCTATTTTTTAAAAAAAAAAAAAAAAATTTTTTTGAAAATCAAAAAATATTCTGAAAATTTAAAAACTTCATGCAGCTTTGAGTACCAATTATTTTTCACCAATAACATGGATAGAACTTGATTCTTTTTTCTTGTGTTTTTTATTATTATTATTATTGAAAACAAGTGATTATTAGGTATTTCGGTATAAAGGCATATGTAATATACAACTATTAGAGCAAAAAAGATATGTGACAATGTAACAATTACTATTATATATCATTAATTTTGCTCACTTTATGATATTCATTACTGGTATGTTCCACTGTATGAAAATCAAGAGCAAGTTTTCCTCATTACCACCATCAAGAAGATTCAACATCATCCCCAGCATAAATTCAACATCATCACCAGCATAGATCATCATAAAAAGTACAATATCTGGTAAAATTGAGAGAAATTCATCAAACAAGTTCAAAAAGTCACATGCACATCTTCAATGTGTAAACTACAAATGTGCAAATTTCAGAAAGATCAATTTAAAAACTGTAGGAGTTGAGGCCACAACAACTGCTGACAGACGGACAGACAAACAGATGGATGGGCAGACAGACAAGGTGATAACTATAAGGCTCCAACATCAGTGTGATGCAGGGCCCTAATTACCAATTTCAAAATTGCAGAAACAATCAAAATACCCCACTATGGACACTACTACCATAATATTTACAATTTTAATGTTACATGATGCCCCTAGAATACTATATCTAAAGCATCTTAGGTCTCACCACAGTTTATTTATCAAGAGCTAAGAGGCCAATTGGGCCTGATAGATTCAACTGATAAACAAGACCCATACTGATCCAAACCTGCCCAGGCATTATTACCATAGGTACTTCTTTCAGATATTAAGAAACAGTCTATCTTTAGTATTTTATAATGTAAGAATAAAAGAATCTATCACTACTTGTGGTGCCAGATAGGGAAATCTCAACCAGAGTTTTTATATATCTGTTCCAGAACTAGGCTTGCTGAGTTCTAGACCAGATATATTAGAACGATGGTTGAGATTTCCTCATCTGACACCACAAGTAGTGATTGATTCTATTTCTTGCACCACAAAATATACAAGTTCTATTAAAAATCAAAATTCAACATATGATGGTAGTGGTGTGTGAGGACAGGACAGGAACAAGTGTGACGTCTTAATTCATATTAACATTAAGGCTGTCACGATTACACGTGTACACGATGCCGTTTCAAATCCAGCTTGTAAACGTTTACAAATTGAACTTTCGTTTAAACGGTAAAATGAACCCCCTATTGAACCCCACTCTAAAATAACCCTTTGATTGTTCCCTTAAATTAATTCCCTTGAATCCCTTGAATTAATTAGTTCCCTTTAATTAATCGACCCTTGCATCATGGCCGAGAAGAAAGTGCGTTCCGGAGTTTGGAAATATTTCAATTCAATTGGCGTAGATGGAGTGAAAAAAGTACAGTGCAACTTATGTTCGCTGATACTATCATACACAGGTGGAAGTACAGGAACTATGAATAATCACTTAAAACATAAGCATAAATCATTAAAATCTGATGAAACTGGTCCGGTCAAAGTTCAACAACAAATAACTGCCTTTAAATCCCGAGTGATGAGCAGAGAAAAGTGGACCAAGATTACAAAGTCATTAGCCCGTTTGTGTGCACATGACCTTCGCCCCCTGAGCATAGTAGAAGGGGAAGGTTTCAAAACATTCGTTCGTAACTTGAATCCAGCCTACGAATTGCCTGGTAAAACAACCGTGACAAAGTATTTGTCTGTTGACTATGACACAGAAAAGGCTGCACTGTGTAAAACTTTATCAAATCAAATAGGGGTTTCAATCACATGTGATCACTGGACTTCACTTGCGATGGAGGGATACTTGACTACTACTGCCCATTTTAAAGATGAGAATTACATTTACAAAAATGTTGTCCTAGCTACTCACGCAGTTACCGAGAGACATACTGGTATTAACACCGCAAAAGAAATATCAGATGTATGTTTAGAATTTGGAATAAATCTTGAAAATGTTGTTGGACTAGTAACAGATAACGCATATAACATGGTAGTTTGCGGAGATGCTCTGAAATTAACTCATGTCCGATGTTTTGGACACACATTACAACTTGCTGTAAATGGAGCTCTCGAATCTGTCTCTAGTATTTCTCGCACAATATCCGCATCAAAGCGGTTAGTGGGGCATTTCCGTAAATCTGTTGTTGCAACCCGGGCTCTGCACGAGCGCCAAAGTCAAATGAACCTCCCAACAAATTCCCTTATTAATGATTGCCCTACTCGCTGGAACTCCACATTTGACATGCTGGAGCGACTTCTGCAGCAAAGATTGGCAGTTTTCTCAGTTTTGCATGATGCAAGGGTCACACAATTAAGTAATGCGCGAGGTTTAGATTTGTCAGATGATCAGTGGCGATTAATTGAATCACTTGTTCCCGTTCTTAAGCCCCTGTATATGGCAACAAGAGTCATGTGTTCAGAAGAGTACCCCACCTTAAGTGGAGTCTATCCTATAGTATTTAGCTTAATCTCTAATCATCTGAAAAGCTTTGACATAACTGACATTGTAGCAATCAATGACTTTAAATCATTTTTAGTCAGGGACCTCAAGAAGAGATTTAATTTGAACACTGATGACTTTTGCAAAAGTGTCAGCCTGGCATGTACAGTAAAACCTCGATCTATCGCCACCCCATTTATCGCCAAACTCGCTTATCGCCAAAGTATCATCTAGACCCGTTTTCCCCTCACATAAAATCCCCCATTTTAATGCCAAATTCGCCTATCGCCATCCACCACCCTTACCAGATAACAAAAGATCATTTTACCGTTATTGTAACCTCGATAATATCGCCAATTAACAAGGTCACAGGTGACTGATTTTATTTACAGTAGACACGAGGTTGGACAATCAGAGACGCATTCATGCATATACAACTACCTGTATGTATGGCTTACCAATAACTAAAAAATAGCGATTACTCAATTGTGTTTACTTTTATAAATAAAAAAATAATCAGCTGATCTTTGTTTTGTTTGTTGATTATATTTAATGTATAAACAAAACGTCGACACCCAAAAGAAAAAGGAATTTCGTTGGATATTAAACAGAAAAAGTATATTATAAAATATTATGAAAACATGCTTAAATTACACAGTTAGAAACTGCTGATTATTTTTCCAACGTTATGGGGGATTGAAGTAAAACGGAGAACTGTCGGTGATAATTTAGCTAGCAAAGAAGCTTATTACTGCCCATAATCTGATGGTGACGGAGGCACTCCAAGAGAATGACACGAGAGTTCTATGTATTCTGAACTGAAAAGGCATTGAAGTTGTATTTACTAATGCTCGAGCCCAGAATATAATAAATCAATAAAATTATTCTTTCTCCAATTCCGATTTTAATGTACATATCCCACTCTAACGTGACCACAAAAAGTACACATGTCAACTTCCGGTTTCTGTCTCCCTCAGTTTATCGCCCAACTCGTTATTACTCCAAAATATTAATGGATAAATGTTGGCGTTATAACGAGGTTTTACTGTACTTACCTTGACCCTAGATACAAATCCTTACCATTTCTGACAGAGGAACAACGTGAAATTGTTATTAATGAAATTAAATCACTTTCCACTGTAATCACAGGTACTTCTAATGAACAACATGTGAGTGCTGCAAACGTTCCTAGTGCTAATGACAATAGTGACGCCTCGGAGTATGTACCATGTAAACGTGGTAGACTGGATCAGGATGACATGGCTTTTCTGTTGGGTGAATTTTACAAGACTGATTGTGAAATTGTCATACCGAAGGGAATTGATTCAGAAATTGAATTCTATAATGAGCAGAAGCTTGTAAGCACAAAAACCAATCCTTTTCAATGGTGGAAACTGAATTCTAAAAATTTTCCAATTCTATCTAAACTTTCAAGAAAGTTACTTTGTGTTCCTGCTACGTCCGTACCTGCAGAGAGAGTTTTCTCCACTGCTGGTGGGACAGTAACCAAGCTCCGATCTGGTCTTGATTCCAATACAGTAGACAAATTAATATTCTTGAACAGAATTATTAAACAGGCTGAAATTCGTGCTGAAAATACAGCAAGCGAAACAAATGCTGTCTGTAACGTCAAAATCAAACAGGAACCTTCTGACTGTAACGTAGATGTAACCACTGTTTCTGGTTCTACTGCACCAGTAGATCAGGTCGAAAGCGATCAAAGTGATGTTCCACCTCTACCGACATTAAAGTTTTAAGTGTTTACTTTTGACATAAATTTGTAATTTTTCGCTGTTCAAATTAGTTTTTTGTAGATTTGAAAGACTGTTTTTTACAAATCACAAGGTTAAGAATTGTATTTTTTAACAACTGTTGACGTGTTATCATGTTGACTGTTTTGAATTAAATAATGAATTAAATGTAAAAAAACGACCTTTTTTATTTCAATATAATGAATATAATATATATATATATATATATATATATATATATAGGTCAATTTTGAATTAATTTATGTCTTATAAATAATGTTCGATATCAGTCAGGTGCCGGTAAGCCATAAAGCGGACAGTAACCCATTTTGAGATGACCCATGATAGCTTCCGGAAGTCACCTAAAAATAGCATTAAATACATTACTCAGCTGATAATGCGCACTTTGACATCTTATTGGTTTCCTTTTCATTGAGGTTACATCACGACAAAATACAAGTATCTGCATCAGCAAATAATCAAGTTTTTAAAGTAAACATGAAATTATCAACAATTGTCTCGGGTAAGAATAAATTTGGAAATGACAATGATTATAATATTGACGATTAAACGGTTCCGTTTCGATTACTTGTATCCGTGTAAACGTTTACAAAATTTTGTAAACGTGACAGCCTTAATTAACATTACATCATATAAAAATTAATGTAATACCACATAAACTTTTTATTAATTTAGAAAAAAAAGTGTTTCAAATTACATTTTAAATTTTAACTGTAGCATTACCTGTTTCATTTGTTTGTTTGTGCGAAGGTATGCTAGATTCTTGGGTTGAAAGCGGTTCTCAAAAGTATCAATACACCTTTGATTTCATTGATAAATCTTCGCAGGAAAAAGAGCATGTAAGGTATCTTGTACAGGGGGGTGCAAGATTGAAACATCTTGCACCGCTCTTTCTATGGAAATTTCTATCTGGGGTGCAAGAAATAAGTGTCTGCAATTATTTCAACCAGGAATAGTCTGAAATTTGTATACTACAGGTTTGCAACAACTGTGAAACTGATGTGTCAAATACTGCTGTTTTATAAAATGTTCTCTCAAGTGCAGGTATGATATTTAGTGACTATGTATAGACCATATTAGGTCACCAACACACCATGTAATGATTATATCCTACCAATCTGGTGTTGAAATTAAGTTTTGAATCATTAAACTAAACTTTTACATCTGCATTAAGCGATTTCAGGTTGACATTTTGTTGTGAAAATATATTGAAAGTCAGGAAGAACAAAGTAGTTACATGAACACTGCATATAAACAGTCTAAATAGCATTATTGGGTTGGATGAGTTTCAGATCTGTTGTTAAATTAGCAGAAAGGCAAGGTAGTTTGTGTAATCCCTTGATAAAACATTCATATGTAAAAAAAAAAGTGATTAATTTTATTAATTCTTCCAAATTACAATATGTGAATATACAAAGAATATATAATGTGGGAATTACAAAAATCAAATAAAGCTTTTTGTAAATAAAGACCAATTTCTCAATTTATGAAATGACAATTGTCTAATCAAAAGATTTAATGGCATGGAATTACTTTGTCAATCCAAAGTTCATACATAATCAGTGTTTTAAAATATGTTATTCTTTATATATTGCCTGCTTTTTTTTCAACAATAATGTTGTATCATATTCTTGAATGTGTTGTTGCTAAGTCAACAATAATGTTGTACATGTTTTTAAAGTAACAAACTACTATTTTTTAACTTCAATACTTTGACAAAATGACTTTACTCATTTATTCCTTATACGAGTATTAAGAAATCACAAACAGCTGCATTGTCGGATTTTCAAATATGCGTCTTATGGATTACACAACCTATGCACCTTTCATTTGCTTTTTCTGTAACAAGAGGCCCATGGGCCTTAACGCTCACTTGAGGAAAAGTCCAAAAACTTGCAAAGAACTTAATTACAAAAAAATTACAAAATTCCTCAGGTTTGGAAATCTGGCAATAATTAATCAGAAATATCTAGTCACATTTCATTTATAAATAGCTTATATGCACAATTTAAACAGTACAATGAATAATTTCCAAATAATGATTTTGACTTTTGAACATATCAACTAGAACCTTATATCAAAAATGTCATAATATCAACAGCTTCAATATTCTAATATACATGCTTGTACAAAAGGTTAATGGTTTTCAAGATAATTTACAATTTCAGTCTTCTTCTACAGCTATGACTTTGACCTTTAAACATATGACCTTGAACCATATATCAAAATGACAATCATATCAATACTTGCAATATTCTAATATACATGCCTATACAAAAAGATAATAGTTTTCAAGATAATTAACAATTTCAATATACTTATGCATCTATGACCTTGACCTTTGAACATATGACCTTGAACTATTTGTAAAAATGATCATTATATAATTCTCACAATATTCTAATATACATGTCTATACAAAAAGTTAACAGTTTTCAAGATAATTCACAATTTCAGTGCAGGTATGCAGCTATGACCTTCACCTTTCAACATATGACCTTGAACCATATATCAAAATGATTGTCAAACCAATACCTACAATATTCTAATATACATGCCAATACAAAAAGCTTATAGTTTTTAAGCTTATGCACAATTTTAGTATTTATATGCAAAAAATAACATTTCAGGGGCAACAACTCCAAACATGGATTATCATATAGTTACGAAACTTTGTACCTTTTTAAATTTTGACATTTTAACAATGTTTTGAATTCATATATCTCTTGATATTTGCAAGAAAATTGCCTGAAACTGCATAAATCACAAATTAGGTCATGACCTTGATTTGTGACCTTGACCCTATTATAAAGTTCATTTCAAGAAAAAGTCAAAACTAAAAACTCCATGTTATTATCTGTTCAAATAGTAAGGTAATAACAATTTGAAGCCATTGTATGAAAAAAAATTTAATTAAACGCAAAAATGTGTAACCCATTTTTTTAAGGCTTAAGACATATCTTGATCTGTGACCGTGACCCTATTTTAAAGGTCATTTCAAGAAAAAGTCAAAACTGAAACCCCATGTTATTATCTGTTCAAATAGTCAGGTTATAACAATTTGAAGCCATTTTACGAATTTTTTAAAATTTAATGCAAAAACACGTAACCCATTTTTCGACCAATTTTTTTTAATTAAACGCAAAAATGTGTAACCATTTTTTTTAACCAAATTTCACAAAATGAACAAACAATAGACTTAAGACCCTAGAGAAGCAAAATATCACATCAGATTTTTTCTCCCATCATCAGTTTTTGGAGAAGACTCTAGAGAAGCAAAATATCACATCAGATTTTTTCTCCCATCATCAGTTTTTGGAGAAGAAAAAGAACTATCACAAATTATATCTAATTTAGGAACTTTGTAGATATCTCCAGGACCAATCATCTGAGATTTTTTGAAAACTCCTGAATCTTGCTTGGTAAATTAAAAAATGGTTACCTTATCAGTTGAAGATTTTTGCATGAAAAGCCATTTTCTTCTTGTTTTCAAAATTAATAGAATGTTTGGTTTAAAAAAATGAGCAATTTGTAGTTTAGAACTAAGACAAACTGATATAAATAAAATAAAAATTTAAAAAAAAAAAATAAATAAAGTCAGTGATAAATTTTTTTTTTTCAAAGATACAATGTAAATAGAAGTTTTTTTAAGATTTTTCAACCCCTAGGTCACCTAAACATAGTTTTGGTAGCCATGGCAACACCATGAACAAATCTGAATTGCACCGGCCCATATATGCTTTTGACCAAGTATCATTGAAATCTGTCCAGCAGTTTTGGAGGAGAAGTTTACAATAGGTGTTAAAAACGCACACAGGCATGCACATACACACGCCGCGCCATGCCGTAAGCTCACATGACCTTTCAGTCATGTGAGCTAAAAATTAAAAGTTTTCCAGATTTATTGACAAATACACTATTTTTAGCCATTTCCCCACTAAGTGCCTTGCCATTTCCCCATTTTGCTACCATTTGTGGAAATCTGATACTAGATGACATAATATTACACTTACAATATCTAAGGTATAACTCTTGTACATTCAGAGGAGAAGATTTTTAAACTTTTTCAGTATTTCCCCTCTTATGAAGCCCCAAGTGGACATGACTCCTTCTTTTGTGAAAATCTGAAAGCCTTCATCCAGGCATGATAGTACATAAGTTTCATTAAATTTGGCCTTGTGGTTTTAGAGGAGAAGATTAAAATGTTTAAAGTTTTTGCACAACACACCACAGATGAAGGTGGATAGCAATAGCTTATCTTTCAGCTTAGGTAAGCTAAAACAGCAGTTCGAAAAGATATTTACTTCTAACAAAGTTTCATTGAAATTAGTCCAGTAGTTTCAGAAGAAAAGTAGAAAAAGTGAGTTAATGATGCACATGTTATGCATGCACATTCACAGGTTGCACAATTCTGCAAGCTCCGAGCTTTAGTCAGTCAGGTGAGCTAATAAACAAGGACTAATGTTATAGCCATTCCTACCTCATAATCAATTTTGATGGAAATATTTAATTCTACATTTAAATTTACATTAACTAAAAATTAATGTTTCACTCCCCTTAAAACATTTTGGCATATAGAAAAAAAGTTCAACATTCATACCTTTGTCTTATGTGTTGCACTACATACAAATATCATGCCTCTTTCTGGATCATCAAGGTCATTCTGTAAAAGAAAGTTTATTACACATAATAGTTTTAACTTATATACATGCATTATAAAAGATTCAGCTTATCTGCATAGTAGTTGTCAGAAAATTTTATGCAGATAATTGAACCATGCAAACAACATTAGATAAACTGGATGAGGCTGTTGTTAGAACTGTCATAGTCAGTGTATTGTTGAAACAACAGAATATTAGTTATTAGAAATATAAAAAAAAAAAATCATATTTCAGAAATTCATTGATGTTTTATGTTTTTTTTTTTTTTCATTTTTAGATGGAATTTCAAATGGGGTTTGGGGGACTTTTCTTGCAGACCATCACTTAGCAATTCATTTTAGTGTATGTATGTAACTGGAACATTTGTTGTTTAAGTCAGGTATTTCATGAACTATTGTTCGTAGTTTGCCCCTGCAATGGTAAACATCATCGAATTTCATACAGAGAGTTATAAGTTTTATTACAAGTCCCATAACCAATCAATAAGGCTGAAATGTTTAGCAAATTTAATAAATGTATACACGAGAATAATTAAATGAAATGATTCTTTTTAACTGCCATATTTAATTTCTTTATGAAAGGCTACCTTGCACATGCTCTAACTGTGGATATATGGTTTCCAATGGGAAATGTCAGAACATTTATGCAACAACACTCTGTTCATGTAGTTTGTAGAACCAGTATAAAACGATAATAATACTATAAGTATAATACTAAAAGTAGTGATGTCCAATCAGACAAAAATCATAATCGATAATCGGAGAGGCATAATCGATCAATTAATCGATAATAATTGGAATTACTTAGTAACTGTACATCAATTCAGAAACAAATAAAGCTGAATATAAATGCAGTATTCAGAAACAAATAAGGCTGAATATAATACTTTAATTGTAAAAGCCAAGTGTTCTTGCTCTGTGGTTGTAAGTTAAAGGCCAGATAGCTCCTTGCCCTAATAGACTGACAGTGGCCAAAGCATCGCACTGTGTAATAAGTGTCTGGATACAATATATTATCTGATCGTCGTCCGCCATTATTGTTTTTAATAGCAAGAACCGGAAAGGAAACGGACTTTACTACAATCCAGAAACTACTCGCCGACGGCGGCGATGATTTATTATTTATCTTGTGATCGATTATTGGGATCGCTGCCCTGACAATGACCGACGATCCATCATCGGCGATAATCGCGACATCACTAACTAAAAGCATTGTTTCATGTTAAAGTTAGTTTTGATTCAACAGTAATTCTACATTGCACTAAATTTGATGAACTTTGGAAACCCGTCAGCCTAACTTGGCACTTCATATACAGGATTAATTTTGTTTAGGAAGCCTCTGAAACCTACCCATCTACTATAGCCAAAGGTCTCGGGTTGCATGCACACATAGGAGCAGAAAGAAGATACTCTTCTTTTTTGGACATTTTAGCCTATTTGACAAAATGCAAGATTTTCTTTTAAATGTAGGGAAACCATAAACTGGGTGAAAAGGTCTATTTTTAGTTAACCCATACCAATCACAGCCATAACAAATCAACTAACTAGTCACAGCTTAATCAGATGTACCGTTTTCTTTTAAATGCACAGAAACCATGAATAAGCCTAAGGTGAAAAAGTATATTTTTAGTTACAGCTGTCGAAGATCGAAGCACAATTAGGCTGCCCAGCAATCCCTGGCTAATCACCACAATAACCAATCAACTGAACAAGTTTCAGCTCAATCAAATGTACATTTTTCTTTGAAATGTATGGAAACCAATCTGGATGGAGACATCCCTTACACACAAGTAAACAATCTGTGGTATTATTATATCCCCCCTCACCTAAATATTAACACAAACTTACACATTGTTGTGTATTTAACACTTTCACTTCTGAATAAAGTCTCATGACATGTCGTCATGACCGGTGTAATTTCGTCATGTGCCCTCCACCTGCCCAAGTTAATTTGCCTGTATCTGGCTAAAAAGCAGGTGCTTGTTCATCAATGGACAAAATAATAACAAAACAAAACAAGAGGGCCATGAGGCCCAGGGCGCTCACCTGAGAATATTTTGAATTTGGAGCAATTTTTCAATAATGAAATATACAGAGGGCTAACAGAGTTCTTCAATAGTTTAACAAAATGAACAGCTTATTGGCTACTTAACACAAAGATGATGATTTTGTGCGAGACCAAACATGACCTATATATGAATCTGACTTGGCTTTTGTCAAGAAATAGGATTTTTTTTTCTTGTCTTGTGTTGCAAGGAACATTCTTGTAAAAAGTGAAGAACAATGGACTGAAAGCATTTGCCTAAATTGTTACAAAGGTTGTTCTATGATTAAACCTATTAATCTTAAGTTACTGTTCAGTTCCACATATTAATATGTGCATTAAAGTCACTTTTCAGAACATGACCCATATTTAAACTTGACTAGTGACCTACTTAATGACCCAACATGACCCATATTGGAACTTGACTTAGCTTTGGTCAAGGTTTTCATTCTGAGCAAGTTTGAAGAAGATTAATCAAGAACTACCATAGGGCTTCTAGAGTGTTAACAAGGTTTTTCTTTGATTTGACCTAGTGACCTATTTATTAACCTAACATGACCCATGTTCGAACTTGACTTGGCTTTGGTCAAGAGAATCCCTGTGGCCAGGTTTGATGTAAATTGGATTAAAACTGTGGCCCTAGAGTGTTAACAAGCAAAAGTTGACTTCTAGACTAGAGTGTTAGCATGGTTTTTCTATGATTTGACCTAGTGACCTATTTATTCACCCAACATGACCCATGTTCAAACTTGATTTAGCTTTGGTTAAGATATACAATGTGAGCAAGTTTGAAGACAATTTATCAAAATCTGTTGGTTTCAGAGTGTTAACAAGATTTTCTATGATTTGACCTAGTGACCTACTTAATGACCCAACATGACCAATAATCCAACTTGAGTAAGCTTTCGTCAAGATGTTCAATCTTGGCAAGTTTAAAGAAGACTTATCAAAAACTGTGTGTTCTAGAGTGCAAACAATGTTTTTGTATGATTTGATCTAGTGACCCGCTTTTCAACCCAACATGACCCATGTTCAAACTTGACTTAGCTTTGGTCAAGATATACAATGTAAGCAAGTTTGAAGACAATTTATCAAAATCTGTTGGTTTCAGAGTGTTAACAAGGTTTTTCTATGATTTGACCTAGTGACCTACTTAATGACCCAACATGACTAATAATCCAACTTGAGTAAGCTTTTGTCAAGATGTTCAATCTTGGCAAGTTTAAAGAAGATTTAACAAAAAACCTTGTACTAGAGTGCTAACAATGTTTTTGTATGATTTGACCTAGTGCCCCACTTTTTAACCCAACATGACCCATATTTAAACTTGACTTAGCTTTGGTCAAAATATTCAATGTAAACAAGCTTGAAGACATTTTATCAAAAATTGTGGCTTCTAGAGTGTTAACAAGCAAAAGTTGATGCATGACACACGACGGACGAAGACTGATCACAATAGCTCCCTTGAGCACTTTGTGCTCAGGTGAGCTAAAAATTCAAATGCGATGAAATTGAAAAAAAGATCATATATTGCTGCCAGATTGAAAATTCCACACTGTGTAGCCGTCAAACGCTGAAAATCTGTGGCCATGAAGTCAGAGCGCAGAAGCAAATTTTGTATCCTGTTTAAAACTAACATACATTTTCATGTTAAATGCTACTCACTGCCTGTCAAACATTATTATAATATAACCTCTCGTTTGTTCATATCCATTGATAGTTGTTAGCATTGTCGATTGGGCTATTTCTGTTTTCGATATATCCCTACTTTATTTTGAAAATCCCTCCATTTGAAGGACTACCAATACGACAACACACACTTTAACCTATGTTATACTAATAAACAGTTTTCATTTACGACTATGGTCACAGTAATATTTTTTTTTTTTTGAATTTAAACTTAATTTCTTTTACAACGATTTAGAAACAAGTTGTGCAACTTATATTAATCTAGCTCATTGGCCCGAATTGTAGCGCGCGTGAGGTCTTATTGTGGGAGAAAAAACCGGAGAACCCGGAGAAAAACCCACGTGCTCAAGCAGGTGACCTCATACCTTATCACATACGACGCTGGGAATCGAACCCCGGTCGCATTGGTGATAGGCGGGAGCGCTAACCACTGCGCCACTTTAACAAAATGATCATCATAACAAAACTTACAGTAATATTTGATTACGTTGCTCAAAGTATTCAACAAGGCTTAAAGAGAGAGAAAGAGTAAATATAATTATTTTTTAAAATAAATTAACTGATCCTCAATACATGCTTTTACAAAAAGTTAATGGTTTCCAAAATAATTCACAATTTCAGTATACCCATGCAGCTATGACCCTGACCTTTGAACATATGACCTTGAGCCATATATATCAATACCTACAATATTATAATATATATAGATAATTCACAATTTTTGTCTCTTCTAAAGCTATGATCTTGACCTTTGAACATATGACCTTGAACCATATATCAAAAGGATCATTGTATCAATTCTTCAATATTCTACATTATATGCCTATACAAAAAGTTCATAGTTTTCAAGATAATTCACAATTTCAGTACACTTATGCAGCTATGGCCTTGACCTTTCAGCATATGACCTTGAACCATATATCAAAATGATCATCATAACAAAACTTACAATATTCTAATATACATGCCTATACAAAAAGTTTATAGTTTTCAAGCAAATGCACATTTTTAGTATTTATGCGTATTGAAATTAATGCAAGTTTTTAATTTTTAAAATTTTTAAAATTTTTGCCCATCTTGTATCTTATTATAAACATTAAATTATGGACTCAAAAATTATTATATTATGTCTTCCTTAATTTATGAACACATTATAAACAAACTTTCAGTAGACAAACATTGAGGTGTGCCGAAGGTAAATTTTTATGTGCTGATGAGCCATTGTCTTAAATAAACCAGGGTGGTAAAGGATTATCAGAACAAAGAAATGCATGGTCTTTTTTTAAAAAAAAAAAAAAACAAACATACTCAAATATAACGCTTGGAGTTTTTATTAAAATAAAGCAGTAAAAATTAGGATATCCATGTCTGCATGTGTGAACTGATCTTCAACTTACATGAGTTTAGAATGTAAGATGACTTATAATCACAGTACTTTCAAATTGATGACTCAGTCAAGGTTCAAAATGATGTTTCAGTCATGATTCCAGTCGTAGCAAAATTCCCAGTAGAAAAGAAACAGCAAAAATTACCGCTAAATGAGAATGTGCTCTTATTAATCAGTTACGATAACAACTCCCAGTTAAGGGAGGTAACTTAATTTACAATAAATATACAGAATACAGACATTTATCGGAAAATAAATGCGACAAGAAATTAATGTGATGAAACGGGCCTTGCATTTTTCGCATTAATTTCTTGATTTACAGTATCTCTTAATATTTGCAAGAAAATTGCCTGAAACTGCATAAATCACAAATTTGGTCATGACCTTGATTTGTGACCTTGACCCTATTTTAAAGGTCATTTCAAGAAAAAGTCAAAACTGAAATCCCATGTCATTATTTGTTCAAATAATCAAGTTATAACAATTTGAAGCTATTTTACGAAATTTTTAAAATTGAATGCAAAAACACGTAACCCATTTTTCGACCAAAATTCACAAAATGAACAAACAATAGGCTTAAGACCCTAGGGAAGCAAAATATCACATCAGATTTTTTTCTCCCATCATTAATTTCGGAGATTTTTTTAAAGATTTTTCAACCCCTAGGTCACCTTGACCTAGTTTTGGTAGCCATGGCAATGCCATGAACAAATCTGAATTGCACCGGCCCATATATGCTTTTGATCGAGTATCATTGAAATCTGTCCAGCAGTTTTGGAGGAGAAGGTTAACGACACAAGTCAGGTGAGCTAATAAAAACAAGAGGCCCATGGGCCTTAACGCTCACCTGAGGACATGGCCAACCTGAGGATATATCCAAAATCATTTGCAAAAATACATAAAATATTCTAATACACATTCCTACAAAAAAGTTAATAGTTTTCAAGATATATAACAATTTGAGTCTTTTTATGCATCTATGACCTTGACCTTTAAACGTAAGACCTTGAATCTTATATCAGAATAATCACCATATCAATTCCTACAATATTCTAATATACCGTAAATCCCCGCATATAAGACGGGGTTTTTTACCTTAAAATTTATTTTTTGAGAAGGGGGGGTCGTCTTATAAGACGGTAACCAACTGAGGGGTTGAAATTCTTGAGAAAATGTCCACACGATCGTAATGTCCGCCATCTTTGTTTTTGTATATTGCAGTTTCATAATGGTTGATATATTTTACATATTCATAACATACAAGAAACGCGAATCACGTGATTTGAAATTTTTTCTAGATGTGTATATTTAATTTTCTTTTAATAAAATAAATTATAATAAATGATTAAAATAAGAAATAAAAAGAAATCATCAAGGTTTCGGTAAGTACAGTAATCAAGGAGGTGAGAAATATTCTGTACAATATTTTATTCTTTTTGTTTACTTTTAGTAACAATCTAGAAATTACATAAACCACACTTTGTCTGCTTCACACGTAAAGGGCAATATGTTTTGAGTATCAGGGTTCCTGTCTTCAACAGCTGATTGATAATCTAATAAACAATAACGAAATTTTTAAAAATTTATTTAAAAATGGAACAGATATACGTCTTCATGATTACTGATGATGAGATGTTCTGGCATCTGATTTTATTTTTTACGTTTTCTGATTTTTCAAAATTAAACTAGAATCAAACGGCAAAGAAATTAATTTCACAAGTACGGTATTAAAAATAAGAAATATAAACAATAGGCGAAAATTGGTGGAAAGTTTATGGTCCGATCGGTAGCGTCAAATACCGTTACCAGTATGACCTTGTCTGAAAATCACGGTCGTCTTATAGGTGCAGTATCGCCTGAAATCATAAAAAATGACGGGAAAATCCTACCCCGTCTTATAGGCGAAGTAGTCTTATATCCGGGGATTTACGGTACATGCCATACAAAAAGTTAATAGTTTCCAAGATAATAAACAATTTCAGTCTTTTTATGCACCTATGACCTTGACCTTTGAATGTATGACCTTGAGCCACATATCAAAATGATTGTCATATCAATACCTACAAAATTCTAGTACAGTAAAACCTGTGGTAGCGGTCACTTGTGTAGAGCGGTCACCTGTCAGTAACGGTCAGTCTGAAACGGTCCCTAACGTTTTTACTATATAATGAACCTCTGTAAAGCGGTCACCTGTCTGACGCGGTCAGCGGTCACCCTAACGGCCGCCAAATCGGAAAAATTACCTATGTACAACGGTCACTAATCCCATTCTCGGGAACATTCTTTGGGGGGAAACAGCCATAAAATCCATTGAAAAAATGGTAAAACTCAAGACATAATGATAAAAACTAATAAAAATAATTTTATCAATCTATGTGTTCTATGGAAAACTTGTAAATCGGGAAATAAAGATGTCTTACATAGAAGTCAGGACAGTAGTCATTTTTGCCGATTTCTTCTCAAATTTATAAAATAAACACTTGACAATAATTAATCCATTAATTAGAAGCTTATAATAATATCCTCTGAAAGAGTGTTCATCAATTATCCACAATAAAGCCCTATATTAACGGTAACCTGTTACAGGTAAAGATTTAAACACTGTCAAAAAGTCGGCTATTCAAGGTGAAGTATTGATTTTTTTATCACCTCTCAGTGGGGCTCACAAAGGGGTTAGGTTACCTGGACATGTATTACCGGTAAAAACAATTTTTTATATTTTATTAGTCCTCTTGTTTCTTAAATACAAGTTTTTTTCTTGTCAGTCAAAATTATTTTTGAAGTGAAAGTTGTCCAGATTTTTTTTTTTTTTTTATAAACAAAAAATTCCCCTTATTGGCAACCCTGTTGTCGGGACAACTTCTAGAAATGGGAGATGCAGATTATTAGCCTAGGGGTTTAGGTAGTGTAAGAATGGTACAAATGCCAATGCAGGGCTTTTTGAAGCTCACCTGATAAACTGGTTTTTTCAGAAATATTTTGAAAAAGATATATGGATGCATAGAAAATTATATATTCAATAAATGACACAAAGCCAATAATTTTTCTTGCATTTTAAGAGTCCCTAAAATATTAAAATAAAAATAATTTTTCATTTTAATAATATACATTTATACTGGTGTTTTGTGCATTCATTTTATAATTTTAAATTCGAGAAGTTATATGTCGAATGCAAATCAAGGGACATAATTGGTCTTTAGAATATCAACCCTGTCTGCAAAGGTCACCTGTCAACAAAGGCCACTTTTAGCCAGTCCCTCAAGTGGCCTTTGTAGACAGGTTTTACTGTATATATACCTTTGCAAAAAGTTAATAGTTTTCAAGATAATTAACAATTTGGGTCTTTTTATGCATCTATGACCTTGACATTCAAATGTAAAACCTTGAATCTTATATCAGAATGATCACCATATCAATTCCTACAATAATCTAATATACATGCCAATACAAAAAGTTAAAAGTTTCCAAGATAATTAACAGTTTCAGTCTTTTTATGCACCTATGACCTTGACCTTTGAATGTATGACCTTGAGCCATATATCAAAATGTTCGTCATGTCAATACCTACAATATTCTATAATACATGCCTATACAAAAAGTTTATAGTTTTCAAGCTAACGCACAATTTTAGTCTTTTTTAGCAAAAAAATAATATTTCAGGGGCAACAACTCCTACATGCATTATCATACAGTTACGAAACTTTGTACCTTTTTACATTTTGTCCTGCTAAACATTTTAACAATGTTTTAATATTATATATCTCTTATAATTTGGAAGAAAAAAGCCTAAAACTGCACAAATTACAAACTAGGTCATGACCTTGAACTTTGACCTTGACCCCATTTTGAAGGTTATTGAAAAAAAAGTCAAAACTGAAAACCCCATGTCAATATCTATTCATATAGTCAAGTTATAATAATTTGAAGCCATTTTACGAAATTTTCAAAATTAAACACAAAAATGTGTAACCTAATTTTTTACCAAATTTCACGAAATGAACAATTTATAAGCTTAAGACCCTAGAGAAGCCAAATATCACATCAGATTTTTTCTCCCATCATCGCTTTCAGAGAAGAAGATTTTTTAAGTTTTTTGGAACCATGGGTCACCTTGACCTAGCTTTGGGAGCCATGACAACGTCACGAACAAATCTGAATTGCACTGGCCCATATATGCATCTGACCAAGTTTCATTGAAATCTACCTCATAGTTTTAAAAAAGAAGTTGAAAATGTAAAAGTTTACGCCGCGGACGACGCCGACGACAGACAAATTTTGATCAGAAAAGCTCACTTGAGCCTTCGGCTCAGGTGAGCTAACTAGAATGATGTGGGACGAAACAAGTCTAATCCAAATGGGTCAACTGATTTTTATTTCTAAATGCAGAAAACTGAAGAAAAAGCAGTCACTATTTATTTCAAGTTAAATGCATCAACTGACAATAAATTGAATTTTAATCCAAGTGACAGAGGATGCAGAGGATGACCCCTTATAGTAGCCATGGGAAATTGGGAATATATAATATACTTACTCTTCTTCTTGGTATGGGACATCTTATATCTGGCTGGTCACCCAGATTTTTGTAAGTAACATAATTTTCAGAGCAAATCAAAACTCCACTAGGACCATCACTTCCACCTGGGACTAAAAACAAATTATAATAGATAAGTAAATTAAACAACTAAAAAATCAGATAATCATGCATAAGATTCTTAACTAACAAGACCCATACAGGATCCAAACCTGTGTTACTTGGGCATTATTACAAATAACATATCTTCAGTAGTTTATAATATAAGAAATAAGTGACTGTGATTACTTCAACTGGAAAAGTTTATTGCAAAAAAACTCCCTAAGTATAAAAAGCAGAACAATAAGTCTTGTTTCGCCAGAAGCCCCCCCCCCCTTTCAAATAAAAATAAATAAATAAATAAATAAAAATAATAAATAAACAGAATACTTATGTACAAAGTGGATTACAACAGTGTCAATGTAACTTATGTAGGTAAAAAAAATTGTGAAACTGACAGAAAAAGTAGTGTATTATGATGCTGTGACCACTTAAAAGTCAAGTCAAAAATATCATGCCAAAAATAAGTCAAAAATATCATGCCAAAAATAATCTTGCTGTTAATTAATCAATTATCCTGAAAGTGAAAATAAATATGTTATGATTTTAAAATTTGATTTGTATTTCAGTATAATTTATTATTTCATAAATATCATTGTTAATTGTAATTTTTTAGGGATAATTGGCAAATAAAACTTTCACAATTTGTCTTAAAATGGTTCAAAAATTCCCAATAGCACAGGCCCTGGCCCCATTCCCAAAAATGGTTTAACAAGAGGCCCATGGGTCTTAACGCTCACCTGAGGAAATGTCCAAAAACTTGCAAAGAACTTAATTACAAAAAAATTACAAAATTCCTCAAGTTTTGAAATCTGGCAAAAATTAATCAGAAATATCTAGTCACATTTCATTTATAAATAGCTTATATGCATGATTTAAATAGTACAAAGAATAATTTCCAAATAATGATTTTGACCTTTGAACATATGAACTTGAACCTTATATCAAAATGGTCATAATATCAATACCTACAATATTCTAATATACATGCTTGTACAAGCTCAGGTGAGCTAAAAACTTTAGGAACCGTTTCAGACGGACTGTTACTGACAGGTGGCCGCTCTTAACAGGTGACTGCTACCTCAATGTTTACTGTATATACCTATGTATAAGGACTTGATTTTTTTTTTTAGCTGCTGAACACAATTTTCAAAAGATTTTGTTATCAGCTTCTAATTTATTGATTATTATAAAGTGATAATTTTTATGAGTAAAAAATGGCAAGAATGAAATCTGCCCAACTACTTTGTAAAACGCCGAATTGGTTCATTTAGAAGCATATTTCTTTCCAATTTACAATTTTTTCATGCAAACATGGATTTACTGTATTGTTTTTGATAAATATGTTTTGGTTTTAAAAAGCGGCATGGGCCTAAAATAAATTTTTCAGTGTTTGTTAATCAATTATTGTGATTCATTTATAAAGCAATACAATGAGGGCATCATTTATTTTCAAGTAAATATGTGACTTTAGAGGTTCATCATTATAACACTGACACTATCTCAGTCAAAGTTTTTTAACATTATTAAATTTTGCTGTGGGTTACGTTATTTTTCCATCTTGTTAATGATATTTCAATCAACAATTATTACACATTTTGCAGATTTTCGGAATTCCTACAGTATTTCTTACATCCAATGAAATTATTTGAAACTGACGGGTCCAATTTCGCTTGTTGGTAAATATTACTTGAAATGCTGCACTGGGTCTATCTATGTTGTACGTTATAGTTCTGATTTAACCAAATTGAAATACTGTAATACTGAAACATTATTTTTGGACACTATGACACAAAATTATTCATGTTTAAAACACCAGAGGACAAGTACTTGGGGTTCTGACAGTATTTTCAAACCTATAGTTGAATGGACTAATCCAGGAATTTCATATCCTAACCCACATGATTATTTCAGCAATATAGTGTTAGAATGGGCAAAGCAGCACCTATTGAGCAATAAAAATAGCTCCAATGAGAATACATACCTTGTAAAGTGATGACTAAAAACTGCAAGGCTTCTTGAAGCCATCAAATTAATAATTATTTTAATTACATTAATTAAACACAAAACTGTTAGTATGATCAACACTGTACAAACACCATTCAACAAGATAACATAACAATTAGCTGTTGAGACCCACATTTGTGGGCTTGGACCCACTTTTTGAAAAGTTGTGTGTAAAACCCTGATAGGTCAAACTCAATCAGCTTTGCAAACATGGTAAAGCTTCTTGTCATAAGTTTCAAGCTCCTAGGCCTTTTGGTTCATTACAAGAAGGTATTTAAAGATTTTTACTACTTTAGGTAACTGTGACCTTAAATGCAGGTCAAGATCAACCAATTTTGAAAACGGGAAAGGAAGATCCATACCAAGTTTTACTATCACTGGGTCACTGGTTCTAGAAAAAGTTGTTTAAGTGAAAAGTTTTCAGACAGCGAACAAAAGGGTTTTTGAAGTGCTCACCTTGAGCATTTGCTAAGGTAAGCTAAAAAGTTTCTTCTCCAGGCAGGGGTATGTGGTTTTTATAGGCACTGTGATAAGTTACAGGACCCTTAGGACTTTTTGTCCACTTAGCCCTCTTATTTACAAAAGCAAACTAAAACAAGTAACAAATTAAAAGAGAAACCGTTAGTTAACATACCTGAGATAAGAAAATTAGCATGTTCCTCCAGCTGCTCAGAGTATTTTCTAACAACATGATTTAAACCCAAATCTAATTCATAATAAGTTAATAATTGTTGTGTTTTCTGTGCTGTTTCACCTGTAGGATCCATATCAGACTCCTGAAAATAAGTAATTATAATATTGTATTATTTATTAGATATTTTCATATTGACTCAGCTATTTGTTCAGGGTCTGTCAAAAAAGCCCTAAATTAACACTTTAAACATTAAATACAGTCAATCTTCAATCCCTTAAATGTTGATACCTCGAAGACCCCAGGTAACATGGAGTCAACTGTCAGTCCTTGACCTTTGAACATATGACCTTGAACCATATATCGTAAAATCATTACCTACAATATGCAACAATGACCTTGTCCTTGAATCATATATCAAAAAGATGCTAACAAATACATCGGTGGTCTGAAAGAAAATGATCGATTTGGTCAAGGGGCATTTTCGGTTATTTGCATAGTTTGGCTAAATGCATAAATTTTTCTGAAAAACAGACTATGCAATAATGCAGAATCTACTGTATATCAAAACATATTTAACATAAATATGTATTTAGTCAAGAACTTTTTGAGAAGAACATTTTCATATTTAGGCTAGCAATTCTTCTTTATAGCAACAACAGCTATCTTTTATTCATATGGGCATATCCAATATGATTTTTAACCTTTACCACCAAAGCACCTTCCATACAAAATTTACTTTCAATTCCGCATGTATCATAAGGTAAGTGCCGATACCAAAGGAAGCAACTCTGTTCAATAGGACAAAATAACCGAGCAGTAATAATAATGGTACAAAAAATAACAAATTTTCACATAAAGTCTACAATCAACATACCATTATTCAATATTTTTCTGTTTTAAATTATTATTAAGAGTTACTTCATAAATTTTAATCATTTATGATCATGAAAATATTTTAAATTTATCATTTAGTTTTGCAAATAAACCTGGTAATGCTACATGAACTTTTGCTAAATTGGGGGACCTTATACACATAACAGAAATAAGGATGGGCATGCGCCATGCACCATAGTCCCATTATTTTTTTTAAAATGATGCATAGAAATTGAATAACTATGCGCCAAGGTGCACATTCTTCTGCGTTACACTGACATGGTACGAGTTGTCGTGGGTACAATTACAGCATTCTTTCTAACGTGCGATTTCATTGGCTTGCTCCGTAGTGTCTGGCTAATCAAATTACGTGTTTCAAACACAAGCGAGAATGATGCAAACCATAAGTACCAAAGTAGCGAGTCAACAAACTCGAATTTGAAAGAATCATGCCTCCAAAGAAATTTTTGAAGCCCGATCGAGGGCAAATGAAACTTTTGTTTTTAAAACTAGGCATTCAAGATCAGCCTGATCAAATATCTCAGGCAAAACTGAAACCAGCATCCCTGCCAATGGATGATAATGCTGGAACAGATGTGACAGAAAACAAGTGTGATACTGATATCAGTGATAATAATGGTAAAGTTTTTAGGCACAAATTTCATGACCGCTGGTCAAAAAATATGGCCCTGGCTTTCAGATGGTAAAATGTTTTGTAAAGTGTGTTTAGATAATAAAAAACAGAACTCATTTACAGAGGGTTATGACATTTGACATGATTTATACCATTTCCAGTATTACTTTTTCAGACTGTCTGTTACTCTTTGAATAAAAAGAAATACTTGCATGTAGTATATTGTGTTATTGTTGATAATCTCATTCATGGATAAATACATTTACAACAAACATTATTACATATAAAATGAACATATAACACCACTCAAACTTGTTCCTGAATATAAACATTGTAAAGTTTGTAAACATTGTAATATCTTAATTAAATCTTAAGGTATTGTTGGCACATTAACATTTTGCAAGGGCACATTGGGAATGAAAATGGCCCATTGAAATAAGGTAACAGGGGGCCATTGTTCTATATGGTCTTTTCATGATCCTATTCTCTGACACAATTTGATAATTTTCAAAGTTTTGAGCCATTAATAAAATATCTGCAAGCATTCTAGACATAAGTTTTACTAAATCTTATTGCTTTTGTTCAAAAAAAAAAAAAAAAAAAAAAAAAAAACAAGAGCTATGCTGAGAACAACATCAATACACCAACCTGCAAAGTTGTAATTGGGTTTTGTGGACCTGGCCCCAGTTTCACAATCATTCCTTAACTAAGATTTTCCTTAAAGCTGCATTAAGTTTTCCAAAGAAAAAATTAAAACGGCACTAATCTAACTAATGATGTTCCTAATGAACAATGTTACATTTGGTTCAACGATAAAAGCTCGAATAAATGCAGAAATCACAATATTTACCCAGCGAGATGCAGCATTTAGGATCTAATATTAGAACATGGTTACGTCATCAAAAACCCGGGTAATTTAAACACAACTTTCAAAACGGTGAAATACGATAAATTAAACACAGAACTTCGTTGAATTTGTCATTTGTGACTTAGTAAGGGATACAAAACACCATTTCAAATACATCCGGATATAAATGAAGGACAATTAATGTAATCTGTTATGTTTCACTTTCGGTTCTAGGGTTTTTCCGTACATCCGACATGATCCGTGCGCATGCTCCAAGCTCATAATTACCATCGTAAAACTCTGACCAACCGGTCAGAGGATTCCGTTTATTTACAGCTAAAAGAAATGAAATTTTAGAAAATGAATGTCACGGACCGTGGTTAGAAGATATCTATTTTTAAAAAAATATATTTTTAGAAAATCAAAAAAAATTCAGAAAATTGATAACCTTAATGCAGCTTTAACTTAAATTTGTCAAATGTTAGTAATTAATATCTTAATTACAAATAGACATTTGTGATAAAACTAAATACAGACGTTACAAGCTTGAAGTGTTCTTCAAAATGACACTTTACATTATTAAATATCTCAACAATCAACAAAATTACGAAGATTTCAAATTTGCCAGATTTAAGTTAAGGAAAATCTTAGTTAAGGAACGATTGTGAAACTGGGCCCTGTACAGTAGCCACTAAGACTTAACATAAACCAGTGCCTTAGGTAATTACCTGTTCTGGCTAGTTAAAACATGTGCTCTAGTTTTGAACCTCAACAAGGTATTATATAGTCAGATGATTGAATTACCAGGTGATTAATACATCAAGGGTAGCTAGTTTCATCCAAGGTAATTACTTGTTAATTTTTTAATTACCTGGGATGAGACCAAAGATTTTGCTAATCACCCTTAAGCTGTTTGTACAACAGGTGAAGGATACATGTAAACTGGGATGACAGAAGTTTTGAAGTGTTAAACAAGTAATAAGTTGATCAGTTATACAAAATAAAAAGAAAAATATGTATAACCAAAGTTCCTTTTTCAAATTTTCAGCAAAACTTTAAATTTCTATTTACAGTAACTGTTACCTTGACCTTTGACTCTGTGATCTGATTTGTAATCCCATGCGATGTCCCATCACAAAGAATTTGACCCAGTTAGAGATTAATTGGACAAACAGTGGTTCTTTAGATACATGGAAAAATTTTGGGGACAGACCAACACAACCAATATGTACACGTTCCACAAAACTTATCTAGTCCACCGAAAAAAAAAATCATTGAAAACAAGAAGACATTGTCATTCAGATCCCCCGCTCTACTAACTTTCTATTTTCTACCAATAGTTTCAGTGATTACAACTTCTATTCAATATCATGTTAAACTTTTAGAGTCTTTTGTTATCTTAACAATGACTGGAAAACTATAACGTTTTAAATGACATTTCATATTTTAATTAAAATATCAACAATATCCATAAGTAGTAATCATTTTTCATAAGTAAAATATAGATAGAAATTGATTCTTTTTCTCATGTTTTTATCCCCAATTTTTGTTGTTTTTGTTGTTGATGTTGTATTCACTGAAAACAAAAGTGATTATAAGCTATTAAGTTTCAGTTTAGATCAGTTAACTAGTCTATAATACCATTGTATAATTTCAATTTGTCATTAACAACATTTGAATGTTTACATGGTAAATGACTTGCTTTTAGTGATGAAGATATCAGTACACTGAAAGCATCAACTTTGGCTGAGCTTTCAGACACCACAATACCAGTCTCTTCTTGATTAAATTTAATATATGATCCCAAAAATGAAACAACATCTCTGACTTTTGTGTCAACTCGTGTTTTGTGTGATAAACATGAACCGTGATTCTTCAATTCAATGCGTTAGCAACGGGCATCTGATGATCGAGTTTACCACCTACAAAGTTGTTACATAATTCCATTAATGTCATGGTGCATGGAACTTGGCAGCCATACCAGTTTTTGATTGTTTTTAAGCCCGATTTTACAGTGGCTATAATAAATATCATGCTACAACCAATATGCGAAACACGCTACTTTAGTTTTTGAAAATCTGTCTGCAACTTGATCAGACACCAGTCAACATCTACATATAATCCTATAGCTCATAGAGCACAAAATACTACTTTCGTTGTTACAATGCACAACTTGATCGGAAACCAGTCACCTTTTACTTATTACCTTATGGCTCATGGAACGAGCAGATTTGTTATAAAAGCCGGAATTGAAACTGGACACGAGTTCAAAATCCGAAAATAAAATAAATCAGGGAGGGTGTTAAAATAGGGGGCAGGCAGGGATGAAAATCTAGGTATTAATTTATTATGGCCTATGTTCCACTGTATGAAAATCATCAAGAGCAAGTTTTCATAATCATCATCATCATCAGCAGCAGCATCAACATAATCATCATCATCATTAAGAAAATTCAACATCATCCCTAGCATAAATTCAACATCATCAGCAGCATACAACATCATCATTGTCATCAGCTGCAGTAGCATTATAATCATCATCCCTTTTTAGCTCACCTGAGCACAAAGTGCTCAAGTGAGCTATTGTGGTGGGTCATTGTCCGGCGTGCGTCGTGCGTCGTGCGACGTGCGTCGTGCGATGTGCGCCGTGCGTCAACTTTTGATTGTTAACACTCCTGAGGCCACAATTTAAGTGCAATCTTAATCAATCTTTCTCAGAATGATCCTCTTGACAAAAGCTAGCTCAAGTTGGTATATGGGCAATGTTGGGTCAGTAAGTAGGTCACTAGGTCAAATTGTAGAAAAACCTTGTTAACACTCCTGAGGACCCAATTTCAGTCCAATCTTCATCAAACTTAGTCAGAATGATCATCTTGACAAAAGCTAGTTCAAGTTCGTATATGGGCCATGTTGGGTCAATAAGTAGGTCACTAGGTCAAATTGTAGAAAAACCTTGTTAACACTCCTGAGGACCCAATTTTAGTCCAATCTTCATCAAACTTAGTCAGAACGATGCTCTTGACAAAAGCTAGCTCAAGTTCGTATATGGGCCATGTTGGGTCAATAAGTAGGTCACTAGGTCAAATTGTAGAAAAACCTTGTTAACACTCCTGAGGACCCAATTTTAGTCTAATCTTCATCAAACTTTGTCAGAATGATCTTCTTGACAAAAGCTAGCTTAAGTTCGTATATGGGCCATGTTGGGTCAATAAGTAGGTCACTAGGTCAAATTGTAGAAAAACCTTGTTAACACTCCTGAGGACCCAATTTTAGTCCAATCTTCATCAAACTTAGTCAGAATGATCTTCTTGACAAAAGCTAGCTCAAGTTTTTATATGGGCCATGTTGGATCAATAAGTAGGTCACTAGGTCAAATTGTAAAAAAAACCTTGTTAACACTCCTGAGGCCCCAATTTTAGTCCAATCTTCTTTAAACTTGGTCAGAATGATGCTCTTGACAAAAGCTAGTTCAAGGTTGTATATGGGCCATGTTGGGTCAATAAGTAGGTCACTAGGTCAAATTGTAATAAAACCTTGTTAACACTCCTGAGGACCCAATTTCAGTCCAATCTTCATCAAACTAAGTCAGAATAAACTTCTTGACAAAAGCTAGCTCAAGTTTGTATATGGGCTATGTTGGGTCAATAAGTAGGTCACTAGGTGGGATTGTAATAAAACCTTGTTAACACTCCTGAGGACCCAATTTTAGTCCAATCTTCATCAAACTTAGTCAGAATGATGCTCTTGACAAAAGCTAGCTCAAGTTGGTATATGGGCCATGTTGGGTCAATAAGTAGGTCACTAGGTCAAATTGTAGAAAAAACCTTGTTAACACTCCTGAGGACCTAATTTTAGTCCAATCTTCATCAAACTTAGTCAGAATGATGCTCTTGACAAAAGCTAGCTCAAGGTCGTATATGGGCCATGTTGGGTCAATAAGTAGGTCACTAGGTCAAATTGTAATAAAACCTTGTTAACACTCCTGAGGACCCAATTTTAGTCCAATCTTCATTAAACTTAGTCAGAATGATCATCTTGACAAAAGCTAACTCGAGTTTGTATATGGGCCATGTTGGGTCAATAAGTAGGTCACTAGGTCAAATTGTAATAAAACCTTGTTAACACTCCTGAGGACCCAACTTTAGTCCAATCTTCATTAAACTTAGTCAGAATGATGCTCTTGACAAAAGCTAGCTCGAGTTTGTATATGGGCTATGTTGGGTCAATAAGTAGGTCACTAGGTCGAATTATATAAAAACCTTGTTAACACATATGAGGGGATCCATTTTAGACCAATCTTATCAAACTGTCTCAGAATGATGCTCTTGACAAAAGCTAGCTCAAGTTTATATATGGGTCATTTTGTGTCAATAAGTAGGTCACTAGCTCGAAATATAGGAAAAAATCTCTTTTAAGAATAGAAGCTCCAGTTTGCCAAAATCGAGCTGAGTGTACATCATTTTCAGGTGAGCGTCCAGGGCCTTCATGGCCCTCTTGTTTTATATTTGTAATAATAAAAAATAAATGTGTATTTTTTCAGAAAAATAAAATCCTACACCAAAATACCCACCCAATATAAAGAACTCCATCAAAGATAACAGTAAATTGATAATAGTCACAAAAAAGAATTTTCTCAAAATCAGTGTTTTCTTTTCAAAATTGACATGTTTGCCCCAAAAATATTGCACCACTTAAAAAACCATGTATATATGTTAAACTTATTTTAATAATTACATCATATCTAGAGTTTATACAGAAAATCCTATAAAATAAATAATCAAGTTCATTTTCTCAAAATGTACATTTTTTATATAAAATATACATTTGTACTAAGATATACTAAAATTGCACTTCTTAAAATGTTGCATCTGTGTACCCGACAGCCAAACGGGGCACGATAAAGATCCCCTATGTTTATCGAAAACAGAGTAGCCGTTTACGCCAGCATAGGGCCCCTTCACTTATATCTTCCAAATTTAACATCCATGCTTTCGATCCCCCATTATTAAAGATCCCTATTTTGGAACAGGCTTCAAATAACCCCACCCCCCTATTTTTACATCAAAATTTCAAAATTTTTCTCTTGGCGTGCTCTCGCGTCTGGTTAGGGATACCCTATTGTTACCACAGGGTACCCAACTTACAGCTGGGCACTCCCTCTTCCTATGCACTTTCCTGCTCTGGCGCGGTCCTGCTGTCTTCGTTTATGATGGACTATAACGATCAAATAATCAAAAATCATCTAAAAACTATAATAAAGTTAAACAGTCTGCACAATGGCCGCAAGGTCCCATGTAGACAAACTGAGGAAACCCATTTCTATATCCCCTGCCAACTTTGTTGGATAAAAATTTCAATCATAGAAACATCTCTACAATGTATGCTGAAGATAACTTTGACTTAAGGGAAAAAATAAATTCTTTTATCCTTTTTTCAAGAAAAACCTATAACACAGACTAGTTCTTTTTCTTACCTCATAATCTATTTCTAAACAAGCAAATGTTGGGTTTTCAAAACCTATATCCACACCAACCATATGATAAACCAGTGTGTTAGCTTTATGTGCTTCTAATGGTGAAGATATGGTTAAACGTGCTTGTGCATCTCTGTTTAATATATAAACCAATTTCTGTTTCTCTACAGCCCCTGAAAAAAAGAATACATGTACATGTTATATTAACTTATGCTGTCAGTTTATACCCAATTTTTTTCAAAATGTATCCACTAAATTGTAACCAAATAATTAAGATCTAAGACTCATGAAGTAGTTATGTCGCGGTTATCACTGACGATCTATTGTCAGACGTTATCAGATCAGCGAGCCTCATAATTGATAACAAGATTAATAATCAATCATCGCCGACATCAGCAAGTAGTTTCTTTCATTTCCGTTTCTTGTCTCAGACATGTCAGATAAATTTTTTAACCTTTACAATCCAAGGTCTATTCACACTAAATTTTCTTCTAATTGGCCATGTTTTTCATAGAAGATTTTTAAAGATTTAGGCTAAAAATATTATTTGTATACTAAATATTATTAAATATTTGTAAAGAAAAATTGTAAAGAAAAAACATTACAAATAATTCATCCTCCGACATTTATTTTCTATGTTTCAAATTTTTCATACAAGAGGCCCATGGGCCTAAATGCTAACCAGAGGATATGTCCAAAATCATTAAGTTTTCTCAAGTTTGGAACTGCCACAATACTTAATCAGAAATATCTAGTCACATTTCATTTATAAATGGCTAATATGTTTGTAGTAACTATAGTATATCTTCAGTAGTTTATAGCATAAAAAATAAGTGCCTGCAATTATTTCAACAAGGAATAGTCAGAAATATGTATACTACAGATTTTGCAACAACTGTGAAACACATGTATCATATACTGCTGTTTCATAAAATGTTCTCCAAAGCACAAGTATGATATTTACTGACCATGTATAAACCATACTAGGTCATGAACATATCATGTAATGATTATATCCTACCAATTTGGTGTTGAAATTAAGTTTTGAATCATTAAACTAAACTTTTACATCTGCATTAAGCAGTTCCAGGTTGCCATTTTGTTGTGAGAATATAATGGAAGTAAAGAAGAGCATAGTAGCCACATGAACATTGCAAAAAAACAGTCTAAATAGCATTATTGGGTTGTATGAGTTTTACAAATGTTGTAAATTAGCAGAAAGGCAAGGTAGTTTGTGTAATCCCTTGATAAAACATTCAGATGTAAAAAATGTCATAAATTTAATTAATTCTTCCAAATTACAATATGTGAATATACAAAGAATATATAATGTGGGAATTACAAAAATCAAGCTTTTTGTAAATAAAGACCAATTTCTCAATTTAAGAAATGACAATTGGCACATTAAAGATTTAATGGCATGAAAACTTTGTCAATCCAAAGTAATTACAATAGTAATTAGTGATTACAATATACATATATGTTATTCTTTACATATTGCCTGTTTTTTCCTCAAAGATAATGTTGTATCATGTTCTTGAATGTGTTGTTGCTAAGTACACATGTACATGTTTTTCAGTTACAAACTACTATTTTTTAACTTCCATACTTTAACAAAATGAGTGTAACCATTCATTTATTCCTTATATGAGTATCATGAAAGCACATACAGCTGCATTATAAAATTTTAACATGTGTCTTTTGGATTACACAAACTATGCACCATTCATATGCTTTTTCTGTAAAAAAAGACACAGTTCCATATGCAATAGATTTGGTAATTCCATATGCAATAATATAATTTTACCAAATCAAAGTGCTGACAGCACTGATGGAAAGATTGGATAAACAACAATGTGTTATTTTCTATTATGCAAATTGTATAAACAGAGAACACATAAGGTATTTGAACAGGAAGGACAATGGCGGTACAAAAAGATAGTTATCATATGATGTAATCTTAAAAGTATCTTTGCCTGATGTTAAAATTAAATAACTCATCTGGTTGATAGTGGTAGATGCTAAAAATTTATAATAACATGCAATGAAATGATGGGATTCAGATGTTTTTAATTAGTTCTGACCCGCTGTACCAACAAGGGAAGTGTTTCTTCCAAAGCATTCAAGGTACAACCCATAGTGAATTAACACTGTGTGCCTGTGATCTAGTATCATACAAATGTTGAAGGCTTCGCTTCTATGATAAAAATTGCAAATCCTGACACAAGCAACTTTGTATAAATGGATACAACAGGTGTAAACAACCTCCAACCTAATTTTTATTCTAAGTTGATATGAAAACAGCTGTTGTTGCTGAAAATGAGTTGCAGCATGTTGTGCAGAGTGTTTGAAATACAGATTTAATAAAATTAAGAAGAAGCTTTGTTGTTTTCAATTATTTTAACTATAAATTGTTGTTTTCATTGTGTATTAGCGCCATCGCATTGTAACGTGAAACAGGTATGTGCAATGTATTTACATTTTTATGTAAACTCAATAAAATCATACCTTTCATAAGTGCTTTAATTTTCTATGAAAGTGAAAGTTGATTAAAATTAATGTTCACTGCCAAGAAAATCGTGTAAGACAGAATCTTGTTGGTACACTAGTTCAACATCAAAGACATTTTTTCTGATGAAAACAGAAAGTGCCCTTTTTAAATTATTCCCTTTTTAGTGCTGTTATGAGAATTCCCGAAACCACCATGTGATTGTTCCAACCAACACACACGATAAAAAAACCTGTTTTCCAAGATAAGAATTACATTAAAATATGTTTGAAATATGATTTAAAATAATTTAATTTTTTAACTTTTATTTGTGGAAGTCGGGAGTCGGGACTCATTCCATCTTTGCATCGCCATTTCTTAAAATGTACACACATACGCATGGTTAAATATCGAATATTTGATTGAACGAAATTCTCTGAACTTGATCCACAAATAATGCAACACACGATGTATAATAATAATTTGACTGCAGACAATTACATGTAAAAGGCAGCAGGTTGATGCACCTCAAACGTTGGGAGTTTATGAAAAAAGTCACGTCGTTTACTTATAAACAAAATGTCGACCTTGATGTGTATTACTCACAGAATCATGATTATTTATCATCAAACACTTTAAAAATTAATAATTAATGAAATAAACAACACAAAAGGTAACTTTTACTTGTATTTTATTCAAAATTTTACTTTACCATTGATATATGCCTGGATATCACTGTTGATAATGTCTTAAAATACCGAGAGGGTTTTTTAATGTTATTTTCAGAATTTTTTAAAGTTTGTTAAAAATGGATTTCTGGCAAAGTTATCGATATGTACGAACTTGTATCAACCTCGCATGTAATAAAAACACAAATAAATAATCTTTAAAACAAAAAACACAAAAATCCTGACACCAAGCCCCTAAAATTGTATTCTACTGCATCGTTTAACAAAAACTAAAACAATGATAGCACGACAAACGCAACTTCTTTGCAATAGTTCCTTGCAATGTCGGAACTTCATTTTTCAGCGTAGTAAAAAAACAAAACAAACAGAACCTTGTGAAGAAGCTGCAACATCCGGGTCTGTACTCCGGTGCCTTAGGAATGATTGTTCCAATCTTTAAAAAAAAATCATCAAATGTCACCAAAATTTTATTCAATTTGAATAAAGTTCATAGGAGTTATGGTAGTGATGACGTGATAATCGCCAATTTGATTGTTGGTCTTTGTCAGGGCAGCAATCCTAAAAATCAATCATCGCTGACATCGGTCAGTAGTTTCGGGGGATTGTAGGCAAGTCCATTGTCTTTCCGGTTCTTGCTACTAAAAACAGAAATTGGCAGACGGCAATCGGATAATTTATCTGTATCCAGACAATTTTTACACCAGTTAGATGCTTTGGCCAATATGACTCTGTCAGGACAAGGAGCTATCTGACCTTTAACTTAAAATCACTTAACAGCTTTATTTGTTACTGAATCCTGATGTACAATTATCCTCCTGTCACCAAAATTCGTGCTACAAACAGTTTGTTGCTAAATTTAATAGTTAATCGTAAGTAAGTCGATCCCATTTTCCATTTCTTGCACTTTGCTTTAAAATGAAGAAAAATTTAGTTGTTTTCATTTAAATATACCAAAACATTGTTTGTAAACAAAACCCTGTTGGTAGATGCCATTTTGAAAACAAGAGGCCCAAGAGGGCCTGTGCTGCTCAACTGGCAGACCAAACATGGCAACAAAAACAAACAAGAGGCCCGTGGGCCTTAACGCTCACCTGAAGATATGTCCAAAATTGTTTGCAAAGTGCAATAGACAATATTAAGTACAGAAACTTTACAAGTTTTCTCAAGTTAAGAACTGCCACAAAACTTAATCAGAAATATACCCAGTCACATTTCAATTATAAGAAGCTAATATTCATAAAGTAACTGCAGTGCAACAAATAATTTCCAAAAAATTAACCAATATCAGTATACTTATGCAGCTAGGTCCTTGACCTTTAAACATATGACCTTGAACCATATATCAAAATGATCATCATGTCAATACCTACAATATTCTAAAATACATGCCTATGCACAAACTTGATAAGGTTTTTTTTTTTAGATAATAGGCAAATTAAGTCTTTTTTGCAGCTGTGACCTTGACCTTTGAACATATGACCTTGAACCATATATCAAAATGATTGTAATATCAATACCTACAATATTCCAATACACATGCCTATATGAAAAGATAAAGTTTTCAAGAAAATTAACAATTTCAGTACACTTATGCAGCTTTGACCTTGACCTTTGAACATGTGACCTTGAAACATATATCAAAATGATTGTCATATCAATACTAACAATTTTCTAATATACATGACTATACAAAAAGTTAATAGTTTTCAAGATAATTAACAATTTCAGTATTCTTTTACAGCTATGGCCTTGAACTTTGAACATATGACCTTGAATTATATCAAAATGATTGTCATATCAATACCTACAATATTCTAATACACATGCCCTGTACAAAAATAATAGTTTTCAAGATAATTAATAATTTCAGTACACTGATGCAGCTATGACCTTGATCTTTGAACTTATGACCTTGAAACATGTATCAAAATGATCATCATATCAATACCTACAATATTCTTAAGTACATGCTTGTACAAAAAGTTGATTGCTTTCAAGAAAATTCACAATTTCAGTCTTCCTATACACTTATTAACTTGAACTTTGAACATATGACCTTGAAACATATATCAAAATGATTATCATATCAATACTTGCAATATTCTCATATACATGCCTATACAAAAAGTTTATAGTTTTCAAGCTAATGCACATTTTTATTATTTATAAGCCAAAAATAACATTTCAAGGGCAACAACTCCTACATGGATTATCACATTGTTACAAAACTTGGTATCTTGTTAAATTTTGTCATGCTGAACAGTTCAACAATGTTTTGAATTCCTAAATCTCTTAAAATTTGCAAGAAAATTGCCTAAATTGCATAAATCACAAATTAGGTCATGACCTTGATTTGTGCCCTTGACCCTATTTTAAAGGTCATTTCAAGAAAATGGCCCATGTCAATATCTGTTCAAATAGTCAAGTTAAAACAATTTGAAGCCATTTTATGAAATTTTTAAAATTAAACGCAAAAACGTGTAACCCTTTTTAGACCAAATTTCACGAAATGAACAAACTAAAGGCTTAAGACCCTAGAGAAGCCAAATTTCACATCAGATTTTTTCTCCCATCATCGGTTTTGGAGAAGATTTTTTATGATTATTCTACCCTTAGGTCACTTGACTTTGGTTACCATGGCAACATCATAAACAAATCTGAATTGCATCGGCCCATATATGCTTCTGACCAAGTATCATTGAAATCTGTCATGCAGTATTGGAGGAGAAGTGGAAAATAGGTGTGAACGCTGCACGCACGCACATTCACATGATGCGCCATGCCATAAGCTCACATGACCTTTCGGTCAGGCGAGCTAAAAACTGCTTGTTTTCTGGAGAAGCCCAACAGATTAAAAATCTATTGTTGTAATTTAGGGAAAAAATTTAGGATTACAGTGAATCTATAGTAGCAAGTGATTTTATGTATATACTAATTTTCAAGTGCATAAACTATGTAAAAATCCTGTGTAGTTTATAATAAATCATACGCACCTATCATAACTGCACGTCCTTTAGGATCTACAGCTAAATACTGCCCAGGTACAATTCTTCGACAACCACTTTTACCAAATGTTTCTTGATGGACCTGAATTTGAAAAAGGTCAAACATATACAGTACACTTTGTCTATAACAAGACGCTTAAAAAGAGACGTTGTTTTAAAAGAAGGAATTGATTATCCCCGGCAAAAGGTTCATCATGCTTACTTTGTATCTCTTACAACAAGATCAGGTATAACACCAGGGCTCAAAATAAGGGCGAAGTTGGGCGATAACTTCGCCCCTGTTTCAAAAAACTTCGCCCTATATTTCCGAAAAAGCGAAGTCAAAGTCGCCCTAATTTTTTAAACCCATTATCGGGAACTCTGTTGTGTTAAGTTATCTAATCTAACGGTAAAAGCCGAGGTGTTCGGGCTGCTGTCAACAAGTGATCTACAGGTGTCATGATGCATGTTAATTATCCTGATTGGTTAATTAGCTGACTAACACTTCACTAAAGGACTTCTTCCACGCACCTTAGAAAATAGGCAGTTAATCAAAGACGTTTTACAGCCTGAGTATACGTCGATTATCTGCTATAGTATTCCTTGTGTTACGGATTTTCGGTGATATTTGTATGGGATCGCGCCTGTAATTTTTCATTGAAATTGAAAGTGATTAAAACCACTGTGATATCAGAGACAGATAACTTATTTTCAAAATAAAATCATTGAATAAACTTTAACACAAGTATCAACATATTAAAATGAGACATCACCGATGGATTTGTTTACAATGCCACCATTTGACCGACATACGAATTCGACATATTTCATTGGTCAGATCAAAGTTGAACAAAGCGATGCTTTTGGAATGTAAGGTGGTTCTTCTCTTTTTATAGATAAGACAACCTGTTTAAACACCTCAAAAATTACGTTCACCAAGGAATATTATATTGTGAAAATATAAGTTTATTTTTAATAAAAATAAACTATAACATTTTTTTAACAAATTTTTACAATTTACTTTCACATAAAATTTATCTGTTAATGTTACATATGAACAAATACAATATTGTATTAGCTGCAATTATACTAAAAACATTACAAAGAGTCTCGCAATACTCAGTTGGCCATTGTCTGGTATTTTATTAAAGGCTTGGTTGTAAAAAAAAAAAAACAAAAGGCCCAAGGGCCTTAATGCTCACCTGAAGATATGTCAAATATTGTTTGCAAAGTGCAATAGACAATATATTAAGTACAGAAACTTTAAAAGTTTTCTCACGTTAAGAACTCCCACAAAACTTAATCAAAAAAATATCCAATCACATTTCATTTATAAGTAGCTTATGTAATATGCATGAAGTAACTGAAGTGCAATGAATAATTTCCAAATCATTAATCAATTTCAATATACTTATGCAGCTATGTCCTTGACCTTTGAACATATATGACCTCAAACCATATATGATTGTCATGTTAATACCAACAATATTCTAATATACATGCCTATGCATGAAATTAATAGCTTTCAAGATAATTAGCAAGTCATCTTCTGCAGCTGTGACCTTGACCTTTTAACATATGACCTTAAACCATATATCAAAATAATCATCATGTCAATACCTAAAATATTCTAATATACATGCCTATACAAATAGTTTTCAAGATAGTTAGCAATTTAAGTCTTCTTTTGCAGCTATGATCTTGACCTTTCAACATATGACCTTGTACTATATATCAAAATGGTCGTTGTCACAATACCTACAATATTCTAATATACATGCCTATACAAAAAGTGAATATTTTTCAAGATAATTAGCAATTTAAGTCTTTTTTTTTTGCAGCTGTGACCTTGATCTTTCAACATATGACCTTGAACCATATATTAAAATGATTGTCATGTCAATACCAACAATATTCTAATATAAATGCTAATACAAAAAGTTAATAGTTTTCAAGATAATCAGGGCTCAAATTAGATTTTAAAAGGGGGAGAAGTGACTTCTCCCTCAGCCAAAGTTAGGGTGAAGTTTTTCAAAACAAGGAGAAGTTTTTGTGCAATGCAATTCACGACATTGGAATTTCTGTTGTCCTGTCGCGATCAAACATTTTATATCTTGTATTTTTACAACAGACATTGCAACATGCTGGTCCATCTTCAGAAATATGCATGAGATAATTTAATGTACTGTTTGAAAAAGATGTCAAAAACTTTGATTAAATCCTGCTTTTGGTGGAAAACCCCTTATACAAGGCACACTTGAAATTGGAAGCAAAAGTGCTATCTTTAATAATTTGCTTAAGTTTGTCATCAACTGGCTCATTAATGTTAAAGTTGGCTGAGTTTTGGCTCATACTTCTCAGGAGCAAGATCTCACCTTGATTTTGTTCCAAAAAAACTTTGATTAAATCCTGCTTTTGGTGGAAAAAACCCTTATACAAGGCACACTTGAAATTGGAAGCAAAAGTGCTATCTTTAATAATTTGCTTAAGTTTGTCATCAACTGGCTCATTAATGTTAAAGTTGGCTGAGTTTTGGCTCATACTTCTCAGGAGCAAGATCTCACCTTGATTTTGTTCCAAAAATTTTTATTTATTTATTATAAATATTTTAAATATTTATTATAAATATTTTAAATATTTATTTATTTGTTTTACGTATTTGAACTCTTTTCAATAAATAATGATAATAGAGGTGAGCAGTTTATAATCAGTATATAATTTTTTTCATATGTAACATTAAACATATATAAATTTTATGTGAAAGTAAATTATAAAAATATTGTTTAAAGAATTTTTATAGTTTATTTTTATAAAAAATAAACTTATATTTTTACAAAATAATATTCCTCGGTGAACGTAATTTTTGAGGTGTTTAAACTGGTTGTCTTCAGTGTTTTTCTCAAAAGTGCGTTTCTTGCGTTTTTGACGCGATTTTTTTATGAATGGCGCAACTTGGTTTTGCTGTTGCATTATTTCTGACGCAACCTTTTTTACATAGATTGAAATCAGAAATTCCGATTGTAGTATCACATGACTATTGTACTATATTAAAGGAAGCTAATTATTAATATTGGAACCTGTCTATATTCTTAATCTTTGAAATGTTTGTATTGAACGCTTAATTTATATAGTCATTATAAGCACTCTCTGCATCAGGCATAAAAGAAAAGTCGAAACAATCTCGTTTGACAATGTTTTTAAACATTAAACAACTTGCGTCAAAGTCCTGCATGGAGCTCTGAACATGACCAGGCGGCATCTGGTAGTAACTTACCTGTCAACGACTCAGTCAAATAAAAAAAACTTATGTAAATCGAGATTTTAATTAAATTTGGTTAAACAAATATCCTTTAATGATCTATGAAAATAATAAAATCATATGTAAAACAGGCATATCAGAAGGGGTGGATAATAATAACGAGTGATAATGGTCTGTTGACTTGGGTTGATGGTAGAACATTCAGTAATTTCTGTTTTGGGATACTGTCGCGATTTTACTGTTTCAAATATTACAGATATAAGTAGCATTTGAAATAAAACATTTAAACATAGACAAAGAGATTAATACAGCTCCTCTAATTACAAACAAAATATTTCCTTTATTGTAAAATATCGAAAAAATTAATTTTTATTCCAAAAATTCCATGACCCCTTCATTCTGAAAAATCCCCCCCTCTTTTTCATGCAAGGGGTCATCAATGACCCCCTTTTTTAGTAAGCTGGAGAAAACACTGTGTCTCATCTATAAAAGAGAAGAACCACCTTACATTCCAAAAGCATCACTTTGTTAAACAGGTGAGCTAAAAATTAAACAACAAGAGGCCAAAAAGCCTTAACACTCACCTGAGGATATCCAATTTTTCTGAATAATGTACAATTATATTAATTTAAAAAACAATCTATTTATTTTCCCAGTATGGACCCAACTGAAAAAATAATTCCATTTAAAATAACATGTTCTAAAAATGCTAAATCTAAAATATTTCTTTAAGTTTAGAATCAGTTTATAGTTTTTGAGATCTTTTAACATTTCAGTATTGTAGCCACAACCTTGATTTTGAACTCATGACCTTGTGCAAATCTGACAGGCCTTTTTCCAGGCATTATAATCACCAAGATTGTTAAAATTTGGTTCTGTAGTTTTGGAGGATTATTATGTAAAGGTTATGCATGACAAAGGATGAATAAAGTCAGAAAGCATTAGCAGCATAAGCCAATCTGAGCTTACAGCTTAAGCTTACAGATATTTTATATAAAAACAATATACCTTTTCAAACATAATTTTTTGAGGAATGTATTCTAAGATGACAATTCTCCCAGAGTCTGAGCCAACAATCACATAATCTGAAAAAAAAAAAAAAAAAAAAATTGTACAATAAAATTATTGGAACAGCTGTCAAATAGCTTCAAAATAGCATAAGGTTTACATATATAACATAAGATTTACGTACAAAGTATATCAAAATGTTATCAGATATACTATAATCCTTTGATGTTTTTGGACCCTCTATGTTTTTGAACACCCTAATTTTTAAATTTCAATATTTAAAAAATTTCTTTTTATTTCAAACACAGTTTTGCTGAAACTCGGCTGGAGTGTTAGATGGAGAGTGCTTTAAATAAAGATTAAATAAAATCAGAAGAAATTTGTTTTCAAGTATTTTATATATAAATTGTTTTTTTCATGGGTTATTTTCATTGTGTATTGGCCCCCATGGAGTCTTGCATTGTAATGTAAAACATGCGATGACATCTCCATATAAGTGAAATATTTTTGCCTAGACTTAAAACATCATTAAATTAAAGCTACATGATATAAAAAACAAGAATTCAACAGATTTAAATGTCTTGCTTGGTTAGTTTTTGGTCGAATAAAAAAAAAATACTTTAACAAAAACTTTCACATTTTGAAACGCCGCCATCTACGACGATGACCTGAAAAAGTAACACATAAGTCTCTCCTTATGGCAATTGCCAGGCTAGACAACAGGTCAAATTGATGCCAATTCCAGTGAACTCATGGAGTTGATCCAGTAATAGTGTTTTACACCTGTTTTTTGATAATGGAAGAAACTGAAATGCCCGTAAACACCAAATCTTCAGCAAGTAAGCCAACAAAATTTTCTGAACTATGATTTGCCAGAAAGGGATTTGTATGTAGACAGTAAAAGTCACTGACCCTTAAGTCAACACTATTGATCTTTAGTCACTGAGGTACCCATCAGAGTACAAAGCTCAAATTTCTCTACTTTTTAGAGGAAATCAAAAATGTAAATTTAAGTATATAAATATTACATTTCTAATAGGTTTTGTCTCTGTTTACAATGGGTGTCTTGGGGTGACAATATGGGCTGTCACCCTAACAGAAATGATAATTAATGAATTGTCTATGATAATAAACTTAGTACTAAATACATTATTCCCAAATACCTTGATATGGCTAAATTCATGTGTGCGGTAAAGCCATAAAACCAGTCTGATATCCATATCAGACCAGCTACTCGGAACAAATTTATCCTTTCGAAACTCCTCAGATTCAATCTAAGGCTTACCCAGTCAACTCAGGTAACTGACACAAGTTGAATTTGGTAACTTTTTATCATATATGTGTAATGTATTTAGATTTTTATGTAAACTTAATCAAATCATACCTTTAACAAAGTGCTTTAATTTTCTATGAAAGCAAAAATGATCAAAATTAATGTCCACTGCAAAGAAAACTGTGCAAAAACTTTGTAACATCTTCGTTATAGATGAACTCCACTGTATTCATGGAGGAAAAAGAGCATTTGGAAGACTGTCTGGACTCATTAAAGCTCTTCTATTCACAATCGGAAAAAAAGGGTGAGAAGGTTGAAGAGACACTTGCAAATAAAGTTAACACATCAATTCATAAATAAGTAAAATTGCCTGCAAGGAAAGAATTTAACTCAGCATGTAAGACCTGAAAACATTCCCAATTTAGTAACGCCAAAATTTAATGCTCCAATATGGTCAACACTGAGAGTCTACTAAGAGTGCTGATCTAAAACATCAATCCACTCAAAACATGCACATAAAAGCTATGTGCCTACTAATTCAACTGTCATCTCAGCTTCTTTCTTGCAGAGGCAACAAAGCTCCTCCAGTTTCAGGAGAAACTTTACAATCATGTTTGTCACTGGCCATGGACTCATTCAAACTTTTACAATTTGCATTCAGTGACTTGACTTTTTGTTGCAGGATAAATATTAAGCCAGATTTAGAAGGTAAATACCATCAGTTATTTACAGTGTATAATCCAGCCACCACTCACCTACTTGGCGATGATTTAGACAAGCAAGTGGAAAAACTTCAAAAAAATACATGCCATGGTAGACAAAATTAAAAACAAAAAAAAAAAAAAAAAACTGATAAACACTGGCAACCAAAATCCCAAGGAAAGGACTACTCATCTCGCTCAGATCAGCATTCATTCAAGAATTATAGGTTTAAACCATTTTCACGTCAAGAAACCAAACAGGACTCTTCAGGTCGAAAACAATTTTCCAGACCTGCACACCACAACAGCCTTTTTTAGGCAAAGGGAGGACGAAACACAAAAAACAATGACAGAAAAATTCAAACAGTGAAAAATCATCAAGAAGTGACTAATGTAGTGAGTATTCCTGTTATTAATAATACTCTACACAATTTTGTTGGGGGAAAAATTCAGTATTTTCTTCCGTTTTGGGAACAGTTAAGTTTTGATAAATGGCTTCTTCAAACTGTGAAAGGGTATAAGCTTGAATTCGAAGTTTTACCACATACTCAACCATACCATGCTCCTATACAATTTTCAGAACATGAAAAACAAATTATTTACACTGAACTTCAGTCATTGTTAGACAAGCAAGTGTGTGACAAATCTAATTCAGATTTTGTTTCTAACATTTTTTGGAGACCAAAGAAAGATGGATCTTACTGTATGATACTTAATCTTCGGAATTTAAATCAACATATTGAATAACATCATTTTAAAATGGATACCGTTAAAACTGCTATTGACATGATCACTCCAGATTCTTGGTTTGCATCTATTGATTTAAAAGATGCATATTATTCAGTGAATATTCATCAAAGTTCTAGGAAATACTTGAAGTTTGTGCGGAATCATCAATATTATCAGTTCACTGCTATGCCAAATGGATTAGCTTGTGCTCCTTGAGTTTTCTGTAAATTGTTAATACCAGTTTTTTTCTGTGCTATGAAAACAGGGTTTTTAGAACTCAATTTTCATTGATGACAGCCTATTACAAGAAGATAGTTTTTCTGAGTGTAAGTGTAATGTAGCCCATACCATATCTTTATAAGATAAATTGGGTTTTACCATTCATTCTGACAAGTCAGTTATGAAACCAACCTGAAACATTGCTTTCTTGGGGTTCTTGCTAGATTCTGAAAACATGAATGTTAAATTGCTAACTGAGAAAAGTGAGGATTTAGCTAAAGAATGTCAAACCCTAATCAAAAAACGAGAAATTCTAATTCGTGATTTTTTTCGTGTTAGTGGGAAAATGGTGGCATCAGAGCCTACAGTTCCATATGCATCACTTTATTATAAAAGTTTGGAGCTGGAATGAGAGCAGATTTAAAACTGTGCAAAGGAAACTATGATGAAAAATTATTTTCATCTGCAGAATCAATTTCAGACCACAGATGGTGGGAATGTAATGTTAAAACAATCGAAAGATCCTTAGTCAATAAAGACTTTCAGTTTCATTTGTTCACAGACAGTTCATCTACTGGTTGGGGACGTTTTCTTCAACCTGGAGATTTGAAAAATGGTGGTCACTGGACCTATCATATCATTAACAACCATTTAGTATGCAAATTAGTTTGGTAGAATCATAATCAAACTTCATATAATTATTCGTTTAATTTATCAATTTCACTTCAAAATCAGAATTCGCATTAATTTCATGAGGCATTAATTTCCTGATTTACAGTATTACTAAATATAAAAAAAAAAATGAAAAATGTCAATGTCTTATTGGGATGTAAGCTTTACTCAATATGGCTGCTTAGATACATATAAAGAGATCTGCATTATGGGATTGTATGTGTTATGCCGACTGGTTCTGGAAATATCCAGAAACTGACGAGGTTTTGTAAACATTGTTAGTGGCCGCTATAGACAGTTCTGTTGAAACTTGGGGTCGGAAAAATGGTGGCCGATGGCCGCATAAGACAGTGACCACTATATAGAGGTGAAATAAAGAATAATATTCATTGGGGGGAATAAGATATGGCTGTTATAGACAAGTGGCCGCTTTATACAAGTGGCCGCTAACACAAGTTAAGACTGTATTTATCATCTCCAATTTCTCGGACACCCATAACATTTGGACACGCCAAATTTTCAAGTTATTTATTTTTCAAACTTCCTCTAAATTCCCAGACACTTGAAAATAAATTAAACTTCATTCAAAAACATTAAAGGATAAAGGTAGGTGAAAAAAGTGCATGTTAATGTGCAACAAGGGTCTTTTTTAAGTGTGACACTAGGGCTGATACTTGCCTCATGATACGATACTTTACTTCACGAAACGATATGTATAATAATACACTTCTAAGTTAAGATGCACTTTTTGTAAGTGTAATATTACATTATCAAAAATTATTGTGTGATGTAAGCAAATGTAATACCGACCAGAGCCTCTGGTCTGTATCGCAAAATATTGCCCAGAGTAAAACTGTAAAATCAATGCATTTATTAGAAAAACAAATTTATGAGGTATAATATTGACATTTAATGTGTGTTGCCATATTTGATGCATTTCCTTATTTGTAAACTACCTCCATAAAACAATGCCTGCATGTGGTCACAGTTGCTTCTTTAAAACTGACCTTATTTTTTATTAAACCAAAATGCACCCACATTTGGGACTAGAGTGTGGCTGGAGGTCTTTGAAGATCGACTTATACCGCCATCATGATGTGTACTATGTGACCAAATAGAACACACAATTCTAAAATCCGGAGTGGAAAATGGTTAATAAATGTCCAATGTGGAGTGCCTTTGGCATATCATGAACCTAATCATCCCCACTATATACTGCGATATACTGTCATACAGTATTTTGCAGTCCTATGTGAAACCTCCTTTTATCCAATGTATTTTTAAGGCTTCACCTTTCCAAGGGAGCAGTATATATTCCAAATTATTTCAAATAAAATAAAATATTTCAAATATTACATACTTGATTACTTCTCAAAAAGATATCAGTTTTGAAGCCAATAGTTTTCTAAACTTGGCAAAAAGAGTAATTACCCATATTTCAACACTCACATCTGGCAAAGCATCAAACCTTTGATTACAAATTTTGATGTCTGTCGGCTTGAGAACTTTTTCATTTATGTTTTTTTCAATAAACTACAGGGCTCAAAATAAGGGCGAAGTTAGATGACAACTTCGCCCTGTTTCAAAAAACTTTGCCCTATATTTCCAAAAAAGCGAAGTCGAAGTCACCCTAATTTTTGAAACCCTTTATCGAGAACTCTGTTGTGTTATCTTATCTAACGATTAAATCCAAGATGTTCAGGCTGCTGGCAGCAACAAGTGATTTACAGGTGTCATTAATGCATGTTAATTTTCCTGATTGGTTGAGTAATTAGAGGATTTACACTTCACGAAAGGACTTCTTCCACGCGCCTAAGATAATAGCAGGTAATCAAGACGTTTTACAGCCCAAGTATGCATCGATTATCTAATATAGTATTCTTGTGTTATGGATTTTCGGCAATACTATATTTGTACGGGATTGCGTGTGTAATTTTTCATTGAAATTGAAAGTGAATAAAACCAATGTGATATCAAAGATATAATAAAATCATTGTGAAAGCTTTCACACAAATATGAACATACTAAAATGAGACATCACCAGTCAATTTGTTTACAATGCCGCCATTTGACTGACATATGAATTTGACATATTTCATTGGTCAGGTCAAAGTTGAACAAAATTATGCTTTTGGAACATAAGGGGTTTTTTCTCTTTTCATAAGACAACCAGTTTAAACACCTCAAAATTACATTCACTGAGGAAAATTATTTTGTGAAAACACTAATTTTTTTTAATAAAAATAAACTATCAAAATTCGTTTAACCATATTATTATATTTACCTTCACATATAATTTATATTGCCATCTTTATTTATAATGTAAATGTTACATATGAAAAAAATTATATTACAGTCTAATTATAAAATGCTCACCTCTTATCATTATTTATTAAAAAGAGTTTAAATACTTAAAACATATAAATAAATATTTGAAATATTTTTAATAAATAAATAAATAACATTTTGAAACAAAACCAGGATGAGATCTGGCTCCTGAAAAGTATCAGCCAAAAAATAGCCAACTTTAACAATAAGGAACCAGTTGATGACAAACTTAAGCAAATTATTAAAGATAGCACTTTTGCTTCCAATTTCAAGTGTGCCTTGTATAAGGGGTTTTCCACCAAAAATGGGATTTTATCAATGTTTTGGACATCTTTTTCTAACACTACATTAAATTACCTCATGCATATTTCTGAAGATGGACCAGCATGTTACAATGTCTATTTTGTAATACAAGATATAAAATGTACGATCCGACAAGATGTCTGAAACTCCAATGTTGTGAATTGTGTCACGCAAAAACTTCTCCGTTTTGAAAAAACTTCATCCTAACTTTGGCTGAGGGAGAAGTCACTTCTCCCCCTTTTAAAATCTAATTTGAGCCCTGAACTATTCAATAACCTTAGAGATTAGACTGGTTGAATGTTGAACCAAATTTTTCACACTGATCACCTACTTTCTTAAAGAGTGTCTTTATATTTTTAATATTTACTAACCTTTGTTACCACCTGTCAATCTAAAAGGAATTAGAGACCTGATAACCCCAAACACTTCCACAGACAACACTGGATAAACTTTCCCTGTATTTGGATCATGTCTCAGTAACTCAATCTGTTTTCCTCGTGCAACAATAATTTCTTGTAGCTTTGAACCAGAAAAGTTACCATGGATGGCACTGGTTACACCTGTTGCTCGTTGTAGTGTTAAATTATACAGATACATGTTTTATTCATGTAATTTATCTGAAATAAGAACATTTTTTTTTAATTTTCAACTGTTCTGCTTGCAATTAGAAATATTATTAAACAACTAAGAATATATATTCTAATACTAAACCACAATTTTCTCAAAATCAAATTTCTAAACTTGCATCCAAAGCTGCTATGTCCATAAGGACAAAAATATTTTACCATCTTGGCAAAACTGTCTTAATTTACCAATAAAACCACTTTGAAATGCCATTAAACAAGTTTCATTAAAATGTTTGAAAATTACATAAAATTAATGGGAATGGGGTTTACTGATTACAAGATCTGTTGGACCTCTCATGTTTAGTTTTTATATTTTGACTAATTTTAGAAATCAGAAATTTACAAACATCAGTAAATAAATAATGACCAACTTGTAACAAAAATGTGTCGCTAAGCTGATATTCATAGCAAATTGAAACAAAGTCATTGTCTGTGTCGATTAGAAAAAAATGTGACATCTTGTTTTGTAACAAATATTTTATTGTTTTTTATGTTTTTGATATAGAAATTGTTCTGACTCTACACACAGCAGCCAGGTGATAATGTGCTTAAGAGTTTGTGGGGAAATTAGGACCACAGTGACCAATTAAAGTAAGTGCACGTTCAATAGCATTTTTAACTAAGCTCAAGTAAGTGAAAAAAAAAAATCAATATGTATTCAACTTTGATTAATTTTCTTTATTTGCCATCAAAATGACTGGCAGCACTATCAGGTGTACCCTAATCAAGTCCGATTTGATTGCCAAAATTGGGTTAGACTTGATCGAGTCTGAACCAGATAACATAGCAAATAAAATTTCCAGCGTTCAAGTGCAAACAAAAAATTTAATTGCGTCTACCAGTCAACTCGCACATACTAACATTGAAACATTGATATTACATCAAAATACAAACAATACAATGGCATAGACGCGATAACAAAATCAGAAGCATCAAAATGCACGAACATAAAATTATTATGTTCAAATTTCTATATAGTTAGATATCACGGAAACTTACGGCTAAACTGGTTTGAGAGATTATTGATTACTTGGTCTTTTACAGACATAGGGCGTTATTTTTGCCAAAATACGCGGATGAAATTAGATTTCTTTTCACATTTATAAAATAACGCTTTGCCGACGAAGCCAACAAAGGAACCGGAAGTATAAAAGCGATACAGGCACTTGGTGTGCGTACCGTACTATTTTTTTACCCAATCTTTTTAATATGCATACTTGGCCAAACTCCATCGCACCGGCGAATGAAGCTGATCAAACGAAACGGATATGAGTGGTATGCGAAAATTACGGTATTATGAACTCATGTTCAAGAGAATTTTTCATGTATGCATTTTATGGTTAACGTTATATGCAATTGACCAATTCGAAAACATGACAGGGGAAGTAACTCTTACGATTGAAAACGAGGCTGGGGGGGGGGGGGCAAATCGAAATCCAATCTCATTTAGCCTATGTACTTGTTGGCTTTAAGTCGGGGTTTTATTATTATTATTATTATTTAATTTTTATTTTTATTATAATTATTATTATTTATTATTATTATTGTTATTATTATTTATTATTATTTTTGTGACCAGTTGTGTATCTTGTAGAGTTTGAAATCTAAATACAACTTCTTCATTCCACGTGGAAAAATATACGTTAATCGGCTGAAAAAACTGGACATTCTTTTTATTATCTACATCTAAAATCGGAAAAAAAGACTTGAAATTGCCGACTAGAAGGGATTAAATTTCCACTTCGATCCACCGCAAAGAATATTTCTGCCGTGGTGGAATATTGAAAATCGTCCACCGCGATGTTTATTGAAAACCAAATACATTTAAAACTGGATGTGTACTTGACCATTTGAAGATGTTTCAAGATCAATTAAAAATAGAATGTAAATCCCAGTTTTAAGAAGAATCGTATTGATCGAATATTATATTTACTAATTCAAAAAAAAAATTATATTTTTCTGTTAGTTGTAAGTTAATACACGATGTATTTCTCTTGCATTTCAATATACCACAAAACACAGTAATGATAAATAAGCGTTTAGCTTAAAAATACATTTTTGAGAATCTTTCCAACTTTATCAGTGAAGAGTTATAATTAAGTGAATCGAGTCATAATTCTTTTTTTATTTTGTTAATTTTTTTCATACTGGATTTACCATCGTAGGCAAATATGTTAATTAACTTCTCTATATTTTCTCCCGTTTACTCCTGTCTAACATGTATTGATGAACAGTATCATACATATGCATACATATTTTCGCCGTAAACTCATTAAAAATCATCCTAGAGTCATATTTTTTTTAAATGTGTTCATTTTAAACTGCGTCTTCTGAACCTACGTCACAGTGTAGGCAAAATATGATGATCAACTTTTCTTTTATTTCTCTCGTTTACTCCTGTTTACTCTTTATACCTACCGAAATTGTAGTGTTCCAGGCTGTTCACATCAAATAGGCATTTCAATTTGTATTAATAAAGATTGACAACCTTCATACTTAAATTTGATATGTTATTCATGTATGATCATATTTAAAGTTTTCCACTGACAGGATAATTTATAAAATAACTTCCCACGGAAAGGATAATTTATAAACATCATGTTGCAAATTTTATTTCTGAAACATCTATTGTTTTCTTTCAAAATTTCGAATGTATCTCAAACAAATTTAGAAAAATATGGATTTAATTGCAAATGTATACAGTGTAGCTATAAGCTTGATATATTCTTTATTCATCTTTCTAGAAAATTTGACTGTTTGTTAAGATTTTTTTTTTATTTTTCGGACAGTCTTTTTACATCTGATACCCATAAGAACAGTGTCTCACAAATTAAGATAGTTTGTTTCAGAATATGAAATTTAGAGGCTGCAGTGGCCACGTGGTTAAGATGCAAGTCTACAAACCTAAGGTCTTTCACACACAAAAATAATAATTATAATTATAAAAAGTGCTCATAGTAGAAATCGCTTTGATTAGAACATTTTTAATAGGTGAAATAATGATATCTTCAAAATTCTCATGAGAAAGTTTAATTTTGATATTTTCTTTATATTGAATGTATTTACATAATAATCTAAATTACGACTAATTAAAAGATTATCAATAATCTAAGTCGGTGGACATCCTGTTTATTAGGCACATTCCATCACCTGTAATCATCAGGATCTTACCTTGCAATTTGCTAAATTGATTGACAGGTATCCATACAGCGATAAACTAGTAAATGCTGTTTGTAAATATTTTGAGATGTTGACAAAATGTGTGGGAAGAACGAATGTAAATTATGTAATTTAAATAAATTAATTTGAGATTAATTTGAAATAATTAATCGAAAAACCGACTGGTTGGCGGAATAAAATTACTTTTGGTAAATTCAAATTGATTTAGATCTACATTTCCTTATCTGGCAATATTTTTATAAAATCATATAAATTATTTAATAAATTTATTTTCCTTCACATCTCTATTGCCATTTCTACGACTGAAAAAGTTTTAACTAATTTTGAACGCTTGCGAACCGACATGTCTTTTTTAAATATAAATTAATTTTTCATTTAAATTATTTTTTTATTATTAATTTCCGACATATTTTTTTAAAAAAAAGATATTACTTTAAATATCATTAAAACTGACGAAAAACTAACGACATCGCAGTACACTAGATAAACAAAATTGCAATCGTAATATAGAAACTTCGCTTTGCCCCCCCCCCCCCCCCCCCAAGAGACTTAAACGATATTTCAGGCAAAGCGATATTTCATGTTTTCGAATTCGTGAATGGCGGATTTAATGGGGGTGGGGGGGGGGGGGCATGGTTGCGGGGTAGTCCTGAACGGCCTGGGGCCACAATTTTAGTTTTACGAGTATTAACGGTTATGGCTCACTTGTTACAATACATAAAAAACTTATCTCCTTACAATTGTAAAGTATCTGACTTTTGCGAAAAGAGCCGGTGTCATCGGCAAGTGAAGTGAGATAAATAAGAAATCTATTAGTTTTAAACAAATAACTACTTTTAACAAACAAGTGTGAGGCTAGGAAATTGATAAACATGATAGAAACATTAATGGCGATTAATACTCTCCCTATATTACGCCGATGTTCACGGTTCTCGAAAAGCTATAAATGATGATCATTTGATCGTACGCATACTTTTTCATAAATTGATTTTACTATACATGTATTGGTCATTTTGCAGGTGCATCCACTTTGTATTAATTTTATTCATAAGTTTTTTTATACTCTTTTTCTTCACTTCAACTTTTTAATTGTTGTTAAAATTTCCGTTTCTGTAAAAAGTGAATCTATTTCCTCCACGAATACATCAGTCATGGCCAGGCTATTTAATTTATTGTTTCCAACAAAGTCTGATTGTCTATCACCAAGACATTCTTGAAACATTTCATAAAAATCGTCTACAGACAAGGGACACTCATGTTTAGATTTTGATTTCACAGTTTGTCAGAATTTTCTCGGATTCGTCTTTTATAGTTTGGCTTTATTCTTACACTAATACCTTTTACTATATCTGGTATGCAAATAACGCCTAAACAACTTTTGTCACCTTTTTTTCTTTTTCAGCCAAGTTTCAGTTAATAACAGTAAATCACAATCTAACAAAATTTAAGAAGACAGAATCTGTTGATTTTATGTACTCCCCGCATCTCCGCTTTTCTTTTGACTTAGATTCTTTCCCTTTCAAAGAGAGACGGTCCATATAAAAATATGGTTTCCCGCCTTTTTTCCACTTAATCGTCAAACATATGTTGCATGTTTCTACGAAGTTTTCTTACTATTTGTGGTAATTGTTAACTTATTCTGTATTTTTTGACGTCTATTTTTTCTTTTCCGAGATTGTGAATTCATTTGCGATCTCCATATAATTTTAATTTTGCCCCTAAAAGGTCTCGGTTTATTTCCAAAAACTTTGCGCGGTCTATATTGATGTCGTTGGCATCACTTATTCCTTGTCAATTTCCACAAAATTCATCTATAATATGAAGTTTGTTGCAGTAATATTGCAGAAGAGAAGATTATCGTACATCGACTTAATTTCAATATCAAGGCTTTTCAGACGACCATTGTAACATTAATTTTCAACAAAACATTTGTCACTCTCAGTAGCTTGATGGCATGTCTATTATAACACCTTTAATACTGTCTACTGATTTTGATCGTCAAAAAATTGAGTGATTGATTCAGTACTTTTTCAATATCTTTAATTTTTCATCAAATTGTTATGTTTCTTGTGTAACAGGATTTAATTGTGACTATATTGACAGTTTCGTTAACAGAGTCAAGTGTTAATAATTTAGCACTCATATTTTCTAGTCGTAAAAACCACTCATTGGACCACAAAGGCGTTGTCTGTTGTCCGAGTTGTGTACTTAGGGTAGTAGGAGTACCGGCAGAATACATCAAATTTTGTGACATAGTGTACATTTGTTGCATATTTGGAGAATAATTAAAATCATGATGCATTTGATTATTGTTACTAACATTACTCATTCTGTTTCTCTGCTCACCCCCTTTCAAAGTATCTTTCTTTACACTGACAATAACAATAACTTTTTAACTCTTCTTCTTTTTCCCGCTATTGGAGGTTTTTGGCTGCTTTAACAATTTCATGCTTTCGCTTCCTTATCTTCCATTTATGATCAATCTGGTCATATTATAACAATATGTCTTGACTTATTTTACTCTTCAGTGTAAAGGAACGTTCGATCCTACCGCAATCTTGAGTTTTACAATATGTTTTAAGCTCACCCGAGCTATTGCGATCCATCTTTGTCCGTCGTCTGCCAAGCGTCGGGCGTAAAATTTTAATATTTTAATCTTCTACAAAACCAATGAGTTAAATTTAATGGAACTCGGGTACCATCATGCCTGGGTGAAGGCCTTTCAGGCATTTACACAAATGAAGGAGTTATGTTCTCTTGGGGCCTCATAAGGACGGAAACAATAAAAAGACTTTAAATATTTTCCTCTAAGGTAAAAAGCTATACCTAAGTGATTTTAAATAATTTTAGTCATTAAGTTTCAGATTTGCACAAGTGGTAGCCATAAGTCTCAGATTTGGGAAATGACAAGGCATTTACTAGGGAAATAGCTGAAAACAGTATTTTGGTCAATAAATCTGGACAACTATTAACTGTTTGTATTAGCACGCATATAAGAATATTGTAGGAATTTATATGACAATCATTTTGAAATAAGATTCAAGTCCATGGGTTCAAATCTCAACGCTATAGCTTCTAAAGTATACTAAAATTGTTATGATTATCTGATATACTATTAACATTTTGTATAGCCATGTATATTAGAATATTGTACGAATTGACATGGCGATCATTTTGATATAAGATATATGATCATAGGTTCAAAGATAAAGGTCATAGGTGCATAAGAAGATTGTAATTGTTAAATATCTTGAAAATGTTAACTTTTTATATATGCATACTGTTATAGAATACTGAACGTATTGATATGAAATCAAAGAAATCAAACACAAACATATCGGCCCTTGTCCAAATCCAAATCCCCCACCCCCACCAAAAAAAAAAAAAAAAAAAAAAAAAAAAAAAAAAAAAAAAAAAAAAAAACCAAAAAACAAAGTAAAAACTGAAAACTAACAGTTTAGTTATACCCGTGAACTTCCATCAAGGAAATGAGATCAGGTGCTCCGGAAGGATAATCATTTATATATAAGAATTAAGTTTATCTCAGTTTATTTGGACATGGACTGGTATGTTTGTGTTTTATTTAAAGGTCAAATCTAAAGTGCATAAGAAGCTTGAGATTGTTAATTATCTTGAAAACTATTAACTATTTGAATAGGAATGTATTTTAGAATATTGTCGGTATTGATATGACGATAACTTTGATATATGGTTCAAGATCATAAGGTTTAAAGATCAAGGTCATAGCTGCATTAGTATACTGAAATGTGTAACCATCTGAAAGTTATCCATTGTAATTTTCTTAAGCATGCATTTCAGCTATTTATAATATTAGCAGTCTGGTCCAAACTGGGGAAAAGTTGGATAGTTTCTGTAATTACTGCTTTTGTCTATTGTACTTTGCTAGTGATTTGAGTCACATCCTCGGGTAAGCGTTAAGGCCCATGGGCCTCTTGTTTTATACAGACTTCCTGTTAATAAAATCGTCTATCAAAACAATACTACATTTCATTTTAAAAAGCAAGTTTTGTTTCTAAACCATTATTGAATGTACCGGTATTAGTTCTTGAAGCCCATATGTCATATCATAAGTTTTCATATTATAAATTTTTAAACATATCATTAAGAAAATTACAAAATTAATAATATGACAATGGCATTATGGGATACGCATTAGATACGGTAAAAAGAAGTATTGAAGGTTACACTCGTGCAGAAAAACGTTTTGACGAACATTGTTGATGTGTTCTGGCATTTTCTCGATTCCTTTTATGTTTTTGAAGGGTGTAACCTTTTTCTTTTTTAAAAACTTTATTCCGTGCGTTACATTATGTTTCAGATATAACCCTTGTAGCACCAATTATAAAAACTATATAAAATATAAAAATTTATACAAAAACTTAAGATAATTTATAACTTTATACCGTTATAAACTTGACCTTTAAACATACGACCTTAAATGATTTATCAAAATAATTGTTGTATAATACATGCTTATAATGAAGCTTAAAATAATCGAGATAATTAACAATTTTAATTTTCATCTGCAGCTATGACCACGACCATAAAAATCATATATAAAAAAGATTTACGTATCAATACCGACAATATTTTAATATATATGATTATACAAAAAGTTAATAGTTTTGCAGATAATTTTCGATTTCTTATGCAGCTATAACATTGGCTTTTAAAATATGACCTTGAATCATATATCAAAATGATCGTCATATGAATACCTACAATATTCTGATGTACATGCCTATACAAAGATCTAATGGTTTTCAAGATACTTAACATTTTCATTATGCAGCTGTGACCTTGACCTTAAACCTTATACCAAAATGATCGTCATATCAATACATACAATATTCTTTTATATCCTTCCTTTCACTAATTTCTGTCAATGTCATTTGGGAATTCTGGCCATGTAGTGAGCTATTAGAGACCATATTGGTTCAGTCCGATTTCATATGAAGAAAATATTTGATTTCTAGAAACAAGAGTTTACATGTAGTTACTTTATTTGACGAAAATTGATAGTAAGTTATATTAATCATTATATAATTACACAGAACTTCTTTTCTCGAGTCCTACCGACTGTTATGATATTACTGTACATAAACCGTGCCAAATTGTTTAAATGTTTTGTATGATGATCTGTAGGATAGTACCGTTATATGTGTGCATGAAACCTTATATGGCTTTTCCTAGGTCAGCTTATTTGGCTTGCTGGGTTAAATTGAAAAACAAGCAAGTGTCGGCGAGCAATTTCTCATTCAAAACTCCTTTTTTTTCCATGAAAAGAGTATTTTGTCATGTTCGTGCATTTAGAGTGATCGGTAGGATATTATTGTTACACAGTGGGTTGGTGACTTAATATGGTTTATACGGGGTCAGTTCAATCCATATCTGAGATTGGGGTTTGCCCTCTGTGTAACTGTATAACTAATGATGCATGCCTATACTTAAAGTTGATTAAATAATTAACAATATCAGTCTTCCTAAACAGCTATGACATTGACCTTTCATCTAACGACCTTGAACCATATACATGTGTATCAAAATGATTATCATATCAATACATATAACTTTCTAATACACATGCCTTTACAAAAAGTTTTAAGTTTTCCAAAAAATAAACGTCTTCATTGTTCTTTTACAGTTGGAACCTTTAACAAAATAAATTATTGAACAGGTATTTTTGTTATATATTTACTACTCCTGAGCGGGTACCGCTGCTGCTGGAATAAAACTCCCCGAGAGTATCCATAACTCAGTAGGCAGTACTTTGTGCTGCCAGAAAATGTACCATTTAGCAAAATTTTTAGTCGTCTAAAATTTGAAATTAATTTAAAACTAAGGTTTGTTCCCTCATGCACAGCATTCCTTAGCGAGATATGGATTTATATAATTTTGAAACTTTAGATTCATTATTTTCAACTGTTTGGCTTATATTTTTGATGTATCAAATTTTTCGGTCTTAGTGTCACTGATGAGGAATGAATTTCCGAAATGTGCACATCTGGCACATCAAAAGTTTAACTGGTATTTGTTTTATATATATACATCCTTATACAAAAAGTTGACAGTTTTTCAGAAAATTACCAATTTCAATTTTCTTATACAGCTATGACCTTGTGTTTTGTACTGATGACCTTAAACAATATATCAAAATGATCGTTATATTAATACCTATAATATAATATTCTAATATATATGACTGTACAAAAAGTTATAGTTTTTAGGCTAATGCACAATTTTTGGTATTTACTAACAAAAAATAACATTTCCGGGGAAACAACTCCTACATAGATTAACATATAGTAAAAAAAACTTGGTTCCTTGTTAGATTTTGTCATGCTGAACATTTTACAATGCATTGTTTTTCTATCTTTATAGTTTTAAAATATAGCCTAAAACGGCAAAAATCACAAACTATTTCATGACCTTGATCTTTGACCTTGACCCAGTTTTGAAAGCCAACTCGAGTAAAATCAAAACTGAAAAACTTACGTCATTATCTTTTCAAATAGTCAAGTTATAATAATTTGAAGCTATTTTACGATTTGTTTTAATTAAACGCAAAAACGCGTAATCAGTTTTTGACCCAATTTCACGAAGTGAACAAGCTATGTGCTTAAGACCCTAGAAAGCCAAAAATCACGCCATATTTTTTTTATCCTATCATTGGTTCTGGAGAAGAAAAGATTTTTTTATCCCAAGGTTAAATAGGTTTTAGTAGCCATGGCAACGATATGCAAATCTGAATTGCACCTGCTCATACATACTTCTGCCCAAGTACCATTGAAATCTGTCCGGAAGTCTCGCAAAAGAAGTAAAAAATACATGTATTTGTTAGCGACGCACACGCGCACGCACATACACAAGGTGCGCTATGCCATAAGCTCACATGACCTTTGGTTAGACAAGTTAAAAAGGCAATCACACAAACAAATAGTGAAGGACACTGAACCAACTCCTCCGTCAACTATGTAGATAACCGGCAATATCCTTAATAAATCTGAAATTTTAAGCATAGACACTATGTCATTATAGATATAAACCCTTATTAAAAAACGTACATCTATTTAAGATTTTTGCACTGTTAATTTTATACAGAGAAAACGTTCGTGATGAAAATAAGACTGGCAGATTTCCTGGTATCATATAAATAAATAAGATAAAGGATGTGCAGTTGGCACAATTTCCTACAGGTAAAGAGGTGAGAAGGGTAAAGTGAGTCGTGACGATCTACGTCACAGTCAAGATTCATTTATAGGTGGTCATCTCAGATGTGATGCGGTAAACCAGAGACATCGACTTTCGAAAAGTGAACTGCCCTAGCGAGGTGCTTTTATCGATGTGGCGCTGTTAACCGTAAGTTAAATATAGTTACATTAATTATTCGTGTACATGCACTGGAAAACGAGAATGTAAAAGTCATTGATAAATCAAGTAAAAGAATTAAGATCAACACTTTCGGTTTGGCAAATTATTTTTGGACAAAATGTGATTTTTTTTTTAAAAAAAAATTTGCCTTGGATATTAACTTTTATTGTTATTTTTGCCTGATGATAAATTGATAACGTCATTTTAAAAGTTAAGGTCACCGGTTACCATACTAATAATGTATCTATATTAATAATAATAATAATAATAATAATATAATAATTTATTTTATATAAGTGTCACATATAAAAAATTCAAAGTTCACATACATACATGTATATAAAAACCATTATAAAATTTTTATATCCGGCCACATCTGACCTACGAGACACTACATATTGTATTCAATAATTAAAATACATGGGGAAAATATAAAACATACATTTGTTCATAGCACTAAAATATTTGGTCATATAAAATAGTTGGGCATGAGTATAAAAAGTAAGGCTGCTAGTCACCGCTTAAAACATCATAAATAGGCATTACAACATCTACGTCTGGTGATCATATTGAATAAAAAGATACCAAATTTTTGTTGGACCTCAGCAACATTACAAGACATAATAAAATTCAATTTATCCGAAGAGCTAAAATCTTTAAAATTGGAATTTAAATTATTACATAGGTTAAAAAGTGAGTATCTTAAATCGCTATAAGAACGACAGTCAATTAAAACATGTTGTTCGTTTTCAACTTCTAAAATATTACAATATTTACAAATTCTATTTTGTAACGGTGTAGGCGGTTTAGTGTATCTACCTGTTTCTACCGCAATTGGGAGAGAACCGCTTCTAAACTGGCAAATTAATCGTCTGTGATATCGCGGTATCTGGTTACATTTAATATATGTTTCTAATGAATGTTATTCTTGTATTGTCTATATGTTCTAAGTTTGTTACCGTTTAAACACTTGTGGTCATTAAACAGTTGGCAATGCCATTCATTGTTATCTATAATATTAACATTTTGTAAAATATTTTTAACTACCACTTTAGTTGGAATATTTATGTCCCACACAATATCGTGTGCCTGTAGAGTGTCTATAAAACCTGAAACTTTACGAAACCAACCCTTAGCCTTGCGTGAAGAGAGAACAAATAGCTTATAAATAATCCTATTACAGTCATGAATACGAACAAGTTTACTGAATTGTCTAATACACTCTATCTTTTGTTTAGAGAAGCAAGATAACCAGTTCATATCACCTCTAACTGAAATATTTGATGTTTATTTACCAACACCGAGAAACATTTTACATGCCTTGTTCTGCACAGAATTAATACAGCTAAATTGTTTTGTCCCCCAAATTCCAGCACGATAAAACAATATTGGCAATATTGACAATATTGTGAACACATTATACGAAAAGTCACCATGACATTTTAACTTCGAGAACACCATTCCAAGCGCACGATTAGCTGACTTAGACAGTTCTTTAGCAGTTTTCTGCATGTCCAAATGTAAGCCATAGGCCTAGGTAACGGTACGTATCCGAAAAGTCAATAATAGACTCACCACATTTAAAAACATGTTTTGAACGTTCCTTAGAGGGCATACGGTAATGCACTACTTTAGTCTTTGTTGGGTTAATAAAGAGTTTCCATTTTTTACACCAATTATTTAGCACTGTTAAAAGTTTATCCATTGACTGTACATCAGGCGCGATGAGCGCAATGTCATCTGCATATAAAAGAATTGAAATGTTTGTTCTATCAACACTAAGTCCACACTGTAATTGATTTATATCGGTAACTAGATCGTCAATATTACTATGTCTCATCCGTTGAATTCTTCATATGGGAGTGTCGCAGGGTCAAAATAAATAAATAAATAATAATAATAATAATGAACTGGTAATGCAAACAAAACCTACCATCCAGAGTTAAAACTGCATAATTTTTTTCAATCTTCTAATTTTTTTTTTATTTTCTAAAAATACTAGTATATATTTTTAAATAGATAACTTCTAATCACAATCCGTGAGATTCATTTTATAAAGATTCATTTTTCCATAAATTGTAAATAAACGGAATCTAACGTGTTGGTCACTTATTTATCGATGATATTTATTAACTTGGGGGCATGCACACTGATATACAGAGACTCGAATGATTCAAAGGGGAAACCTGACAAATTCATTGTGTGTCATTAATATCCAAATGTATCGCAATGGTGTTATTAATTATTATATCCCTAACAAGTCGCAAATGACAAATTTAATGAAATTCAGCGTTTAATTTATCGTATTTCACCGTTTTTTAAGTTGTCTTTACACCACCAGTTTTTATGACATAACAATGTTCTAAAATTAGATCCCACAGGTCTACATCTCGCTGGGAAATTATTGCTATTTCTATATTTATTCGTGTTTTTATCGCTAAACCAAATGTAACATATTAGGAACGTAATTAAGTAGATCGGCATCGTTATAATTTGTTCCTAGGAAAACTTAATGTAGCTTTTTGTTACTGATAGTTGGTCATTTGCGACACCTGTCGTAACAGTACGGCGACCGAAATGATGACGTCAATTATTATATGTATGTACCTCATATGGTTTTGACAGTAATGTGTCTTAAAGTGTGTGTGTGTGTGTGTGTGTGTGTGTGTGTGTGTGTGTGTGTTTTGTGTGTGTGAGTGTGTGTGTGTGTGTGTGTGTAAAATAGTACACTTATTATTGTTTCAATACAAACTGAAATAATTTAGTTTTTACAAATTGACAAACAAATTGACTGACAAGCCAACGATGCATGTGTACAGAATGTTGACTGGATTAGTGAGCGAGTTATTGTTAAAGCCGCATCTGCATTACTACTGAGCTGCAGCTATTCGCAGCTAAAAGATGTTACTTGAAAAATCACGGTAATATTGAAATTGATGTAAAGCTAAATACAATAGATTTTAAAACTGTTGCAGAACCGACAAAAACCGGCAATATCATTTATTTAGATAATAAAAAGACTGGGTAATATAAGATATCGATAATCATCTGAAGGAATAACGACGGTTTATTTTCTGAATGCAGGCGACTGGATTACGTGCCATGTGCTACTTTTGAATTTTAATAAAATAATACAATTCAAAAGTAGCACATGACAATTATAAATTAAAAAGTAAATAGTAGATTGTATATTTCTTTCAGTCGGAGTTTTGCTGTTTTGGGGGATTAGCTGGTAGGCAGTATTTGTAGTTAAATAAAACTAGAAGTCCAAGATAAAGTTCACTGTCTTGTATAACAAACTATATGGTGAATACAATAAATACGGTAATTCCGTATAATGCATGTGCAAAGTTGCGAAATATATGAAATATACGAAATAAACGGTTTTCCGTTTTAATTAAAAACTTCAATCACTTAGCCGGGCTCCGACTAGACTCCCCAAGCATTCGCAAAATTCACTTTACATGAAATTCAAAAATAATTTTTAGCCAATGAAATTACAGAAAAAATGTGACTATTCAATTAAATTACGCGACTTAACAATATTGTCGCTAGGTATTACCTGGGAGAATTGCCTTGAGAAAATAATTATTAAGTTAAGCTGGTCGATATAAGTGTTAATTACGTCCTTTTTAGAGACAGAGATTATACATTAGTTGTTTTAACAATATCCTTAAAAATTAAGAAAATGCCGAAAAATATAGAATGAGTAATCTCGAGGTGTCACTCAATCTAAAGCCGACTTGTTACATAAAACGCTTATTGGATAAATCTTTATACAAATAATGCAATTAATGAAAAAAAGATTAATTGTAGAAAATAAGTTTTAAAGTAAAAGTAAAACTTTAGGTAATAATAAAATCAAAATATTCCTTATTTAATTAAAAATGTCAAATCAAAAGTTTTGAATTTTTATAAAATAATACAATTCAAAAGTAGCACATGACATACGTACCAAAACCAACAAATCCAAGTTCGGTATATTTTAAAAGACACACACACACACACACACACACACACTGTTATATCAGTGAAACTTCATTCTGCAATCTATTCAACAACTCCGATCAAATTAAATACTAACCATGATACCAGTCCATGTCCAAATTAAATCACAATCCAAACTTTGAAAAGTGGCTAATTCAGTGAAAGACATGAACTTCCACCAGCGGAAACGCGGCGAGGCCGGCCTCGGTGCTCCGGAAATATTACTTGGCATATCCTGTCTAGCAAGCTAAACCCGCCACCGTGCAAAATCCGCAACATTTCAGAATTTAAAAAACGCGGAAATATGGGACGTCAAATATATCCAGTCATGATAAGTTTGGATACAACGACTTCATACTTGTCAACAATATGATGACGGCCACAAAACATTTTAAGGGCCTTCATTAAACTAGTCTTGTAATATCCCCGAGTGAACAATTTATTTGTAAGCAAGTGACTTCGTAAGAAGTCCGCATACACGAGGACAAATACACCATACATGGGAGAATCTGGAAACGGAAACGATGAATAGAAAAATTTAAGTCACGTTGTTTGTCATATGCGCTTCAGGTATCATAATTGACTTGTAGGTGCAATTATGAATCCCGGGATGCACGATGGTTTGAGGGATATCCATTCATTATTTTTATTGTTCACCAATAAATCATGAGAAAAAACGATCGAATCAAGGTGGGTCAAAAATTAGGATAGCGAAAGTTGAACACCTTGTGTTATGGTAGGGTCATGGGCTTTTATTATTATTATTATTATTATCAAAACAAGTGGGGGATTATTATTATCAAAAAAGCGCCTGTGGGGCCACCGCTTCCAATTCCGCTTCAGAATAAAAATATTTTGAGTGGAAATGTAGAAAGTTACTAACCTCAGTCGAAAGGTGAAAGGTTTGTCTTCTAAAATGTTTTGAAAACGGAATATGTCAACAAACATCAACACCGAACGGCAAAATGGTTTAAATTCTCAAACCAGCGGTGATGAAATCTTGGACTATAAAAATATTTTGGAAGATAAGTCAATCACCTACCGATTATGGAGGGTAAAAAGGGTCATAATTCTATGTATGTAGGTGAGATGCTAATTCATCTAACTTCTTGTAAGTAGGCTATTAAAGGTTTTGTGTAATATTTACTTAATCTGTTGAATAGGATATTGACGGCAAATTTTTGGTCCGGTGTTTTCATTGTCCAAGCCCCTCCATCTCTGCCCCGATGCTGCGTCTCAAATAAAACTTCTAAATGTATATTTGGAGCAAATTAAGGAATGTGGATGTCCTTTTATACCTTGTATGAAATTCATTTTGAGTAGGTCAATTAATCTAGTCGATAGACTCAGTTTATGGTGTAGCGGGCCGGGCTTGATAGGTGGCAGGGTAGCTCAGTCGGTAGTATTGGGAAGGTTCGAGTCCCGGTTTGGCCGCTGCATTTGTTCCCCTTTCCTGTTACATTTAGGGACTCGTCCGATCCTGGGAAGTGGACGACTAACAGGTTGATCCCAGGGTGTAACCTGGTGGTCTCGATTCTAAGTGGTTGAATCGACAAAAATGAAAGGAGGAATGTAGCGGACCGGGCTTGATAGGTGGCCGGGTAGTTCAGTCGGTAGAACATCCCGCTAGTATTGGGAAGGACCCGAGTTAGAGTTCCCGTTTGGCTGATGCATTTTTTCCCTTTCCTGTTACAATGGCAATAAATTAATAAATAAAAAATATATCAATGGTACTGAAGACACTAAGAGTCGTTGTTGCAGATACTGCCATTAATTCAGTGACATAATGAATGGGAATGGGACTATAATGACTACTAACCATATAAGACAGGTGACATTTATAAAGAGGTTAAAATATACAAGATAAGATATTCTTTATTACCAATTTAGGGCCTAACATGAGCAGGTACAAATACATAAGATAGAGAACCAATAGATACAAGATTAAATACATATATATTATGCTGTGTATTCCACTGTCGATGGTACCTGCTGGTGTTTAACTTCATATTGGGGAATTGATCACGTGGTAACACAACATATTGCGACTTCTGATATTACCGCCGCTGCTCGGGTTCGAAGTCTTAACTGAGGAATTTAGCTCATAATACTCGCTTTTTATTTCTGCATCTTAAGATCTTAAAAAGATAAGTCCAGGTCGCATTTTACCAAACATTTATTTCCAACCTCACATCGTAAGTGACGGGATGGACGGCCTGGTCACATATTATAAAGCGACCCTGGACAGTCTTGACGCGTGATTAGCGTGGCTCAACATTAATTAAAATTTCCTTCTTAATTGCTTAACAAATATGAGAATAAACTCAATACAAAGGTTTGTGCGCGTTAATTGACGCATATTCCTGAATTTTTCATTTGGCCTTAACGTTGAAATCACCTAACGTCCTTACTGATTACCAAATTCAAACATCAGAAATACTATATACGTTTCTGTCTTAGCTAATTATCGACTGTACAAAGTTAATTTTTGTAAAAACAAATTGCTTAACCAAATTTTTCTTAAAATAATACTAAAGAAAACTAGTAACTTTATATGTTTGAAATTTTAAATAACAATTTTGACTTTACAATTATTTATCTAAATATTTAATAAAACTTATCCAAATGATATATTTTAATAATAGAATTAAAAACTTTACTTCAAAATTAATAAACTTCGCAAAATCCTTTTTCATGATCAACTTTATTTATTTATTTATTTAACAAAATACATCCATTTTTACACCATTACATATAGATTAACATATGACCATTTTGATATCACGCCCTTTATCAGTCCAAAAGTCCTGATATCAACCAGAGCCGGGGCCAAAGGCTAGAGTGCTGCTACAGGAATTTAGGGCGATAAGGGCCAGATTACAAAACGGTCATATCATAATCTTTTTATCATATGTTTTTCGCTTTAAATAAACAAAACTTGTTGCCAATTGTAAAATGTCTTCCCCAGTCAGTGAAGTTGTTGTTTACACAGACAACTGGTTTGTAATATTAATAAGCGAAACAAAATCAGGAAGCCACACTTTGGAAATTTAGATGGGTTTGTACATCTATTAAATTACTTTCCATGAAACTACTTATAATCATACAATGAAGTACTAGCCTAAATGCGGCCTTTTCGAATACTTCCAGATCTGTCAAACTAACCGATAAATATCGGGGATTTTTTCCACGGGAGAATTTATTGTAGCGTTCGACGCGCCCTCTGTTGTCATAATGAAGCACTTAATTCACTTGTTAACATAATTTGAATGCGAGTTACAACCACGAAAAGTAATGATACCCCGTATGTGACATGAACGAATACAACAGTGACTTGAAACTTGTATTTAAGAACATAAACAAATAACGATATGAGTTCGTGAAATGAACTAATAAATGTTAACAGTAAGATTATTTAGAATGCAATTTAGACACATAGAATTATAGATATGGACAAATGAAATTGTCATGATGCGATATAGACAAAGTAATAATACTTGATAGCATCAACATACAAGAAGTTAGATGAATTAGCATCTCACCTACATACATAGAATTATGACCCTTTTTACCCTCCATATCGATCGAGGTTGGTAATCTTTTTACTGTTCCACTAACATTTTACGTTCGAAGCATATCGGAAACTGTATATACCATTCATGTTGCTCATGTATTTTTTCACCAGGCAGATCTACTCATTCTCAAACGTGTTTTATTGCTCTTCTTCGTATCTTTTTTGTCTCTTGATTGCCCTTTGTTCAAAGTGGATTTAATTATTGTTCCGAATTTCTGTTCTCAATGTCGCTAGTCTTACTGGTCATGTCGCCGTTTAATGGTGTCTTCCCACTTAGCCAACATTTTAAAATTTCTCATTCCCACTTAGCCAACATTGTTAAATAAACAATTAAGATCTCACCTCCAAAGTTTTTGCTACAGTCTTTTCCAGGATACTTCTTTGATAATATGGTGAAATTATTTTAAAGAACGTAATATTAAATTATAAATTTAATTCAAATTAATTTTTAATCTTCAGGGTAAAATAGGCAAAATAAGACTAAACATTCTTGTTTTTATTCAGATTTAGATACTGAATTGTAAAATACGAAAGCCGAATCGTGCCAGTTTAAAAAAATAAAAAATATTAAATTTCACGTAATTACGATAAAGTTTCATTTATTACGAGAAAGTTTCATGTAATTACCGTAGAAAAATTCACGTTATTACGAGAAAGTTTCAAGTAATTACGAGAAAGTTTTATGTAATTACGAGAAAAATTCATGTTATTACGAGAAAAATTCATATTATTACGAGAAAATTTCACGTTATTACAAGAAAAATGCGCCGCGGTTATTACGAGAAAAATTCACGTTATTATGAGAAAAATTCATGTAATTACGAGAAAAAATCACGTTATTACGAGAAAAATTCATGTTATTACGAGAAAAATTCACGTTATTACGAGAAAAATCCATGATATTACGAGAAATTTTGATGCTTTTTTATTTTGTCTCGGTACAATGCACACACAATCTCAGTAGTAGGGCAGACGACTATTGGAAGTTTTAGAAAACCTCATAGATGGTTTATGATATACATGTATTACCATACATTTTGTTATTGTTGTTGATTTATTGTTTGCTTACTGGTATTTTATATTTATAATTATTTACTCAGTATACCCCTTCGTCTGTCTTTATGCAATTTTATTTTTATTCTATGAACTTTTTAAACTTCACGGGGAAAAACGTGGTACCCAGGTTTATAGTACTAAATACTACCTCGAATTTTACAACCGTTAGTATAAAAGTTCTATTCTTGTGTTCAGATGCTGCTTTACTCTCATATATTTTTAAAAATCAATAAAATTGAATTAACGTTTTCAAAAGAGACGGGGAGGTCGGATTCGAACCCACGACCGGGTCTGATCAAGACTAAAAAATAAGTGGCGACCGTTTTTCTTAAAGCACCCGGCATTTAGAAATTAAAGAAACACGAGTCTTTAAGGATAAGACGTTAAGATTCTTTACTGGGACTAAAATCCTTTAAATCAAATCAATCCAGAGAAATTCATACGCATTTTATTTCATTTTCAAAATTGGTTACATTCGTTCCTTCGATGGAAATTCGTAGATGCATTATAATTATACACTCATTTCTCTGGCATTGCTGTAAGTTCTAGGTCATTTGACCACACGTAGTTGGCCATTTTGGTCCAGTTAATGTCAATAACAGACAACCGAGTTGTGTGAATCTTATGTAAACCTTAGTGTAATCAAATGTGCTAGCACTAAAAAAGTCGACACCAGTGAGCTCTAGTACAAAGTGGATCAAACACATTATTACATCGCGCAATATATGGACTTATGTAAACCGCTTACTCCCAGATATTAACTTGAACTCTTCGCAAATGGCTGCAATACTACTGACGCGATAGAACTCTAGCAAACCATCAAATTCTCCTGCTCATCCATCCATTCTTAACAAACTGTTTTTATGAGACTTGTCTTCTCTAATTGTTTGAAACCAATGCTTAAAGTTATGTCTCTCTCTGCTCGTTTTGAGTTATGGGTGTCATTTGACGTGAAATCTTTTGTGACGATATCTTGTTCTATTGTATGAAGATCATGTGGTTTTTGATGGGTAACCTAAAATGAAGCCAATGGGTCTTAACGCTCACCTGAGAATGTGTTCCATATTTCGAATACTAAGTACTAAACTTAATTTTTTATCTTCAGCACATTTTAAAGCGCAATTGAAAAAAAAAAACCCATTAAAACTGAAAATCTCCTAAAAAATCTCAGTCTAAATATAGCAATTAAAAGCTTATTTCTTAAAGCTGCATTAAGTTTTTCAATTTTCTGAATTTTTTTTTTTTTTTTTTTTTTTTTTTTTTTTTTTTTTTTTTTTTTTTTTTGATGATTTTCTTAAATATATTCTTTAAAAATAGATATCTTCTAACCACGATCCGTGACATTCATTTTCTAAAATTTCATTTCTTTTAGCTGTAAATAATTATATAAACGTAATCCTCTGACCGGTTGGTCAGTGTTTTACGATGGTAATTAATGAGCTTGGAGCATGCGCACGGATGTACCGAAAACCCTAGAATCGAAGGTGAAACATGACAGATTGCATTAATTGTCCTTCATTAATATCCAGATGTATTTGAAATGGCGTTATGTGTCCTTACTAAGTCACAAATGACAAATTCAACGAAGTTCTGTGTTTAATTTATCGTATTTCACCGTTTTGAAAGTTGTGTTTAAATGACCCGGAGATCCGAAATGCTGCATCTCGCTGGGTAAACACTGTAATTTCTGTATTTATTCAAGCTTTTATCGTTGAACCAAATGTAACATTGTTCATTAGGAACATCGTTAATTAGATTAGCACTGTTTTAATTTTTTCTTTGGAAAACTTAATGCAGCTTTAAGCCATTTCTTCAGCCCTTTTTGTCTTTAGATCCATGCAGGAGAACTGCTAAAACGATGAAAATTTAAAAATCTCCATTGTATAACATCAAATAATTTTTATGGTAGTATCAAAAGCACAAAGGTAAATAAATCCATTAGGATTCTGAATTTAAGAAAACAAAAATAAGGCTGAAAGAATTGTGATGTGCTCGTTTTGTTTAAATTAGTATGATCCTCAAGTCTATTGATTTACACCTTATATTGACCCAATTTCTCTTCTCAAATTGATGTACAATAAAACCTGCTATAGAGTCCACCTCTATATATAGTCCACCTTTCTATAACAACCGGTTTCAAGGATACACAATGGATTTTATTTTAAAATGAATCTCTAGAAAGCCCCCCCACCCCTTTTCAGTCCCGAAATGACTCCTGAACATGCCTATAAATTCCACTTTTAAAAAATCTTTCTTAAAATTTTATAATTCTCGAAAAGTTTATGCAATAATAATCAGCCGAGTTTCTTTTAAATTCATATCAAAATTATTTTTTCCAATATCTACACATTAGTATGAAATATGCGCTAAAAATTTTGATATACATGTAAATCTTTGATCTACTTATATACAACGTATTAACTTAAAATGTTTTACATGCTAATATAGTAAACGGTATAGTGATAATGAGTAATATATATATATATATATATATATATATATATATATATATATATATATATATATATAAAGCCATTCTTATTATGTCTTCAAATGAAGCCATCAGATCTGAAGATAGTACTGCATGTAGTATCTATTCTGTTTTATGTATACTATTATTTAATTGCGATATCTTTGCTACTTAGGACAACAAAGACACGATTAGTCATGTATATACCATTCGTATAATCAAAGTTTATCACATATACAGTTCATCAAAATTAAATACTTTTCAGATTTTTTGAATAATAAAATTAAAACAGTGTAATAGATATATATCAAATAAGTATTTTACAAGGTTCTAAATGTTGTCCTCTCCCTTTTTGATAGTAACGATATAAGTTTTATAGAATATATAGATGGCCTTCTTTATAGAGTCCACCTGTATAATAAGTCCACTTTTGTTCAGTTTCATGGGTGGTCTTAATACACAGGTATGTCACGTCCCAGTCAAGAATATTTTACTTATAACGAGACGTCACTAGTTATAGATGAAGTGGCAGAAATTTTTACCTTTGCAGTGCACTTGGGGTAATGTGCAGGGATGGTTCTTTAACATGCCATGACAGGGGGCATCGGTTTTTCATTTCTCACCCGAAGAACCCCGTGTTTCTTTCATTTCTAAATGCCGGGTGCTTGGAGAAAAGCGGACCCACATATTTTCAAGTCTTGGTCATTCAGGTCGGGGTTCGAACCCGACCTCTTCGTCTCTTTTGAACAAGTTAATTCAATTTTATGTGAGAGTAAAGCAGCATAAAACTATAAACCTGGGTACCACGTTTTTCCCCGTGAAGTTTAAGAAGTTCATAAAATGAAAATTAAAAAGCATTAAGACAGACAAACGGGTATACCGAGTAAATAATTGAAAGTATAAAATGCCAGCAAGCAAACATTAAATCAACAACAATAACAAAATGTATGGTAATATATCATAAACCATCTACGAGGTTTTCTAAAACTTCCAATAGTCGTCTGCCCTACTACTGAGATTGTAAGTGTGTGCAACGTACCGAGACAAAATAAACACCTTTCAAAGCATTAAAATTTCTCGTAATAACATGGATTTTTCTTGTAATAACGTGAATTTTTCTCGTAATAACATGAATTTTTCTCGTAATAACGTGAATTTTTCTCGTAATTACATAATTTTTCTCGTAATAACGTGAATTTTTCTCGTAATTACATGAAACTTTATCGTAATTAACATGAAACTTTATCGTAATTACGTGAAATTTAATATTTTTTATTTTTTTTAAACTGGCACGATTCGGCTTTCGTAGTAAAACAATAATGTATTGTAAAATTTTACTCCATATGCAATGTTATTTGCCATTTCGAAAAAATTATCCATTTTGCACATAAATTAAACCTTTTGAAATCTTTATAAGAATAGTTATTATCATTGAAAACTGAATTTTTATGAAGTAACAAATCTTTCAGGTTTGATACGAGAACACACCACTAAACAAATCTCCTAATTTTGAAGAAGGTAATAGTAATATTTTGAGTCTATTCCTTGCATTTATTGGTTGCGCAAATGTTTTCCCCCAAATGAAACAAAAGATAACCAGACAATTATATAAATATTGGTATTTATTACAGAACCAGTAAATGATCACCACCACCAGAAGTTCTAAATACCCATACCATTTGATTTTGTAATGTAACAGGAGGGAGAAAAAATGCAGGGTCGGACCGGGGATCGAACCTGGGACCTCCCACACTATAGGCGAGTGCTCTACCACTGAGCTACCCAGACCGCTAAATTCCTCCCCTGTTATTCTTGAGTTTCCCATGATCCTATGGGAAATCTCACCCCAAATTCCCTCGGATGGACTTTATACGGTCGAATATATGTCAGTCCATCACTTCCGAGGGACACACTGGCCACCAAACTGTAACAGAAAAAAATGCAGGGTCGGACCGGGGATCGAACCACGGACCTCCCGCACTATAGGCGAGTGCTCTACCACTGAGCTACCCAGACCGCTACAGTAAACAGTAAGTAAACATAAGACCACATTTTAACTTTTTAACATGCTAAGTAAATCTTCATAATTTCCAAAGCTGTAGAAAATCAACTCAAATAGCTCATCTGTTTAATCCGTAGATTAATCCAAATGGCCAATTAACCGTCAACCAGTGTTAAAAATTTAGAGCTCAAAGAGATTTTAACAAACAAACTTCCTTGTTAAAACATGAAATTCAAAATGACATAATAGTACTAAACTGTACCATAATGCCAATATCATTTGAGATTAAAATACAATGTAATAACTTTTTCCCCTTTTTAATATTATTTTTTAATTCATTCAGTCATTTTATTTTCGAAAATAGGTAAAAAAGTAATAAAATAAATAATAAATAAATGATTAATAAATTAAAAACAAACAAATAAATAAATTAATTAATTAATGAATTAATAAGTTATATTTTAAAATCAATGGTTGCATTATAGAGAGTGGAGTAATTGTGTTTTATAACACAGTCAAGATTCTTTTAATTATATTAAGAGGGTCAATTCTGAGATTGCATTGTAAACTATTTTTCTTGTAAATATCATCTTGATGTGCACAAAATCAAATTTTCGTTAATCCTGATGTTTAACATGAAATTATAACGTGATACATCACGGTACCACTTAAGAAAATAAAACATCAATATTTTCAGATTTTCCAGAAACAGACTATACCCTCTATATATATATATATATATATATATATATATATATATATATATATATATATATATATATATATATATATATATATATATATATCTGTTATTAAAACCTTTTGTTTTGCTTAATACTACAACTGACAGCAATTCCCACTTAGCCAACATCAGAAGTCCATTAATTACTGGCCTTCTGCCAACATTTAAAACCTTACCTTTAGGTACAAAATTTCAAAATGTTGGCTAAGTGGGAATGAACCGTTTTAATATCTGATGTTTGCACACATGCAATGACAAACCATAAGTTGACCGATAATGGTTACATTATGATAGGTAATATGTTGGAAAGGATAGATATCTTTAAATCAAGATGGCGGCGTCCTGGGATGCCACGTCTAGGATGCTAGAAAACGTTGAAAATTTAATTGAAATTGAACAAATGCAGGAAGCTTTCGGATGCTTATGTTCAAAAGAGGTAGAGTTTCATATTTCATAGCTCTAACTACGCAAACACTTTGCACTGCCTGAAAGTAACAAGTTAAGGGACTATCGTTTACCCCCTTGACCGTCATTTATCTTTACTGTTCCCTAAATTACTGGATCGGCCTGTAATTACAGATTTGTTGCCGGATCGGCCCTTGTTTTCAGTTATATTTAATATGATTGTAGGCACAGCCTATGTAGAGAGCGCAGCAAATTGTTTTAAGCACATTTTCCATTTATGATGGTTTATTATATTGTTTATAATTTAAGATTTTATTTTTATTATTTCATTTCACTAATTTAATTAGACAACGTAAATATGTTATTTGCTAATAAAAGACAGTCACAATGTTGATATGTTTAGCTTATTGAAATCCCCGATCAAATAAATTGGACGGAAAATTTCCTGAAGAATTCTCCCACAACAGAACTTCTGCAATGGTAAGATTCAAACCTAGCGTGTTCACGAGAGGAATTGTAATCTATAAATTGGTGTACTCAGCAACTGATCGTTTCATAAAGATAAGAGAATCCAAAGAAATAAAATTGAATAAATTCTGTTATGATAAAAATGGATATATTAGATAGAGAATGTTTATGGTTATTGGAAGCATATTCATCATAGTCCTTAGCAGGGCTCCACAAACGCCGGTTAGGTCAATCGGCGGTAGGCAAAGGGTACATCATACCACCCCCCTCCCAACGATCGGCAAAGGGTACCCCCCCCCACCCCCAAAACAATTTTCTGTTTCTTTTTTAATAAACACACATCAGACAGGTAAAGAAATGAATAAACATTAAAATTTTTATTTGAAAATATGGTTTCATCGTACTGCTTTTTTATCTTTCCAGTCGTTAGCAATGCACTGATGCAACAAAACGTCAAAACAGTTAAACTGAATTCTGTTTGGTACATCGGGATATCTGTCGTTTTAATTATAAATTTTAAGTCGATGTGTGACGCATATATAGATTAATATTCATAAATACCGCTTATTAATATCTTGCAAAAATCCCATCACTGGTAACTTAAAATTGATCGACATATAACAGATAGAAAAACCACGTGTAATGCCGTGATCATGTTGTTGTTGTTGGTAACCGGAAAAAACCGTTGTTATCTAGTCAGCTCTTGTATATAGAATTCAGGGGAGGTTATTAACTATCTATCAGGGCTCGCGCTGTCGATCGCCAGTGGCGCCAATTGCGAAAAATATTTGAATCTGGCGAAACGAAATTAAAATTGGCGAAAGTGTCTGGCGAATTCAAAATAAAATTGGCGAAAATAAAATGTAGTTGGCGAATGTTAATATTAACTTTTCTGTGTCAAACTGTTGTTTATTTCACGGCTGAACGCACCTTCTGTATTTTTGTTTACATCGTCGATTACGTGATCACTGAACCGCGTCCTTTGAACACTATCGGAAGTTGACAAATGAATAAACACACTAATTGGATTAAATTAGCCTCCTTAATTAATTGTGGCTAATCGGTTTCTGTTTTGAGTATGCTAAAACTTGGTTGGTGTTTACGAAAGTTTCGGAAGCTCCCTAATAAATCTGCATTTAAACGTCGACAAATTAGCTTTTCCAGAGCTCTTTCGTAAGACCAGTCAATGAATTATTTTATTTACTTGATTCACGGGAACATGAAGCGCATTTTATTATAAATATTTTTCAATTCAAAACCCAAAACAAAAAACGTCTGATGAAGAAACCATCTCTTCGTACGTTGAAACACATAATCCTGTGAAAAATTATACAAAACCCTCCGACTTTTAATCTGATGTGAAACATAACTGTTTGAATGATGATCGTTTTTTAAGTCTTGATTGTCATTTGATAACGAAACTGGTTTTATGATAGTAAATTTTGCATTTAGACGGGCAAGATAAACAGTTTTACCTCTGGATCATGCACTAAGTATCGTACTTTAACACCAATCATCTAGATTATAAACAATTGTTTGTTGACACTGACTTGCATAAGTAGCAAACTACTTTTGAACAGAAAGTTCAAACTTTGTACAAGGCAGAAAAAAATCTATAATTTGTGCTACGTGATCTGTTTCTTGGTTAACAAAGGAAAAAGTGCCTACATAAAAATGTAATTGTTTACTAGAATTGAAAACACTCCAGGGTTGTACAGATCTAGGAAATTTGCACTCTGGTTGAAATGCTACCTATATGCCCGATTTGACCCCTATTTAGAAATCAAGTCCCACTTCCTTCAATTCTAGATTGAACACTTCTGGCAGCATAGATTTATCCCACACAAACATGTTCTACTGACTGCGCCAACCAATTATATACAACGGCTAGTAAGATTAACTTTCTTGTATTGGCGAAAAGGATTTTCAGACTGGCGACGTACATTGTTGCAGAAGATGGGTTGGCGAAACCAAAACAGATTCCAGGGCTAGCCCTGTCTATAAACTGGATCGATCAGGCATGTGTATGTGTTAGTATACTCTAGTAGAAACGATGTGAACAGGTGAAGCCACTAGTAGTCAATTAGCTTGTAAGGTATTAGGTAATTACCTGTAAATAGGGAAGTTCAGTGAATTGTGACACTGTCCTGAGTAATTTTAATTGTTAACAAGCCGGCATTAAAGAATTTTTAATCAGATTTTGTCTTGCTATTATGGGGGGAAAAAGCCGATTTGGATATTTTTCAATCGGCTTTTTTAAGTTTGAATTGGCGTTTTTTGCCAAAAACCGGCGTTTGTAGAGGCCTGGTCCTTAGGTCCTTGGCAGTGTCTGATGATAAATTGCTCCTCTTGTGACAGGTCCTTGGGGAAAATTAAACTGGACATTTCTGGTATGTTTTTCTTTAGCCATCAAGTAGGTGTTAGCTAGGGAGGCAACTATGGCTGCTTATTGATAGATGGTGCTTCAGTCTTGGAATGTTTTTCATCCCAGATTTTATGTACTGTTTGTGACACTGTTAGTGGTTTCGTCTTAAGCAAACAACCTGTTCTATGGTAAAAGTCCAAAAGATGTGATTTTATTATATAAAGGATGTCTCCTACAGAAGAGGCATACTGTATTATAAGCAAGACGATTGTCAGTAAATGCTGTTAACACAGACAGAAATAAAAACACATGGTGGTCTATGTTTCTTTGAAGAACTGAAACAATCACTGCTCCCTTGTCGAATATTTTAATACAAAATCGGAACAACATTATACACCTAATTCAGTTTAATTAAAATTGCTTATAACATGGAACAGATAAATCACATGCTTAGGTTATAGGTTACAGAAGTTGCAACTGTTTACAATTTAATGGTCAATCGTGCCACTGGTAAGTGTTACAATATCATCAAATTACTATGCGACTGTTTAAATAACTTAAATAAGAATAAGTATCTTGTGATCTGTGTGCAACGAAATAAGCTCACTTTGGAAACCATGTCATTTTTTAACATTAGTTTTACGTATCAATGCATAATTGAATGACCTTGATATCTCAGCACTTTTTTTTTAATTTTCCCAAATAGTTGGGGAAAAAAATTTTATTCCTTTTTAATTGAAGTAAGTCATATTGCTAACTTGATTTTTTTTCAAATTAATTATGACGGTTATATGTTAACCAATATGCATGAGGCTAAACATAATATTATTCTATATCATGATTATGCTTAATTCTATTTTTGTTAATAAATGAGATATTTCAGTACACAATACTTTAGTACAAACAAAAATTAAATAAAAATAATAATTATTTCAACAACCCAAAATCCCACAAAAAAATGCTCATTTGATTAATGCCATGTGGCACTATGATGTAATGATGATGTCACATTCCCACCATAATCAAAACAATCTTACTGGAGCTAGACTTACATGCAATTTCTATTGATTGTTTGGAAACGCTTTTTGGATCTCTAATAACAATCTGTTTAGGTAAGTCAATCATGAAAGTCTATCTCTTTCTAATATTAACATCTTAAATTTTCGGCAATATCAGTAGATTTATGGATTCATCTCAATACAGTAACAGTGAGTGATGATAATCTGCTCATTACGTCAGCCATTTTTATATGCCAAATTCAGATATTATCTTGTGTAAAAGTTAGAGCTGGTGCGGTAGATTATATGTTTTAAGTGTTCATTTGGGTTTTTAATTATTTTTGTCATCTCTGAACAGTTTTGAAACATGACAATTAGCAGATTTATCATCCACTGTTTTGTAGAATTTATGACGGTCCCATTTTTAACCTTTGACCTTTATCATCCATGACATCATATTGGGTATCTGCCAAGTTCTTTTGTCAACAAGATTGACACTCGCCATAAATTGCTTGTTTCCGGAACTTTGTCATAAATAAGTCGACATTGTAAGTTTTTGTAAGTCTCATGACAAAACTTAATTTTTATAGACAATTATGTTGTCGTTAATATTTTGTAAATTATTTTAAATAAGCGATTTTGAAAAAAAATATTGACTTCTGTTTTTCCCACCCAACCTTGGAAGTGACATAATTCACTGGTACAAAAAAACGAACTTGAAGGATTACTCATTTTCAGTTGGTCTCCGTACACAATATCTTAAGAGCTCACTTCGTGAGCTTGCACCTTGTTCTGTTATTGTAGTCATAGCATATGTAGAAAGCGCAGCAAGTTGTTTTATGCACATTTTGCCACTCCTAATGGTTTATTATTTTGTTTATCCTAGAGACGTCAGATTTGTGATAATATCAAATTCGTTGCAGTTTGTTTACAACAGATGTCATTTATAGGAAGTAAATAACTGTAAACGCTCAAAGTCAAGTATGTGCCAAAAGAGTTGAACTTTCCGTACATAATTTGAAAGTTTTTAAAAATGTTTTAAACTGGTAAGAAAATATAAAAATATCAAAAGTTTAAATTTTTGACAGATTTCACTTTTGCCAAGTTATTCTTAAAGATATATTTTAATTTTTATTCACATGTAAAATAAATAAGGATGTAAACTATGTTGTCTGTAAGAAGAATGTCTTGCCTATTTAACCGCTCATCAAATGAAGCTTTTTGTACCAAGTAATACTAGTTTTGAGTCTCATCAAAATCATTGTCTCTTACACTGTATTTTGTAAAATTCATGCATTTTTCACTATTTAATATGATGTAAAATGACATGAATTCCGCATGTCATACCGTAAATGCATAATTGTTTTTAATCTTTGTTATTATTTTCTAATTCAAAAATTTATGTTGATAATCTAAACTAGACTATTGAAAATATATTTTTTTTAAACAATAATTTTTGTAGATCCTAACCAGGAGAAATCTTGTGATCTGAGAGACCTCCCATAAATTTGGTAACATTTTTTCAAAATGGAATCTGCCACCAGTGTTTTGTTTACAAACAATGTTTTCTGGTATATTTAAATGAAAACAACCAAATTTTTCTTCTTTTAAAAGCAAAGTACAAGAACTGTAAATTGAAATTATTTTGCGTAATATTTACTTACGATTAACCATTAAATAAAGCAACAAACTGTTAGTACCATGAATATTTGCGACAGGAGGATATAATTTAAATAAGATTTTATTAATTATTCATTTCACTAATTTAATTAAACTACATAATGATACCAATTGCTAATAAAAGACAAAGTTGCAATGTAGAAATTTTAAGCTTATTGAAATCTCCAATCAAATAGATTTGACTCAATTTTCTGAAGAATTTTCCCACAACTTCTGCACTGGTAAGATTCAAATCTAGTATGGTTACGAGCAGAATTGTACTCTGTAAATTGGTGTACTCAGCAACTGATAGTTTCATAAAGATTAGAAAATCCAAAGAAATAAATTTTGAATAAATTCTATTATAATAAAAATGAATATATCAGATGGAGAATCAATCGGCAGTCGGCAAGAGGTACATCAACCATCAAACACCCCCCCCCTTTTGTGAAGGCCTGGTCCTTAGGTTTCTTAGTAGTGTCTTGTGATTAATTGCTCCTCTTGGTCCTTGGAGAAAATTAAACTTGGATGGTTTTCTTCTGACGTAGACATTTCTGGTACGTTTGTCTCTAGCCATTGGGTAGGTGTTAGCAAGAGGCAACCATGTCTGCTTATTGATAGATGGAACTTCAATCTTGGAATGTTTTTCATCCAAGATTTTGTGTAATGTATGTGACACTGTCAGTAGTTTTGCTTTAATCAAATAAAATGTTCTACTGTCCCAAAATAGTCCCAAAGATGTGATTTTGTGACATAAAGAATGTCTCCTACAGAAGAGGCATACCGTAGAATAAGCTTGACAATTTTCAGTAAATGTCGTTAACTCGGACAGAAAAAAAACACATGGTAGTATGTGTTTTCTTGAAGAACTGAAACAATTGCTGCTCCCTTTTCAAGAATTTAATATAAAATCAAAACAACATTATGCACCTAATTCAGTTTAGTTAAAATTGCTGAAAACATGGAACAAATAAATCACATGATTAGTTTATAGGTTACAGAAGTTGCAACTGTTTTCAATTTAAAGGCCAGAGGAGGACTATAAATAGCAGCCAATCCAAGAAATGGTGGTGAATTTAAATTTTCTTGCACCTTTCATACTTGGGAAGGTTTTTCATAGTTATCTCTTTACAGTAATTTTTTTAAACACAGAAAATTGGCATGGATATAATTTACTCATTGGTGAATAAAATGTATCATTTTAAGTGTGTAAATATGCCTAATTAGCTTAAAATTTAAGTTTTAAAACCTGAAGCAGCTGAATATTTCACTAATATCGTGTTTTGATTGACAGATTGAATCAAAACGAACTCCAGTTTCTGTGTTTACATTTGGTAAATATAGGTCAGCGGGTCCCTAAATCATGCTGCCATGCTCACAAAGTAATGTACTTACTTCAGTTGAGAAATTTCCAAATTTTTATTATTGAAATCCAAGAATTTTGTTAATTTTCATCTTTTAATAAGTATAAAATTTTTTTAAAATTGTTTCATGTGAATTATTTAAATTTATTTATGGTAACACTGTAATATCATGAATATAGTATCCATAGAAAATACATTGTATGATGTAAAAAACCGTCATAAAGAATCATTCCCACAAATGCCCCATATATGGCACTCCATGTAAATTGGGATACCAGGACCTCACTAGTGAAAGAACACATTTTGGCATAATTTCCCTTCTGTGCCACTCATATGACGTCCGGCGGCCATCTAGTCTCATAGCGTCTGATTTGGCTGCTAGATATCGTTCATCGCTCCACGCGCCTCGGTGTAATAACATTGTCCAAAATCTTTTAAATTTGTCTTTTCTGAAAAATCTATTTCTAGAGTGAGGTGGGACTGATGTTGTTTCCCACCACTTTTGTCTGTTTTTCTCATCTGTTATGCAGGGTCTGCACAAACAATATCTACATTCTTCCTCGTCTTCAATTTGTTCAACAAAAAAGACATTGTTTTCGGGTACTTTACTCGATTCTTCTTGTAAAGTCTGATCATCTGTTTGTACACCTTTCTCTTCAGTCACTTTTCCCACATTTTGTAAGTTCCCGCCAAAATTTTGATCAAGTTGATTATCAAAATCCCAGTTATAAAATCCAAATAAATTCCTTATGGTTTCTATTTGAACTTCACTTAGATTTAAAACAATTTTCTGATGTATTTCAGATTCTTCCATGTTTGTTTTAGAATACACAATGAACAAAAAATTAGAAAATAAACTATGATATTCTGAGAGTCAATGAACTCTGCTTCTGATAAGAGAAGTATGTCCCAGATATGCAGGGATACTGAAGCTGACCTTAGTTGTTTTTGTCATTAGAGAGGGAATACCAAGGGTGTAAGTTTTAATTCTAACAAACATATTATAATGAAGATTTTAAATGACAAAAGTTCACTAAAACAATAAAAAGTTTATTAAGTATTTTTAAGAGGCTGGAAATAATAAATAAATAGTTAAAAAGTACAAGTAAAAAATAAGTTAGACCTCTTCATTTCCTTCTGTCCTTGTCTGTAAAATATCATATAAGACAATACATACAATAGGAAAAGAGAATATATCACATGAACTACATGTACTACACTATAACATTCATTGATGACAAATATGGAAGGCTCGACACAAAAAAGACCGGTAAATTTTAGAATTGAAATTCCTGGTGATGGGGAATTCAAACAAAAAATTCAAAACCAGTTTCAACGTGTAAAGAATTACATAACTGCAAATTTGAACAAGAAGCGAATTGACAATGGTGTTGTAATGGAACAGTTATTAGAATTCTGGCTAAAAAACAAAATGAGCCAATTAAATGAAAGCGAAAGTGAATCCGAACCTCCTGAAGTGTTTCCATGCCTTTACAAGCAAGTGAGAAGGGACCAAGTTAATGAACCAATATTTATGACAGTTGGATCTTCATTGTCTACGTTTGGTGAACTTTGTACAGCCCATGCAAGAACATGCAAAGGAACATTGAAAATTCAGAAAACAACAGAGAAAGGTCATGTTGTAGCATTGCACCTAGAATGTGAACATGAGAGATCCCACTCCTATTTGTGGTCATCATCACCATACCTACCTAATAATGAGTACCTTATTAATTATAGGGTAAATCACGGCTTTCTTTGTAGTGGAATGCTACCAGTACATTATCAAAGATTATGCAATGGTGCAGGACTTCGCTTTATAAGTAAAGAAAGAAGGAAAGAATTTTTTAATTTATACAAGGGAATGGTAGAAATTGAATATACCGAGTCTGTGAGTGACGCTCTCCATGAGGAAATTGCATCTTATAGCTACACATATCTACTGGGCAGTACATAACTGCGAAGAAAAACCTGAGAAATTGCGTTTCTACCTGGACAACATCACTGAACACTATAAAAATAATCATTCTCAGTGCCATAAGTCATCCAGGTGTAAACAGGATTCAAATTATGAACCATCTAGGGAACTTATTGGTGCCAAAGCTGAGAAATTGCTCAAATCAGTTATAGAAAAATCAACAATATATAAGTATCCCCAGGATTATGTACTAGGAAAAAACACAGCATATGTAGAAAGTTTTAACAATGTCATGAACATATTTCAAGACAAGCGTGTTGCTTTTGGTGATGAACAATATCGTTTTCGGGAACAGTTAGCTTGCTGTCACTGGAATGAAAATGTAGATAGAAAATATAACTCAGTCTGGATTCCCAACAATCCTAATGCACCCAGAAATCAAAAGGGCAAAAAAGTATATGCTAAATACACATATGAATACAGACTGAATATTTGGAACCATTTAGTGGATAGGTTATACTGACCTTTAGCAGTATTTTGGTGTATATCAAAAGTGACCCCTAGTTACAAATCACTGGCATAAAATAACAGTTTTACATTTTAATAAATAAATCTCTTGGATTTTTTTAATCAGTTGTTAAATAGGTATGATTCAGTTACAGAAACATGGATATACTACAGTCTACACAGTGTGTATATAACACATGCTTTGGTGACCTATGTAACATGTGCTGTTGCTATATATAAAATAAGAGGAGGAGCTTATCTTGTGTTTACCGGTGGGTAAAAAAATAGGTTAAACCCCGGCCTGATCATTAATGATCAGTCATGCCATTCAGGAGTGTTACAATATCATCAAATTACACAGTTGTTTAAATACCTTGTATCTTGTGATCTTGTGCAACGAAATAAGCTTACTTTGGAAACCATGTTGTTTTTGAAAATTAGTTTTATGTTTCAATACATAGTATATCTACTATTGGTCCATAATTGTTTGTCACATTGTTTTTTCTGGATATTTCTTTTATTTAAAAAACTTTCCTCATAAAAATAACAGCAAGATTGAATAAAAAACATTGACCTAACCGAATTCCATTTTTACATTAAGAAATCTTCTCTGAATTCTTCTGTACATAGAACAGATTTTGGAAAAAAACTGAAATTTAATTACTTCAGTGATCCAATTGGTCCTCACCTAAGATTACATCAGGATATTTTAAGGTTATTAAAGGTCAAATAAATTAATGTGGAAATCACATTTCCTTACTACATGGTTTTGAATTTAAAAGAAATTGATGTCCAAATATGCAATAGATATAGTTTAAAAAGTTTTTTTTAAAAAGAAAACTGTAGGAAAGGACCATAAGTTTATTATTGGGTGTAATTATTGTTTGGATTTTTTAAGTGGTATAAACTAGGAAGGTGCATCAGGGATATTTTGGACATAGTGAATTTGTTATTTTGTTAAAAACATGTAAAAAATTGTTATATGCACAGAATTAAAGAAACTTTTTGAATAAGTCTGGTTATTTTTCCCAATTAGGTCTGTAGATTTTACCTGGTTTTTGATATTTTTGAAGGATTTTGTTTAAATATGGAATTTTGTTCTCCAAATATGTATATGACAAACAATTATGGACTGATAGTAAATACTTTTTTAATTTTCCTAAATAGTAGTAGAAAAATTTTTATTCCTTGTTAATTGCAGTAAGTCATATTGCTAACTTGATTTTTTTTTCTATTAATTATGACAGTTATATGTACACCAATTTGCATGAAAATGTGGGGCATACTGCCATTATGCTATATCATGATGCTTAATTCTATTTTTGGTAAATTAAGCAGTAATAAATACAATATTTCAGTACATAATACTTTAGTAAAAACAAAAATTAAATAAAAAATAAATTTTTAAACAACCCCTAAATCCCACGTAAAAAAACTTCTCATTGGATTTATGCCATGTGACACTATGAAGTAATGATGACGTCACATTCCCGCCATAATCAAAACAATCTTACTGGATCTAGACCTACACAATTTCTATTGATTGATTGATTGTTTGTTTGGTTGTACACCTTAATTTTTTGACACAGTAGATTTACAGATCAGAAGCATTGATTAATCTCAATACAGTAACATTGAATGATGATAATCTGCTCATTATGTCAGCCATTTTTATATGCCAAATTCAGAAATTTTCTTTAATAAAAATTAGAGCTGATGTGATAGATCATATGTTTTAAGTGTTCATTTGGGTTTCTAATTATTTTTGTCATCTCTGAACAGTTTTAAAAAAATGACCATTAGCAGATTTATCTTCTACTGTTGAAATCATGACGGTCTCATTTTTAACCTTTGACCTTCATCATCCATGATGTCATATTGGGTATCTGCCAAGCTCATTTATAACAAGATTGGCACTCAACATCATTTGTTTTTTCTGTATCATTATTTTAAACAAATTGACATTGTAAGTTTTTGTAAGTCTTATGTGAGTTATGTTGGAATTTTTTTTTTTTTTTTTTTTTTTAGACAATTATGTTGTTGGCATTTCCATAAATAATTATAAATAAGCAATTTAAAAAAGATAAGATTTTCACATCGGGTTTTTTCCCACACAACCTCAGAAGTGACGTCATCCACTGGCACCAAAAACAAAACTTGAAGGACTACTCGTTTAAGTGGTCTCCATACACAATATCTAAAGAGCTCGCTTTATGAGCTTGCACCATAGCTGCGTTCTCAAATATTAGTGCTTTATGCAATGCAAGTGGTATACAAAATTCATAATATATGATTGTAGGCACAATCTATGTAGAGATTGCAGCACAGGGCCCTCGGGAATATTATTTTAGTCTACATTGGTGTCATAATTGAATAAATCTCCTTAAAAATACACAAGGGAATGAACAAGTAGCAGACCATTTTTTTTAAAGTAATGCTTTCAATCATTTAATTCTTTCACTTATGACTCAGTGGGAACTAATGTGTCAGGAATTGAATAAATTTTATGATGGAACATACCTTCCAGTCTACTTTCCCCATATAACGACGATAATATGAATTTTTAAACATAGATACATGTAATATTTGGGGGATAAAACATATATAACTGATTTTCTGTACATTTTTAGTTTGCACAATAATTATGTAAAATGCAAATAAGGTCTATTTTTAGCCTAAATCTTTGAAAATCTTCTGCTCTGGAAGTACATGGCCAATCAAAAGGAAATTTAGAGTGAAAGGTCCTTGGGTGGTGTAGATTGAAAATTTTATCCGACATGTCCGTCTGTAATCCAAGATGGCTTTACTTTAAATAGCAAAAATCTATAAATAGTCATTGTTGATTCATTTATGTACCACTTTTATTGAAAATTTGAAATATAAAAAATATATGTCAGTGATAAAACATATATAACAGGGTATTTCTGTATAATTTTTTATTTTTGCAATTATTACTTAATATGCAAATAAGGTGTATTTTTAGCCTACATCTTTGAAAATCTTCACTTCTGAAAGTACATGGCGAATTTATAGGCCTTTGATAAATATTGCTTAAATATTATTTCTAATGATATTGTTAGTGAGTTTGCTTATGTTTAAGTAATTGGATGTATTTTAACTAGAAAAAGCCAAATACAAAATTTAAAAAAGGCATTCCAGGTGAGTGATACAGGCCCTATTGAGGTTCTTGTTTATTTTTAGTGCAAACTTGATAATTGCTACCAATCCTGTGTTACCTGTTATTCAATTCAATTATGGTCAGACAGGATGCATTATTTGTCAAATTGGCAGTAAACATCATGAATATTTTCAAAATATATGTTTTATAAATTTTATACACAATTTGTATCACACACAAATACATATATCTCTGTAATGTGTTTTTTTTTTCCTTTAGGATGACATAAATTATGAGTTGGATGGTTTGTTGGAACATCAATCTTTGCTGGAAAGTAAAATGTTAGGATTACATAAAATGTTACCAAATTTACAAGTATTACAGACTGACTCTAAACAGTTATCAGGAATGATATCATTTACTTCAAAATTAGCTGAGAATGTCAGCAGTAAAGTCAGGCAGTTAGATACAGCAAAGGTAAAGTCTTCATATTGTAATAAGTTGTAGTTGGTACACTTGAATTGTATTTACTTAATTACTTACATTGCAGAAGAGTTCTGCATCCTTCCACCACTTACAAACTGTGTTTAGTTATATATTATTGAAAAATTGAATATAAAATTAATTTTTGTGTATTTGACAAGTTAATACTAATCACATATATTTTTGTCATAGCTATGGAACCAATCACATTTTTCGAGTCTGTCCAGTCCAACTTAATAAAATAACTTATTTTTAAAAAATGCCAACGATATAAACAATTTTTATGTTATTCAAGTTAATACTCATTGCATATTTTTCAACAGCAATGCAACTAATTGCAAGAAGGTCAGGACTCAATATGTTCATCAGATATGTCCGTTTCTGGTTTGAATAAATCTCAAAAAATTTTTGTCTGAATTTTTAATTGCTACTGAGTAGTAAGCATCTTTAAGAGCAATAGATGCAAACCAGCAATCATGTTTCACAAGAGTTATTGCAGATTTTAAAGTTTCCATTTTAAAATGATGCTGTTCAACATCCATATTAGGCACTCGCAAGTTTAAAATAAGTCTATGAGTACCATCTGATTTTGGTGTAATGAAATATTGGATAAAAATTCTCCTGCAGTGGAAACAGTAGGTTCAATCACCTGTTTTGTTAACAATTTCTCTACTTCCTTATCATTTATGTCAGATTCAGTGTCAGTGAATGCTATAGGTTTGGATAACCAATTTTGTACAGGTTTATTTAGAAATTCAATTGCATAGCCATTTACTAAATTTAAGATCTTCCTGCTGAGTATCTAGTCTGTTTTTGATTTCTGTGAAAAATGTATGGATGAGGACGATGGCTCCTGAAGATAGATTGTGAGCATTATTTCCACATGAAAAAGTGGTTTTAGTAACATATTGCTGCCTCCTGGAATCATGCTTTGATTGTAGTGGTTTGTTGCCATCATATTATACAAGATTTTGTTCATTTTCTGAAATTGGGTTGATTAATAAATCTAACCAGGAAAAGGTTTTACAAAAGACCTAAAGACTCAATTTCTTTGGAATATAATGCATCCATACATACTGCATTGCTCGAAGAGGTTGGTAGTTATAAAACCTTGGATGGCATTAATATACTAACTGATGCCAGACATGGATGGAGAAAGAACACAAAGGATACAAGTGTGGTTGCTATAGGGGAAGAGACTCATAAAGTGATTGACTGCATTCACATTATAAATTCAGATGACAACGTATAACAGTGGCATGAAATTATTTTAAACTAAACTACGAAAAATTAGAAAGAGAAACCAACACTCCTGACAGAAATATAGCAGTTATTAAAGTTTTAAAATCTAGCTAATCAGCACAGGAAACCTTAAACCAAAATGACACCTAGCATGCTGTGAAAAAAATAAAACCAAAAATACAGTTTATAAGTTTGGGGCCTTAACACATAAAGGAATTTCATGGTCTGAACAATTATCAGATAAAGTAGAACTTGTTGTAACTCATTTCTATTGTATAAAGAACTGTAATAATGAGTTTTGAGAAACAATTTTATTAATATAATAAATCACTACAAAAATGATCACAGTTCTTGTAATGAAAATTCTAGATGCAAAAAAGATCCAAAATATGAACCAAAATGAATAATTATCACCAATGAAATATCTGAAAAATTGCTTAGACAGGCCATTGAGGACTCTGTTATTTATAAATACCCAGAAGATTTTGTCCTGGCTAAAGACACATTTTATGTTGAAAGTTTCAACAATGTCATGAATGTTTTTCAAGATATAAGAATAGCCTTCACAGATGACCACTATAGATCAAGGTCACAGCTTCTTGCTGTTTGCATGTGGATTGAAAATGTGGACAGACATTTTACATCAGTCTGCAAAGCTAGAGATCCAAGGGCCCTAAGAAGTCAGCGTGGAAAAATCAATCTATAAAGTTAGAACTTATAAATTTCCTGAGAATATATGGAAAAAATATGTTGACAGTGTATTTTAGAGACAGACGTTAACAGTACATCCATGCATGACATTGTTGTAACTAAATTCAGATTTTTTAGCTCACCTGAGCTGTAAGCTCAGATGAGCTATTGCTATCTATCTTCGTCCGTCATGCATCGTCCGTTGTGCGTCATCCGTCGTGCATTTTTACATTATAATCTTCTCCTCCAAAACCACTGAGCCAAATTTAATGAAACTTGGTAACCATCATGCCTGGGTGAAGCCCTTTCAGATTTGCACAAACGAAGGAGTTATATCCCCTTGGGGCCCCATAAGGGGGGAAATAGTGAAAAACTTTAAAAATCTTCTCCTCTGAATCTACAAGAGATATACCTTAGTAATTTCATTTATAACATCCTTAGGTCATCTATTTTCAGATTTGCACAAATGGTAGCCATGGGGCTCAAAATGGGGAAATTGTAAGGCACTGAGTGGGGAAATTGCTAAAAATTATATATTTGTCACTATATCTTGAAAACTATTAACTTTTTGTAAAGGCATGTATATAAGAATATTGTAGGTATTGACATGATGATCATTTTGATATATGGTACAAGGTCATATGATCAAAGGTCAAGGTCACAGCTCCAAAAGAGGACATAAATTGTTAATTATCTTAAAAAACTATTAACTTTTTGTATAGGCATGTATATTAGAATATTGTAGGTACAGGGACAATGATCATTTTGATATATAGTACAAGGTCATATGATGAAAGGTCAAGGTCACAGCTGCAAAAGAAGACTTAAATTGCTAATTATCTTGAAAACTATTAAGTTTTTGTATAGGCATGCATATTAGAATATTTTAGGTATAGGGACAACAATCATTTTGATATATGGTACAAGGTCATATGTTGAAAGTTCAAGATCACAGCTGCAAAAGAAGACTTAAATTGCTAATTATCTTGAAAACTAGTAACTTTTTGTATAGGCATGTATATTAGAATATTGTAGGTAATTGACATGACGATCATTTTGATATATGGGTCAAGGTAATATGTTGAAGGTCAAGATCATATCAACATAGGAATACTAAAATTATTAATTATCTTGAAAACTATTAACTTTTTGTATAGGCATGTATATTAGAATATTGTAGGTAATTGACATGACGATCATTGTAATACATGGGTCAAGGTCATGTTTAAAGGTCATGGTCACAGCAGCAGAATATGATTTTTAATTGCTAATTATCTTGAAAACTATTAACTTTTTGTATAGGCATGAATATTTGAATATTGTAGGTATTGACATGACGATCATTTTGATATATGGTTCAAGGTTATATGTTCAAAGGTCAAGGTCATATCAACATAGGAATACTAAAATTATTAATTATCTTGAAAGCTATTGATTTCATGCATAGGTATGTATATTAGAATATTGTAGGTATTGACATGACAATCATATATGGTTTGAGGTCATATATGTTCAAAGGTCCAGAACATAGCTGCATTAGTATACTGAAATTGATTAATGATTTGGAAATTATTCATTGCACTTCAGTTACTTCATGCATATTATATAAGCAACTTATAAATGAAATGTGAGTGGATATATTTCTGATTAAGTTTTGATGGAGTTCTTAATTTGAGAAAACCTTTCAAGTTTCTGTACTTAATATATTGTCTATTGCACTTTGCAAACAATATTGGACATATCTTCAGGTGAGCGTTAAGGCCCATGGGCCTCTTGTTTATTTTGACTATTTTATTTATTCATTCATTTTATTATTTCTCTATTTATTCATATTTATCAGCAGTAGAATATATATATATATATATATATATATATATATATATATATATGATTACATATTCTATACAATGCACATACAAAAAAATACATTTGGAAATACATGTAACTGCAATATTAATACAGTAGGCTTGGATATTATATTTGACAGGTTAGTCATTTCTTTATTTCAACTGTAAACAATATTTAAACCATGTGGCTTTATTAATAATGTTTTTTTTTACCTGTTTTTAAAAGTGGTCTTCTTAGTCATGCCTTTTTGACCATACAAGGGATAATTGCTGTCCCTACAGATATTTGAATAGGTCACCCCCAGCTTTTTAGCTCATATGTTCAAAGATCAAAGATGTAGTTGCATAAGCAAACTGAAATCAATAATTTTCTTGAAAACTATTAACTTTTTGTATAAGTATAATAAAATGGTTACTAATTTGAAAATTATTATTTGTACTACAGTTACTACATACACATTAGTTACTTATAAATGAAATGTGACTAGATGTTTCTCATTAAGTTTTGTGGCAGTTCTTGAAAAAACTTGGAAAGTTTCTGTACTTAATATATTGTCAATTGCACTTTGCAAACAATTTTGGAAATATCCTCAGGTGGGTGTTAAGGCCTATGGAACTCTTGTTACTATTTTAGGTTTTTAACTGGCAAAAGTCAGCTTAATTAATGGCATAGGGAAGCATGCATGTATTGTAAACACTAATCAAAAGTCATCTGAAGGGTCCTTAGGTAGAGCATATAGCAATAGCTGTGGCTATTTTTTGAGACTAATTTAGTCCAAATTTTTAATATAGGAAGTAAATGTATAGCAATGTTTCTGACAAATGATTTTTAAAAAAAAAAATAAAAAAAAAAACTTTTAAGCATTTGGAATTAAGTTGTGGTTTAGCGCAAATTTTTGGAAAATCCTTTTCTAAAACTGCAAGGTAGATAAAACCAAATTTTGTGAAGTAGATCCTTCATTTATGCAGTATAAAAGTATATATTCAGCATGGCTATCATGAATCTAAGATGGCCACTAATACTATTAAAAAAACTGGGCCATACAGATTTGTTCATGAATTGATAAAGTATAAAATAAAATAGATGTATAACCAATAAACATGTGTAACATATTTTTTTGAGAAATTTTTGTATTCTGAGTATGCTAGTAAAGTGTGATTTTTTGTCAAGTGTCATTATCTACCTCTAAAACAACTGAAGAATATTTATTTTGAAAAATCTTTGATTGGTGCATATTTTAAATTGTGTCTAACATGATTATTAGAAACACAAATGCAAATAAAGTGCTAGTTAAGCAAGACGGGCCCTTTCAGACTCCTCAGTGATAGTGTCTTTGCTTCAAGGAGGAAGTCATTTGTTCAAACCCTGGCTGTGCCATACATAAAACTTTGAAATTTAAGATACTGCTTCTTATCTGGTTCTTGGCATTAAGAGAACAGAGTATTGACTTCTTTACTTGGAACAAGGATAATGTGACTCAGGGAATGGTGTGCTTGTCTATGAGGTACCTTAATACAAAATTGTCCTAAGTGCATGTATGGACAAGACAAACCATAACACATACTCGCACATCTCACATTAACTTGTTCTAAGATAACTGCCAACAAATAAATAACCTTGCTCATTTAAGGAAGAGCAGAAAATGTGTTTATTCAACATTAAACAATATTACAACCAACAAAAAACTTCATGGGCCTGTTGTTTCTTTTATTATCTTTATTACAGAGCCAAGTAACGGCTTGTATTACTCGGGTAGAAGATGTATTGGATCTTAAGTTTTGTACAGATGGTGTCCAAACAGCGTTACAAAATGAAGATTATGAAAAGGTATGCATTGAAATATTTGGTGACTTCAAGTACAATATGTAGCAAATTTGACTTGAGTTTTGTGGTTTTTGAGTTATTCAAAACAGAACATTTGGGTTTAAGGTATTGTAAGTAATTTCAATTGGTGCCGTAAAAAATTCAAGCAAGACATAATGGGATAAAGTATGAAATTTATATATAAATTGTATTAGATAAAACAGTATTCCAATCTTTCAAGTTCTTCTTTACATAGTAAATGTCAATCGGACATCTTCATATGCATTTATAAGAAAATCACATAGCCTTTAGCATGTTTAGAAGTAAGACTTGTGTAATATCCCTTTTTAAAGTTGGCATGGCTCATATCATAAATATATTTTATTGGCACATTTTACAAATTTACTGGTAAAGTTTTGATACAAGTGAATTAATTAATTGGGTATTTCTATTACTTTTAATGATGTCTGTAATATGGCTTTAGCTTGTGTTTTGATTACAATAGCTGGCCACATGTCATTATCAGTAAACTGTATACAAGCAAAAGAAGTTGAACTTTCATTGAATTTATACCTTCGAAAAATGTTAATTATACGAGAGAGTGGGCATATTCAAGTTACAAAAGTTCCAGCTTTTGAAGTTTATTTACAAAGGATTTGATAAGAAATTGGTCGGGACCAACAGATGACTTTGAGTTTTTGGGGTATTCGAGGTATCAAAGTTTGACTGTATATGTCACTTATAAGACAATGTATTGCATTTTCAAGTGTTATAAGAAATTAAATGAGTAGAATATAAGTGAAAGTAAGAATAAATCAAAACGGTCTGAACTAATAAATCACTTCTAAGTGAAATATTAGTTACTTATAAATGAAAATGTCTGAAAATCAAATTATGGCATCATGAATAAAGACATCAGTTTTGGAAACCTTAACTCAATTACCCATAGACAAAGGGCAAAATTTAGCTGAAATTGCAACTTCTCAAAACCACTAGAATATCGAGCACTTTACTTTTGACCTTACCTAAACAATTTAGAATTTTATTCAAGAGATTCATTGCATAAAAACAATATTGAACAGAGAGTATTAATTCTGTAGAAAAGCAATAGAATTAAATGTGTTCCTTAATGACTGGATTGCATGGTAAAGACATAAGTTAAATTTAATAAAATGAGTACATTAGTGTTTTTCAAATTAAACACAATTATATATGCATTGTATCATTGGCTGTCATCATTAATATTTCAGGTTAATATATATGTTAACATTTATATCAGCCAATTCATGGACCAATTCATGAATTATTTCAATTTGAAGACAGACGGTCTTAAACTTTGTATTATTTATATCATTTAGTAATTGATGCACAATGGACTTTTTAAAAAATTGGTTTGATTTTATCTATTTTGCCAAATTTAATTTTTTAATCATTATTCTCCTGGTTATATAAGTTGAATAAATTATACAGGAATGTAATAAATTTTATATTCTTTTAGCTGAACCTCATGCACATACTAGAGTGTAACTAGCAACATTCTTAAGCATAGCAAATGACTGCACTTGACTTTATACATGTTTAAAAATTAGTTTGTAAAGCCATACTTATCTTAAACTATGTACTAAAATATTTCATTAGAAGTGATTTTTACATAGAGTATTAACCACTTGAAAGTCATATTTCTATCAAGAGTTTGTGTCACATATATGTAACAGTATAAATCACTTACATAACCTCTAAGGCAAGTACCTCCTTTGTATATAAAATCCCAATTCTTCACTTATAGTTAAAATATATCAGTGAGATATAAGTGAGATATAAGTGAAGTTTAAGTCCTCAATAAGCCACTTATACTTATTTAAAAGTAAAACAATTAGGAACAAAAGGGTTTGTGTTTTATCACGTTGGAGACCACAATATTAGTCTATTCTTCATCAAACCTGCCCAGACTGAAGGTAGTTTAGCTTGTGGGTAAATAAGGACATTAGGTCAAATCATAAAAAACCTTGTTACCAGACAAACACTCTTTTTGAGGCCACAATTTTGGTTCAATCTCTATCAAACTAATTCAGATTGAGCTTCATGACATTAAAGGTTGTTGGGTGGTAAAGATAAAAAATTAAAACAATCTGTTAATGCTGAAAAAACCTATAAATGGTTACAGGTTTATAATGAACCAGTTTATTGTTGCATTTCAAAAATCGAGGTATTTTGTAAAGTTTTTGTAATTTCTTTGCAAACAATTTGGGACATATCTTCAGTTGAGCGTTAAGGCCCATGGACCTCTTGTTTTCTACAAATTTGTTTACACAATATATAATTTTTATGCAATATGCCCTCAGTCAGGTCTGACAAAGACTTGAAAATAGGTAATGACTGTTTTTTTGTCAATCACTCAGCATTTAGAAATAAAAGTCACAGGATCCTTCAGAGGAGACCTTAAAAACTGATGCCCTATGACAAGGTAGGCATAGCATGCTCAAGAACTTACACATTGCCCTGAGCACAGTGCAAAGGTAAAAATTTTGCTACTTCACCCAAAGCTGTTGATGTCTTGACTTAAAGCTGCATTAAGTTTACCAATTATTGAAAAAAAAAATTTTCTAATATTTTTTATTATTAATATAAATTGATTGTTATTATGATTAGTGTAATATATTTTCTTTAGTGTATTCTTATTAGCCCATAATAAATAGAAATCCCAAAAGCTTGGGGCAACTTGATAAAATGTTATATATCAGTTTGGAGCATGTTTGGGATTTCAACATGAATGTACACATTGGCATCAGCAGAAAGAAAACCTGTTTGTATGAGAACAGCAACAGATTCTGCAAAGAAAAGAATAAGGGCCAACTGGGACAAACTGACTCTAAGGATTCGAATCAACCAGACTCAGGTGGAAAATGACTAAATAAAAAGCAATTTGGCTTGGATATGCTCTATTGCTGTTGACATTGTAAACATTTTAGTTTTCCTGTCATTATTAAGACAACAAAGATTTATGAGTTTTACACATGAATAGAAGTTATAATCACTGAAACTATTGGTGGAAAATAGAAAGTGAGTGGAGCAGGGGATCTGAATGACAATGTCTTCTTGTTTAGTTTTTGTTTTGGAATGCTGTTTCTCTACATCAGAGTCAAGGGTCAAGATCACAACCTCATATGGAGTTTAGTTTATGAAAATATATTGAAGCAGATTTGGATCTTTGAAATCTTTTTCAGTATTATCAATAAGATATTGTGACTTATTTGGTACTGATTGGCTACTTGTTGTATATAGTACAAACCAGACAGTTTTTAGAATTATGGTTTACAAAGGGTTATCTCAAAAAGAATTAAAGACAGGCTTATTATGGATCAAGGTGTTGTCTGGTTTCCACAGGAATCAAGTTTTTTCTGGGTGTGGTTTTCTACTTTTTCTTAACTATATTAAAAGATTTTGATTTTGGGTTGTTGGTTTTTTTTTTATGTTTTTCTTCAAATGCATCAAAATGGCTTAATTCCAGTGTATTTTATTTTGCTGTAGAAATCAATAATTGTATGAATTTGTATTTATGCAATCTACAAAATACAGACAGTAATTTTTTTAACTTAAGCATTTCAATTAGCCATGATTTAACAGAAATGTGTATCAGGCTTATTGGGACTATTATTTTCATTATTATTGTAAGTAGTAGTAATAGTATTTTTATTATTGATATACTTGTGTTTTAGGCAGCAGGTCATGTACATAGATTTAGAAGTCTAGATGAAAATGTTCTCAGGATGTCCTCAGAAGGAAATGAAGGTATGTTTGTTCTACATAAATAATAAAGAGTATACAGTCAAACTTTCATCACTCAAACATTGATTTCTTGAATACCCCCAATACATGTAACTCTGAGTCATCTGTCAGTCCCGACCAATTTCCAATAATAATATCCCATGTAAATAAACCTCATTGGTTCAGATTTTGTTCACTTGAATATTACACACTTTTTCAAAAGTAGTAAGTTAAAGACTATTCAATTTCCTTTGCTTGAATACAATTTTTTGTCCAAACAACATGTGGACAAGTCATAATAAACAAAACACAAGCTGAAGCCATATTACAGATTTCATCAAAAGTAATAGATTAGAATGGAACATGTAGTCAACAGTTACCTGAAAATTGAGTGCTACTTGGATTAGTTATTAACATAATGAGACAGTGCTCAATAAACCAAGTTCTTTAATCTCTTAGTCTGATTACAACACTTGGAAGTGTTTGATTGGTAAAACACCTGAGTCACCCAGGCTTGATGTTTGCATATCAGGACTCTGTAATTTACTTGTCACTGAAATATATAATGTGTCTATATTTCTTATGATTAAGAATGACCGGTAATAACTGTTCTTTGTATTTTTGTTCTCTATACTGTCTTGGCCTTGTTCATTCTTACATGTGTAATAAGAATATAAGTTTATTTTATATCATCACCTGTAGAATTCAAATGAACTTCATGTTTTAGCAGGGCCTCAGTGGCCGAGTGTTCTAAAACTTGTGTTTACGATCACAGTGCCTCTCACCGCCTGGGTTCAAATCCCACTTGGGACAGATCCTAGTGTGAGACAGTTTGTAAATTCGCTTGCCGAAGGTAGGTGGTTTTCTCTGGGCACTCCGTTTTCCTCCACCATCCCAGAACTGACCACTCAAAATAAGTGAAAGAATCTTGATTGGGGCGTAAAACACCATTACTCCACTCCACTCCACTCATGTTTTAGCCCTGTAGCCAGAAAACATCATTACATGTACCACAGATTGCAGGTTAACATTTAAGTTTGAAAACATTATCAAGATATCATGATGGATAATGAATTTTGTATTGTAAGCTCACCTGACCGAAAGGTCATGTGAGCTATTACATGGCGCATGTGCATTTGTGCATCATTAATTTATATCGATCTTTTTCAACTGAAATTTATTTCCATTACATTTTCTAAACCCAGACATGGTTTTACTGCAACTTCCATGCTGGGTTTTTTAAACAAAGATTAAATAAAACCAAAGGCATTTTTTTAAAATTCATGTTTTTGTTAACATGGTTATGGATTGTGTATGTGACTGTTATCCCCAATTAGGTTTGGTAACATGTATTTACAGTTCTTTCAGTGTAAACTCAATAAATCATACCTCAATCAAATGCTTTATTCTTTATTTATTATTCCTCTGTAAGATAAAATGGTTGATATCATATTAATTTTACTGGACATCGTGCATGTGCAACTGGATTTTTTCTATGTCACATTTAAAAATAGATTATCGTACCGTGAAAGGGAGATAACTTGAACAATTTAACTCAGTGCCATGTGCAAACACTTGGAGTTTTAAAAGTAAATATCGCAAGTGTTAAGCAACAATGTATTAAATACCAACAGATATTCCAGTTACATACATATTCTATGAGCACCCGGCCTCACTTCCTTGATGGAAGTTCATGTGTATAACATATTTTACTTTGTTTTTTGGATTGTGATATGGAGGAGGACTGGTATGTCTGTTTTATAATTAAACACAGATCAATGTTCTGAAAGAAAAGTCCACCTATACCACATTTTGGAATCACATGTAAATACAATGTACTAGGTTTAAAATGATCAGCTAGAATTTTAAATATACTACAAGTCTTGAACCTTTAATTAATTAAACTTTTTTTTTTTTTAAATAATCTTTAATTATTTTTTTTTATGTCAAAGTAGTTACAAATTTTCTGCTGTTTCTACAGTACACTGACTTTGATGTCTACTAAAAAAAACTGTCCTCATCGGGTGTATCTGTCAATCAATCGGCTAAAATTTTTAAAACTTTATACAAATTAAATAAAATAATTTTTTATATTTTTATATTGAATTATTTATTTTATTTTTTTTATTTCAAAGGAATAACTAATTTTCTGTTGTTTCTACAGTGTACTATGATGCCCTAACAAGTACTAAAAACGGTCTATCCGATGTATCCAACAATCAATTTTGCCCAAGGGGCATTTTCGGTTATTTCCATATTCCGCTTAATTGCATAAAATTTTCTGGTAAACGGACTATGCAATTAAGTGGAATCTACTGTATTGATTTAGAAATAATTTTGATATATGGTTTTAGGTTATAGGTTTAAAAGACAAGGTCATAGCTGCATTAGTATATTGAAATGGTTAATCATCTGGAAATTATCCATTTTGCATTAGTTACAAATGCGTTTTAGTTATTTTGTATTAACTGTGACTAGATATTTCTGTTTAAAATATTGTGGAGTTGGGGTTCAAACTGCAGAAAACTAAGAAAGTTTCTGTAATTACTGCTGTTGTCTGTTGAACTTTGCAGACAATTTTGGTCATTAATGTTATTGACCATTTTTCTTCTAAAGAAGATTTTGGACATATCCTTAGGTGATTGTTAAGGCCAAACGACCTCATTGGTGATAAAAATTCATTAGTCTATGTCAGTTGAGCATTAATTAGTTGAATATAGTCTCACTTGAGATGTGTATAGTGGTAGAAATGATGCCTAAATTGCCATTTTGGTTCATAGGGCTATTCAATTTTTTCTTTTAATTTTTCAAACAAAAAAACTGACTATAGCTCAAACTTTTGGTACACACATTTACATATTGTTGTTTCTTATATGTTATCAGGTTTAATTATTTATTGACAAAAGTGTTGACATGCATCAAAATTTGCTACCAACTGTTCTGGATGAAATAGAGAAAAACCTTACTACCAAGTAAATTTTATTCTTTTTCTTGTTTCAGGTAGCACCTTAGATACATCTTTCAAGCTTCTTCATGAAGCAGAAGAAAAGCTCAGATCTATAGTCCACATAAAGTTTGATGCTGCAGTACACGCTAATGACTTAGCTTCTATAGAAAGATTTGTAAAAATATTTCCTTTGGTTGGATTACATGATGAAGGCCTAGCAAAATTTGGCAAATACCTATCATCACAGGTTAGTGGTATAACTCTTTTTAGTTCAGATGTAACCATTTACTTTTTTCCCTGTATCCCGCATCAAATGTTAGAGTTAGGTAAAATTTTTTTAATTGACCAGGCAGGCAAGCTACTACATTTGAATTTTGTTATCTCAAACTTCACAGGGAAATGCAAAAAGTTCAACTTATCTGGAGTTATAAATAAACAATGTTAAAAATGGCAAAGAAACGGTAAATAACTTGTACACATCTATCAAAAGTTACTTTCAGTTTTATCTTGTCAAACTGTATTACCGTTTTATCATGTCATATGTATTCCAACATATACAGTGTAACTTCCCAAAGCCGACACCTCTAAATACCGACAACCTCCATAAACCGACATTGTCCGCCCGGGACGGATTTATTCTTATATAAATCATGTAATAAAAACTTCCGAAAACCGACACCTCCGTATTCCGAACACCGCAGAATTTGTCAGCCCAAATCGGCTTCTTTAACAGTAAATAAACATCCGAATACCAACATTTCCTGTGGAACAAATAATGTTTGAATGGTCATGTCGTCTGTCGTCCGTCGTGTGTAAACTTTACATTTTAATCTTCTCCTCCAAAACTACTGCGCCAAATTTGATGAAACTTGGTGATTATCATGCCTGGGTAACAGCCTTTCAAAATTGTTTTCCGGGTTTGGCCATGCCCAACAAGTTGGCCGCTGTTACTAAAAATAGCAAAAAGACAAAAAAATCTTCTTCTCTGAAACCAAAAGGTGCAGGCAAATTTTGATTGGATATTTGGATTCAGCATACCTGGGAACATAAAAATTTTGTTTTTCATGACAATTGAGCGAAAAATAGGTCACACGTTTTTTGCGTAAAATTATGTAAGTTTGAAAATGAGACATTTGTTGTTATAACTCAATAATGGCTGAAGATAATTGTATGGAGTTTTCACTGTTGATCTTGTCTTGCTATTTTCTTCCAAAAGATGTCAAGGTCAAAGGTCAAGGTCATGTCCCTGCTTTTGACCTTTGATAAAAAATTTTATTTTTTAAACATTTCAGGTGATAATGGCATGGGATTTTCAGTTAATTGTAAGTAGTGACATGACGATCATTTTGATATATAGATCAAGGTCATATGTTGAAAGGTCAAGGTCACAGCTGCAAAAAAAGACTTAAATTGCTAATTATCTTGAAAACTATCAATTTTTAGCTCAACTGGCTATAGCCAGCTGAGCTTATGGCATGGTTTTGCGTGCGTCCGTGTGTCCGTGCGTGCGTGCATAAACTTTAATCTTCTCCTCTGAAACCACTGGGCCAATTGGAACCAAATTTGGGTGGTAGGTCCCTAGGTGGGGTAGACCAAAGTTTTTACCAGGCGACCCCGCCCAACATCCAATATGGCCGCTGTTACTATAAATAGCAAAAACACATAAATGGCCATTGCTGAGTCATTTTGTAACCGTTTTTGTTCAAATTTAAAACGTAGAGAGTAGATAGCGGGGCATTCAACATATAAAACGGGTTTTTCTGAGAAATTTTTCGTTGACCCGATTTTTACGAATTATGCAAATGAGGTGTAATATTTAATCAATTCTTTTGAAAATCTTCTCCTCTGCAACCACTGGGCCAACTAGAACCATATTTGGTGTGGAAGGTCCCTAGGTAGGGTAGACTAAATTTTGTACCAGGCGTCCCTGCCCGACATCCAAGATGGCCACTGTTACTATAAATAGCAAAAACACATAAATAGCCATTGTTGAGTCATTTTTAACCGTTTTTGTTTAAATTTAAAATGTAGAGAGTAGATAGCGGGGCATTCAACATATATAACTGGTTTTTCTGAGAAATTTTTCGTTGACCCGATTTTTACGTATTGTGCAAATGAGGTGTAATATTTAATCAATTCTTTGAAAATCTTCTCCTCTGAAACCACTGGGCCAATTGGAACCAAATTTGGTGTGGAAGGTTGGTCTGACTAAAGTTTGTACCAGACAATCTTGTCCAACATCCAAGATGGCTGCTGTTACTATAAATAGAAAAAACACTAAAATTGCCATTGTGGATCCATTTTTCAACCAATTAAGCTCAAATTTAAAATATAAAAAGTATATCATGAGGGATTCAACATGTTTAACCGGTTTATGTGGTAAATTTTTCGTTGACCTGATTTTCAAGATTTATGCATAAGGTGTAATATTTAGCGAAATCTTTGAAAATTTTCTCTTCTGAAACCACTGGGCCAATTTGAATGAAATTTTGTGTGGAAAGTCCAAATGTCGGCCTGACTAAAGGTTGTACCAGGCAACCTGGCCTGATATCCAAGATGGCCGTCATAACTAAAAATAGAAAAAACAACAAAAATTACCATTGTTGATCTTTTTTCCACCAATTGAGCTCAAATTTTAAATATAGAAAGTATACTGTGAAGGATTCAAAATATATAATGTTTTTTTCTGAGAAAACTTTTATTGACCCAAGCTTAAGCTGATGGACCAATTATGGTTACCACATCACGTGGTCTTACAGGCGTCACAATGGCAGAGTGGTCTTAAGCATTTGATATTACGAATCACAGCACTTTTCACCCCTGACATTGTGCATTAATGCCAAGTGGTGCTAGCACTTCATCTTTGAAAGTTTGTATGTTAACTTGCTGCTTGGTTGTGGTTTTCTTCGATACTCCAGTGTCCTCCACCATTTCCAAAACTGACAATCTCGTATAAGTGAAATATTCTTGAGTTGAACGTTAAACAGCATTTCAAACAAAAACAAACATTGTCTTACATATGCAGCCAGTTGAGCATCACAGGCGGTATTGGGCCTCTTGTTTGTATAGGCATGTATATTAGAATGTTGTAGATATTGACATGACGATCATTTTGATATATGGATCATGGTCATATGTTGAAAGGTCAAGGTCACAGCTGCAAAAAAAGACTTAAATTGCTAATTATCTTGAAAACTATTAACTTTTTGTATAGGCATGTATATTAGAATATTGTAGGTATTGTGACAACAATCATTATGATATATGGTTCAAGGTCATATGTTCAAAGGTCAAGGTCACAGCAGCAAAAAAAAAAGACTGAAATTGCTAATTATCTTAAAAACTATTAACATTTTGTATAGGCATGTATATTAGAATATTGTAGGTATTGCGACAGCGATCATTATGATATATGGTACAAGGTCATATGTTGAAAGGTCAAGATCACAGCTGCAAAAGAAGACTTAAATTGCTAATTATCTTGAAAAATTAAAAACTTTTTGTATAGGCATGTATATTAGAATATGGTAGGTATTGCAACAATGATCATTTTGATAAATGGTTCAAGGTCATTTGTTGAAAGGTCAAGGTCACAGCTGCAAAAGAAGACTTAAATTACTAATTATCTTGAAAACTAATAACTTTTTGTATGGGCATGTATATTAGAATATTGTAGATATTGCGACAACAATCATTTTAATATATAGGTTTCAAGGTCATATAATGAAAGGTCAAGGTCACAGCTGCAAAAAAAGATTGAAATTGCTAATTATCTTAAAAACTATTAACATTTTGTATAAGCATGTATATTAGAATATTGTAGATATTGACATGGTGATCATTTTGATATATGGTACAAGGTCATATGTTGAAAGGTCAAGGTCACAGCTGCAAAAAAAAAGACTTAAATTGCTAATTATCTTGAAAACTATTAACTTTTTGTATAGGCATGTATATTAGAATATTGTAGGTATTGCAACAGTGTTCATTTTGATATATGGTTCAAGGTAATATGTTTAAAGGTCAAGGTCATATCAACATAGGAATACTAAGATTATTAATTAAGTTTCTGTACGTAATATATTGTCTATTGCACTTTGCAAACAATATTGGACATATCTTCAGGTGAGCGTTAAGGCCCATGGGCCCCCTTTTTTTTTTTTTTTTAAAATCTGAATGATTGATATGACCTCTTCTTCTCGGGCGAGAAAAATAAAATAAAACAAACTTGAATACTGTTAGCAGGGCCCGATCTTGGTAGACGATAAGAACTACGTATTACAACTACGATGACAATGTGTGCACATTGTTTTATTGTTCAATTTGTTAAAGATAAAAATAAAATGTAAATAACATTTAAAATATCTCTTTACACGATGTAAGTGTTAACAAACACGATTGAATGCACACACATGAATACACCATTATAAATAGCCATATCCGGTAACTTACTAAATTCTGACCTGGTAACGGACTGGAACAAACCGGATTTGAATCCGTTTTTATTAAACTTCTGAAAACCGATACCTCTGTAAACCGACCAAAATGACCGGACCCGTGGAGTGTCGGTTTACGGAAGTTTCACTGTATATAAGAAATCTGAAGATTCTGTTGTTACAGAGTTTGACATAAATGTATGAAACTATGAATCAGTGATATGATAGTTGATGTGAGATGCTTATGTCAACAAAATTCTCAGTATTTACCGAGGACACTATATCTATGTTAATATGTATTCATGTGAGTATTTTGAGATTGTATTCAAGTACGACTGCATGATTGCGTTTTGTATTTTCAGTGGAGTCCACTTTGGTTTATTTTAATCACCCCAGGCTTCCAGTTGTTTTGATTAATGTTCTCACAGCTTGCCAATGGCAGTTATTAAAACACCTGTTAATCTCCTTGATGGTTCATTTGTTGATACAACTCATAATAATTAATGGATTAAGGTTTCAAGTTTCAAGTTTCTTTATTTCTCATATTGCAAAAAAATATTTGGTTTGAAATAATAGCATTTTGGAATATACATATTTCTTTCTACAGACAAAGCAGTACAACATAAAATATAATGATATTCATCACCTAAATCAATGTTACAAAGTTCACATAATCTATTCTCTTTTGAGATATGTTTCCAACATCCAACTTCAATGGGTAGTTTATGATTACTACATCAAAAATTAGTTAAAGTAGTTTTATTTCTATCAAAAAGATCTGAAGTTAAATACGATTGTAGCTTAAAATCAAAATGAGTGAATAATTAGAAATTCCTCTTGAAGAGGTACAGTTTGTATACCAGCTTTGTAAAAATTGATCATATAATTTTTGTTTAACAGATTTAATTAACCAAGTATGGTTGCCATAATTATGAAATAACCATATATTATTCACAGGGGTCCTGCCATTCCTGTATTTTCCTATATTTGCTATAACTTTGACCCGTTCCTTTATTTTCTTATATAATTTGAAAAACCTCCTATATTTCCTATATTTTTCTATATTTTTGTTATTGGTAGTTTCAGGTATTAAGAATGGGGACATTTTTAGCTCACCTGAGCACAAAGTGCTCAAGTGAGCTATTGTGGTGGGTCATTGTCCGGCGTGCGTCGTGCGTCGTGTGTCGTGCGTCGTGCGTCAACTTTTGATTGTTAACACTCCTGAGGCCACAATTTAAGTGCAATCTTAATCAATCTTTCTCAGAATGATCCTCTTGACAAAAGCTAGCTCAAGTTCGTATATGGGCAATGTTGGGTCAGTAAGTAGGTCACTAGGTCAAATTGTAGAAAAACCTTGTTAACCCTCCTGAGGACCCAATTTTAGTCCAATCTTCATCAAACTTAGTCAGAATGATGCTCTTGACAAAAGCTAGCTCAAGTTCGTATATGGGCCATGTTGGGTCAATAAGTAGGTCACTAGGTCAAATTGTAGAAAAACCTTGTTAACACTCCTGAGGACCCAATTTTAGTCTAATCTTCATCAAACTTAGTCAGAATGATCTTCTTGACAAAAGCTAGCTTAAGTTCGTATATGGGCCATGTTGGGTCAATAAGTAGGTCACTAGGTCAAATTGTAGAAAAACCTTGTTAACACTCCTGAGGACCCAATTTTAGTCCAATCTTCATCAAACTTAGTCAGAATGATCTTCTTGACAAAAGCTAGCTCAAGTTTTTATATGGGCCATGTTGGATCAATAAGTAGGTCACTAGGTCAAATTGTAAAAAAAACCTTGTTAACACTCCTGAGGCCCCAATTTTAGTCCAATCTTCTTTAAACTTGGTCAGAATGATGCTCTTGACAAAAGCTAGTTCAAGGTTGTATATGGGCCATGTTGGGTCAATAAGTAGGTCACTAGGTCAAATTGTAATAAAACCTTGTTAACACTCCTGAGGACCCAATTTCAGCCCAATCTTCATCAAACTAAGTCAGAATAAACTTCTTGACAAAAGCTAGCTCAAGTTTGTATATGGGCTATGTTGGGTCAATAAGTAGGTCACTAGGTGGGATTGTAATAAAACCTTGTTAACACTCCTGAGGACCCAATTTTAGTCCAATCTTCATCAAACTTAGTCAGAATGATGCTCTTGACAAAAGCTAGCTCAAGTTGGTATATGGGCCATGTTGGGTCAATAAGTAGGTCACTAGGTCAAATTGTAGAAAAAACCTTGTTAACACTCCTGAGGACCTAATTTTAGTCCAATATTCATCAAACTTAGTCAGAATGATGCTCTTGACAAAAGCTAGCTCAAGGTCGTATATGGGCCATGTTGGGTCAATAAGTAGGTCACTAGGTCAAATTGTAATAAAACCTTGTTAACACTCCTGAGGACCCAATTTTAGTCCAATCTTCATCAAACTTAGTTAGAATGATGCTCTTGACAAAAGCTAGCTCGAGTTTGTATATGGGCTATGTTGGGTCAATAAGTAGGTCACTAGGTCGAATTATATAAAAACCTTGTTAACACATATGAGGGGATCCATTTTAGACCAATCTTATCAAACTGTCTCAGAATGATGCTCTTGACAAAAGCTAGCTCAAGTTTATATATGGGTCATTTTGTGTCAATAAGTAGGTCACTAGCTCGAAATATAGGAAAAAATCTCTTTTAAGAATAGAAGCTCCAGTTTGCCAAATCGAGCTGAGTGTACATCATTTTCAGGTGAGCGTCCAGGGCCTTCATGGCCCTCTTGTTCCGCATTTAGAACATATCTGCAGCAAGATTAACATTTATTTAACATTTGTGTATTTCTAAAGCAGTAAGTGTTCATACATTAATAAGTTACTCTGTGTACACTTAACAAGTGGAATGGTAGTCCATCCAAAACATGAATTTACAAGGCTACTTTGGACTGCAATGGACAGACTCTAAACTTATGGTGTGAAAAGGGAAAGAGTAAATATGTTATAAACTGTGTTCTATATCATAAAGGAATAGCATGTGTCAATTTGTTGTATATCATAAAGGAATAGCATGTGTCAATTAAGGATTGGATCAGATTTTGCAACATGCGTAAGGGTCTAAACATAAGAAGGCTGCAAGTTCACTTTCCAGCTCAAAGACTACACTGCAATTTGTAGGACAGAAGCAGGCTAGTGTTTCAGTTCATGGTGCATGAAAATTGCAGTCTAATTACATTTATACCAGTAGTTCATGTGATGGCCTAGGAACTCTATTTCAAGCCATGTGTCCTTGTCCAGTGTCTAGTAAATAGGGTTATCTCATGGTAAAGTGTCTTATCTCATATCAGATGGAAAAGGTCCTTTTTGCGAGCAAGAGTTTGTAAAAGGATGTAAAGGATGATTCTCAAAAATCCGAGGCATCCACCTTTAGAATTCAAAATTTTAAACTTGTTAAAATAATATTCTTATACAAGTTTAAAATCTACAAAGCAATATTATAAAGCATGTAGGTTCTGCATTAGTTCACAGGTGACAACCATGCATTGTGAATTTTTCTCTTCACAATCACGGGTAATAATAGTGAGAAAACGACCAGTGATACATTTTCAGATTAAGTTTTTTTGCACAATAGCAGTTTTGATATCTTTATTACATTATGTTTTATAATAAAGGCACATTAAGCTAAAATTAATTTGCATTTTGCCTTGAGTTCATGTTGGGGATATAGAGGTACCAAAGGTGTAACTTTGTTTCTTGGCATTTTTCCTATAGGTGGATTGCTTGGCTTATTGAGACTCTTTCTTTATCAGGTGTACCTTTTACATTGCATTTTGATGAAACATTCAGGCTCAGAATAAAAAACAGATAGATCTACCGTTTCATTATTGGTCACCCACTTTAAATCAAGTTTGCTGTTGGTTCTTTGAGGCTCTTTTCATTGGTCATGCTAAAGGGGATGATGTCAGTGAAAACAATGATTAAATTACTTGACCAAGAAAATGTTAATCTAGAAGCTGATGACCTTAAGTAATGATTGTCCCAATGTCAGACAATTTTCTGAGGTGAAAAGTAGAGTTTTTTCTGGAATGATAGACTTTGGAACTTTGTAAAATATTCAAAATATTCCTGTAATTTTAGTGAAAACTCCTATAATTTTCTATAAAGCTCCCATAATTTTGACCCCATTTTCCTATTTTTCCTCTATTTTTGGACCGCTGCATTCATACCATTCTTGAAAAATTGTTTCAACTGAGCTAATCCACTTAGTTTTAACTACACCTTTTGAATAGTAATAATATAACAATTTGTAAATAATTAATGTATATTTCACATCTCTGTTCTCAACAATATTTGACCAGTAACTTATAATTCTGGTTTTGACATAAACATATAATTGTACCCAGCCTAATTCACCATATACAGTAAAGATTGGGATGCTCTTTCTAATTTTTAAAATAAGTTTACAAAATTTTTAATGGACTCTTTTTAATATATCTAATTATTCAAAACCCCATATTTCTAAACCATACAGCAAAATTGGTAAAACCATTTTATCAAACATATCTCTTTGACAGTCAGTTGATAAATTTAAAGTTCTAGCTTTCTTAATAATTCCATACATAGCTTTTGTAGCTCTATCAGCTAAATACTTTTTTGTACATAAAAATTATCTGTATCTACATAAAACACACCTAAGTATTTTATTTCCTTTACTATTTCTAAATCTACACCATCAATATGAAAAGACACATTATTTGGTATGTTACCTTTTGAAAAAAACATAATTTTTGTTTTATATATATATATTAACAGTTAATTTCCACATTTTACAATAAACAGAAAAATTATCTTATTGACACTGGAGATCAGTTATAGATTAAGACATTAACACAGTAGCTTTCTTTTCTTGAGTTGTAATAACTCAATTAAGGAATGTAAAATAAAAATATTGTCAACAGTTGAATATTTCTTCCTAAATCCTGATTGGTTTTCACATAAAATTCTAAACTCTTCAACATAATTAGTAAGTCTAATGTTTATAATAGAAGTAAAAAGTTTTCGCATACAACTTAGTAAAGAGCATTTCAGTTTTTTGATTGAGAGCCAAATAATATCAGGATTCAAGGTCATCTAAACTGTGCACGACCATCGGTGACTGAAGTATTGTTTAACCTCAAAACTTATTAAAATATCAATCTTGACTGAAATTTTGTTTGCTTCCCGTTTTTATATTTTGATTTGAGAATAGCAAGTTAATAATAATAAATTTATACCAAAAAGAAATCGTGCTTTAACTTCAAAAGTGTTTACATATTTCTCTGCAACATTTTAATACCTGCAATTTTAGTATTTCTTAGTAAAAATGCATATTTTATATGAAAAATGTACATTTTGAGAAAATGACTTGATTATTTATTTTATAGGATTTTCTGTAGAAACTCTAAATATCATGTAATTATTAAAAGAAGTTTAACATATATACATGGTTTTCGAAGTGGCTCAGTATTTTGGGGTAAATATGTCAATTTTAAAGCTGCATTAAGTTTTCCAAAGAAAAAATTAAAACAGTGCTAATCTAATTAATGATGTTCCTAATGAACAATGTTACATTTGGTTCAATGATAAAAGCTCAAATAAATACAGAAATTACAGTACATGTATTTAGTATACCCAGCTAGATGCAGCATTTGGGATCTAATATTAGAACATGGTTACATCATCAAAACCCGGGTCATTTAAACACAACTTTCAAAACAGTGAAATACAATAAATTAAACACAGAACTTCGTTGAATTTGTCATTTGTGACTTAGTAAGGGATACATAACACCATTTCAAATACATCTGGATATTAATGAAGGGCAATTAATGCAATCTGTCATGTTTCACTTTCGATTCTAGGGTTTTTCGTACATCTGTGCGCATGCTCCAAGCTCATAATTACCATTGTAAAACACTGACCAACCGGTCAGAGGATTCCGGTTATGTACAGCTAAAAGAAATGAAATTTTAGAAAATGAATGTCACGGATCATGGTTAGAAGATATCTATTTTTAAAAAAATATATTTTTAGAAAATCAAAAAAAAAATTCAGAAAATTGAAAAACTTAATGCAGCTTTAAAAAGAAAACACTGATTTTGAGAAAAAATTTTTTTTTGGCTATCATCAATTTACTGTTATCTTTGATGGAGTTCTTTATATTGGGTGGGTATTTTGGTGTAGGATTTTATTTTTCTGTAAAAATATACATTTATTATTTATTATACAAATATTTAAAAAAAAAAGGGGGGATGATGAATAAAATGCTACTGCTGCTGATGACAATGATGATGATGTATGCTGCTGATGATGTTGAATTTTCTAAATGATGGTGATGATTTTGATGACCGATGCTGATGATGCTGATGCTGCTGCTGATGTTGATGAAAACTTGCTCTTGATGATTTTGATAGAGTGGAACATACTTGTAATGAATATCATTAAGTGAGCAAAATTAGTGAAATATAATAATAATTATTACATTGACACATATATTTTTTTTTTCATTAATAGCATATTACATATGGAATTTTTAAACCAACAACTTGTCTCTTTGATGACTATGATGATGATGATGATGATGAACAAATTTTCTCTTTGATTATTTCCTGTTTTGTTATATATTTTAACATATGCATTTAAACCTAAATAGCTTATAATCACTTCTGTTTTCAATGAATAAACATCAACAACAAAAATTGGAAAAAAAAAACATGAGAAAAAGAATCAAGTTCTATTCATGTGTTACTGATGAAAAATGTTTACTGCTTATGGATATTGTTGATATTTTGATTAAAATATGAAATGTCATTAAAAAACATTATAGTTTTTCAGTCATTGTTAAGATAACAAAAGACTCTATAAGTTTAACATGATATTAAATAGAAGTTGTAATCACTGAAACTATTTGTAGAAAATAGAAAGTTAGTAGAGTGGGGGATCTGAATGACAATGTCTTCTTGTTAAACCAACTTTAAGTTTTGATAACAATCAGGGATTACTTAGACTTAAAAAGGTAACCACAAAAATATTCCTTTAAAAACTAATGCGGAACAATCGAACACAAGCTAACCTCAATTTCTGTTAACTGATCTTATTCATCCGATAATTATTGTTTATTATGACACCTTTCACACATGTTGATGTATACACTAGTTTTTTGATGAGGGTAATATTTTGTATTTCTTGCAGTTTTGTTTTAGAAGTTAATGATGTTATTTAAGATATTGGAAATCACTTTTATTTGTAATGTATGTTCTAATGAGATCAGAAATAACAGTCATTTTGTTACAAATTTGCAGGTTTTAAAAGATTAAAAAATTTCAATAAAATTCTCATTTACTGTTTTCTTTCTTTTTTTTTTCTTTTTTTTTTTTGTCAGAAAATCAAATCCGGGTTTCAAAGGTGAAAATATATGGGTTTTTTATGATTTGGACGGTGAAATGCGTTCGTTTTTCAGAATTCACAGGATCTGGTTTATTAAGGTTTTTATTATAAAGAATAAAGAAGGGAGTAAATCGGGACAAGCATACATGTCCCGTTTTCACAGGATTCGTGAGGTTTTGAGAAACCCTCGAAAATGAGTTTTGACTTAAAAAACCCTTGAATTTTAGGTTTAAGCCCTTTAAAACCCATGGATTTTGATTAAGTAGAGGAAAACTGTTTTGCCAGGGTCCGGTTTTCACAAGTTTCACTGTATATAGGCAATATAATATAAATACTAGCTACAATATATTCATTAGAAATCCTGTCTATTCCTATAGATTTATTAGTCTTTAGATTTTTTACACATGACATAATTTCATCACCAGTGATACATTCATTTAAGATATTACCATCATTATTTGAATTGATATAATTAATTAAAACATTATCATCACCTATAGAATCAGTGCTAGTATTGATATTTTTAAAATGTATGTAAAAATCACGAACTGAAATATTACCCTGTGTACCTGTTGTTTTTTTTTTCTTTTTGTAAGTTTCCAATATTCATTTGGATAAGATGATCTCATCTTTTTAATTTTTCTTTGTAAAATAGTTCTATTATTCTTAATACTATGATCCGTGACATTCTTATAGTTTTTCTAGCATTTCTCATTTCTAATTTAAATTAATTAGACCTATATTTTCTATACATCCGGTGGTTTTTGGTACTGTTTCCTAGCTACAAAGCATTCAGTTGTAAACCAGTCTTTAGGTTTACGTTTATTAACAATACCTTCAAATGTACCAAAAGTTTGCTTAGCAGCTTCAACTGAAACATCACCAACTTGTGTAAATAAAACATCTAATTCTTTTTTTATCAACACTATGTACATTAACCATATTCAATTTATCACAAATAGATACAATCTTATCAACATTAATATTATTACAAAAATCTGTACATTTATTTATATTAAACGGTTTGATATTATCTAACATTTCATTCCTATGAGTATTTACATTACAATCAGTATCATTAAGCAATATATTACAAGCTATATTACATGTTATGGGACAGTGAACATCTTAATACAGTTTGGTAAATTCTTGTACACAAAATTTCCAACTATATTTAAGAAATCTACATTTCCAATAAAATAATCTAGTTGAATTACATGTTGTGTAATCTCCAACACCTATAGCATTACCAACATGTCCATTTAGAATGAATAAATTATTGATTTTACAAAACTGTAATAAATTATTACCAAAATTATTTTTTTTAAGTCCTTTTTTGATCTTATACCAGATAAATTTAAAATGTCAAGTTTTTGTAGATCTGTATTACCATCTAAATGCGGATCTTCTGTTATTACTTCACGATGTCGTTAATAAAGTCACTACAGTTAGAAACATGGCTATTAAAGTCACCTGTAAGACATGTAATATCATATTACAGTTTAAGGATGTGTATTCATTTTCAATTTTCGTCATTTGAACTGTATTTTGTCCCTTCAGGTGGAATCTAAGTAATCCCAAACAATATATCCTTTTCAGAGTTAATTATATCACCTTTAAGCACAAACCACAAAATATATTTACAATCAGTATCCAAAGGAATAATATAATCAGACAGGTAACTTTTATATCCTAAAATAATTCCACCAGAGTTTTTGATATAACACTTCAGTTTTTTTTATTTAAATTCATATCCAGGAATATTGAATTTGTCACAATTATCTGTTTTTGTTTCAACGAAACATAATATACACATACATATAAATATTTTTTTTTCAATTATCTTTAATAATTTATTTTTTATGTCAAAGGAATTACAAATTTTCTGCTGTTTCTACAGTACACTGACTTTGATGTCTACTAAAAAAACGGCCTCACCGGGTGTATCCGTCAATCGATCAGCTAGAATTTTTAAAACATTATACAAATTAAATAAAATAATTTTTTTTATTTTTTTATTCTGAATTATTTATTTCATTTTTTAATTTCAAAGTAATAACTAATTTTCTGTTGTTTCTACAGTGTACTGTGATGCCTACACAAGTACTAAAATGGCCCCAACCGGTGTATCCATCAATCGTGCCCAAGGGGCATTTTCGGTTATTTGCATATTCCGCTTAATTGCATAAAATTTTCTGACACACAGACTATGCAATTAAGCGGAATCTACTGTATCATATTTTTTGTATTCAATCACGAAATTCCGGGTATTGTAGATGACGATTTAATCCACAAACATTTATAGTAGAGATTTTAAGACTTGTCATAATCACTTTGTGAATCAGTACTTGTGTATGAAATATTATTTGTTTTTCCTCCGTGGTAATCCTAGACTGGATCACTGCGCAAGTTATTCCCAATTGCACGTTGTCCACTCCTGGGGTATGTTCCAACGTTATTTTGTGCTATACATCTTGGTTTCATTTTGTTTGGTTCCCATGTAAAATCAAGAGGTCAGTGCAGTTTAATACTAATGATTGCATTGATTAAAATCAACAGTGCTGATAGTCACTGTTTTTTTAAATTACTTAAATTGACCAAAAAAATCTGTTCGAGTTAACAAATTTAATTTTCTTAAAATTGTTAATCGAGTTAACAAATGTAATTTTTCTAGGATTTTCGTTCAAGGGGACGAAAAAATTGTTCGACATATCCATAAATTCGAGATATTTGAGTTCAAGATAACTGGAGTTATTTTGGTTGAATAAAGAACAAATATGTCTGGACTTTTTCAAAAAGTTTGACTTATCCAAAAGTTTGAGATATCCGTGTTTGACATAATGAGATTAAACTGTATATACCACCAGTTAGATTGGTTTAGCTCATTTAAACAATGCATCAAAATTTGCTTGCTTATACTTTAAAGTCCACTATTTTTTGTAAATCAACATTTATCTTTTGCAAAATGATCCTCTTGACAAAGGCTAGACCTTTTATATATCTGTCATGTTGTGATAATAAAAAGCCATTAGGTCAAATCATAGAAAAACTTTGGAGAACACAATCTTTGTCTAATTTTCTTCAAACTGATTCAGTTAGAAGGTTTTTAATGTAAAGTTACTGAAAAAACTTTAACACACCAAAAGCTCTGATTTTAATACAGTCTTCTTAAGACTTGCTTAGAAAGATACTGTTACAGAAGTTAGGTTGATTTTGGGCAATATGAAGTCAGTATAAAGTCAACAAAAGTTTTAGTTTAATCTTCTTCAAACTTGTTTAGAATGATTTTCTTAACATAAAGTAAGTCAGATTCATATATGGTTTATGTTTGGTGAATAAGTAGGTTACTGGGTTTAATAATTGAAAACCCAATTTAAATTGAAGCCACAATTTTAGTCAAGTCTTTGTAAAATTCACTCAGAAAGAACTTTTTGCTAACAGCTAGATAAAGTTAATATATAAGTTGGCTCAATAGTGAGGTCAACAGGTAGAGTGATAGAAAACTTAGTAGTCACAATTTTTGCCTAGTTTTCAAACTTGCCCAGAGTGATTCTTTTGACAAAGTCTGAGCAATAAGTATGTCACTTAATTATATCATAAGAAAACTTCAGAGACCAATTACTGTACAAATCTGCCTAGATAAATCTTCTATACAATTAAATTTCTTAAATGGATATTAATACATTAATTTATTTAAGTTGGGCCAAAAAGTAGGTCCCTTGGACAAATAATGCAAACTCCATGTTAACTCAAATTTATTAAGCATCTTAACATTATGTATGTCATTAACTAGGTTGCTGGAAAGCCACAAGCACCGTTAGAAAGTATAAGTATTTTGTTCATTAACAGTATATAAGTGGTGTGTATAACTGTGTGTCACATCAATATTGACAATATAACCCATAAGGCATTGGATATTTAAAAAAAACCCTAAAAATTGTGACCTATTTTGGCCTAAAATGTATCCACCCCATGTCGGCAACATTCTTCTAAGCAAGGAGACTGTTCCCTAAAACCATGCAGTAAATTTGATCCCCAAATGAAAATTAATGATTTTACAGTAATTATACAGAATTCTTGTAAGAACATTTAAAAGTATGATTAAAAAGACATATTGATATTTAATTTGATTATTTTTACAGCTTTCAGAAACATCAGACAGAAATCTTAGGATAGCAGATTCTATGAACTCAGATGAAAGCAATTTTAAAGGAACTTACATAGATGCTGCCACTCAGTTATTTGAAGGAATAGCCAGAATAATAGAAATTCGTCAGCCTCTTGTTGAGACATATTATGGTAAGTGTAAGGATAACTTATGGAGATTAAGTTTTGTTAGCTCATGTGAGCTTATGGCATTGCGCGGCATGTGTATGTGTGCATGCATGCGATGTTAACACCTATTTTGAACTTCTCCAAAACTGCTGGACAGATTTCAATGATACTTAGTCAGAAGCATATACAGGCCTGTGCAATTCAGATTTGTTCATGGCATTGCCATGGCTACCAAAACTAGGTCAAGGTGACCAAGGGGTCCAAAAATCTTAAAAAATCTTCTTCCCAAAACTGATGAAAGGAGAAAAAATCTGATGTGATATTTGGCTTTTCTAGGGTGAAATTTGCTTGAAAAATGGGTTACTGCATATTCCTATAACATTCATTGTTCAGAGAGATTCATCATTTTTTCTAATCCATTGAAATTAATTAAAAATACACTTTCTTAAATGTGCTTGATGTTGAAATTATGTACTGGCAGCAGTTGTCATGCACGATTTTCTCAGCATGACAAAATTTAACAAGATGTCAAGTTTCGTAACTATATGGTAATCCATGTAGGAGTTGTTGCCCCTGAAATGTTATTTTTTGCTTATAAATACTAAAATTGTGCATTAGCTTGAAAACTATAAACTTTTTGTAGAGGCATATGTATTAGAATATTGTAGTTATTGATATAATGGTCATTTTGATATATGATTCAAGGTCATATGTTAAAAGGTCAAGGTCATAGCTGCAGAAGAAGACTAAATTGTTAATTATCTTGAAAACTATTAACTTTTTGTATAGACATGTATATAGAATTTTGTATGTATTGATATGATGATCATTTTGATATATGATTCAAGGTCATACATTCAAAAGTCAATTTCATAGCTGCAAAAAAAGACTAAAATTGTTAATTATCTTGAAAACTATGAACTTTTTGTACAGGCATGTAAATAAGAATATTGTAGGAATTGATACAGTGGTCATTTGGATATATGGTTCAAGGTCGTACATTCAAAGGTCAAGGTTACAGCTACATTAGAGCTGACCTCTCTGATTCTGATTGCCTTCTTAACCACCTGTCTCCCATAGCCTTCCTTATACAGCCTCTTTGCAGTACTCTCAGAAATTTGTACAGTCCCCAAGTCATTAAACATATTAGTAACTTCTGTCAAATTGCCCCAAATATTCATCTTTACCATTCTCAAAAATCGCTGTTTGTCCTGCACACTCATGGAAGGGGGGAATCCATTTCGTGGCCTATTTTCTATGGATTGAGTTTCTTCATAGCGCTGAATAAAGTTATATAAAGTCCGTCCAGGTCATCTGCACATTCTAAAGATCTCAGATTTTTTAACTCCTATCTCGTACAGAAATACAATCGTATTTTTCTCAACATCTGACAGCTCAGAGCCTTTCCGACCTATGTTGTTTACATTGGATATACACCAGAAACAGATGACAGATGACATAATTTCAAGTTGCGAGGGACACCAGTACTTCATAACTATCAATGTGTGAAATATGTGTATATACTTACAAAGTTATTACTGAAAAAAAAAACAACTGGGATACCCTCAACCGGTAATGACGATAACGTTGTTTTTGCCAATGACTGTAGTGAAAAACTTTAAAAATCTTTTCCTTTGAATTATCAAGCGATATACCTCAGTAATTTCATTTATAATGTTCAAATGTCATCTTGTTTTAGATTTGCACAAATGGTAGTCATATTGGCAATGCGCTTAGTGGAAAAATTGCTATATCTGTCAATATATCTTGAAAACTATTAATGTTTTATAGGTATGCATATAAGAATATTGTAGGTATTGATTTGACGATCATTTTGATGTATGGTTCAAGGTCATAGGTTCAAAGGTCAAGGTCACAACTGCATAAGAGGAGTGAAAATATTAATTATCTTGAAAAGTTTTAACTTTCTTTATAGGCATGTATATTAGAATATGGTAGATATTGATATTATGATCATTTTGATACATGGTTCAAGGTCATAGGTTTAAAAGTCAAAGTTAAAACTGCATAAGTAGACTTTATTTGCTTATTATCTTGCAAACAATTTCGGAATATTACTCAGGTGAGCGTTGAGGCTCAGTGGCCTCTTGAATGTTTATAAATGTGACAAAATTTTATGAATGCAACAAAAATATAATCATTTTTAAGCTAACATTATATATTTGTTATATGAAATGGTCAGGAAGTTAAACATGAAACCAATGTAAACAACGATCTGCTGACTTTGGTGCAAGTGTACAAATAGGTGTTATGATCTTTAAATAGATTCTTGCCATATGTCAGTGTCACAGCCTGAGTCCAAAGAATTGTGTTTTATGTATACAATAGTATACATGTATGCTACAGCGAGTTTAAAATTAGCTCTTAACAATATCCATGTATATAGTTGGCGAATCTATAATTGACTGTTTAGTGTGGAATTTAGTCTGGAATAATTGTATATATCACTATAGTAACATCACATTAATAGAGTTAATAATCTAATATTTTGATTTTATGTTTAATCCCAAAAAGTCAAATATTAATAAATCCATGTTGTGTCTAAAATATTTATTGGTAGTTCAGAGATTCCTATCTTGCTATATAATTTTAATATCCATGAATCCAGGCTCCAGTTTCACAATAATTCCTTAACTAAGATTTTCCTTAACTTAAAGCTGGCATTTGAAATCTTGATAAATTTCTTAATTGTGGAAATATTCAGGAATTTTCGGTCTCTTTTTTAAATGATTCTTCAATCTTGTATAATTTGTAGTTAGTTTTATCATAAATATTGATTTGTGATTAAGTTAGAGAGTGTAAAAAACTGCTAATTATAAGTTAAGAAAAATCTTAGTAAAGGAATGATTGTGAAACTGAGGCCAGGTGTTTCATTTAACTTTAATTCCAAACAGTATATTTGTATGTTTGTAAACATACTTCTCAAAGAGGTCTATAAAAGGTAACTTTGTTACACAATGATATGGCTATTTTGAGTCACATGGTTTATGATATTGTTAATTTGAGTCGCATGGTTTATAATATGGCTATTTTGAGTCAATAAATATGATATGGCTATTTTGAGTCAATGATTTATGATACAGCTTTTTTGAGTCACATGGTTTATTATATGTGACGCGCCACGACAAAAGGTACAATTCAGCCCTTACGTCACAATGCGGAAAAATGACGTAAAACAAAATTGATAATTGGTGGGGTGTCCCAACTTGGTTGTTTTTTTTCTCACTGAACTACGTGGAGTATAACGTTTCTATCTGTTGCTTCCTTATTTATCAGCTTGTTAATCAACGATTTAATGAAAACGAGTATTTGCAAACAAAGACATAAGCATCTGCATGATGATTTTTTCCCTAAAATATTTTTCAATCAATTCGGGTTGGTAGTTATTCTGAACAGAACCTTGATGAGTCGATGTAAACAAACAACCGGCTGACTCTTCATAGACCATCTGAATTCAGGATATTAAATAACGAATTAATTTATCTCTCATTGTGTTTTTACCTCAGAATGAAATGGAAAAATCGTGATTAATAATTTGGCATTAAAGTTCATAATATTCAGCAGACTATATATCTATGGGCCATCATAATTGTCAATGTAAACAAATGATGCATGTTTTCCCGGTTTTAAATTAAAACTTGAATCACACTATATAGTTTGCAAAAAAGTCCTTAAATTTTGTTAAATTTCCAAAACAAGAACATTCTAAATAATTGTTTTGTACAAAATTTACAGCTCCAAAAACATTTCAAAAAAATCAAGGAACAACTTATGATCGATTTATCATTAGGTTACCCGTTCAGTAAGACTTTATTAAACGGGTTGTTAGAAAAACATAGCATAGGGTTATGCTAGTGATAATTCATGGGGACATGCACTAATTTACAATATCATTATCACTTTTTAGTTTGAAGTAGTGGCTCTATATGGTTAAGTCAAACTATTTTGTTCTTCACAGTTTTTGAGTTCATGTGAGAAGCAAAACAAACTTAGCGTTACAGTTTTCCACCTCAGTTTTTAGCTCAACTGGCTAAAGCCAGATAAGCTTATGGCATGATGCACGCATGCGTGCGTGCGTGCGTGCATGCGTGCGTCCGTCCGTAAACAGCAAAAAATCAGAAACTACTGGGCCAATTTTAGCAAAACTTTGCAGGAATGATCCCTAGAAGGAGTAGATGAAAATTTGTACAATTGGTTTCCATGGCAACCAAAAGTAGGTCACAGCGACCTAGAATGTAAAAAACCTAAAATAAGCTTCTTCTCTGAAACCATAGGTTATATGCAAAATCTGATGTGATATTTAGCTTCTAGACAACCTTAAACATGTAGGTTGTACATTTCGTGAAATTCTGTCAAAAACTAGGTTACGCGTTTTTCTGTCATACTTCGTAAAAAGTGAAAATAAGGCTTATAATGAGATATCAACTTTGAAAATCTTCTTCTCTGAAACCATGAAGCCTTAAGCTTTCATATTTGGCAGTTAATATCAGCTTGAGCCCCTTTACCAAGTTTGTACAAATGGTGACCCCCGGTCTATTTTTGGCCCCACCCCAGTGGTCAATATATCTGCATACACATATATGGCTTATAATGAGATATCAATTTTGAAAATCTTCTTCTCTGAAACCATGAAGCCTTAAGCTTTCATATTTGGCAGTTAATATCAGCTTGAGCCCCTTTACCAAGTTTGTACAAATGGTGACCCCCGGTCTATTTTTGGCCCCACCCCAGGGGTCCATATATCTGCATATGCATATATGGCTTATAATGAAAAATCAACTTGGAAAATCTTCTTCTCTGAAACCATGATGCCTTCAGCTTTCATATTTGGCAGTTAATATCAGCCTGAGCCCCTTTACCAAGTTTATACAAATGGTGGCCCCTGGTCTATTTTTGGCCCCACCCCAGTGGTCAATATATCTGCATATGCATATATGGCTTATAATAGAAAATCAACTTTGAAAATCTCCTCTCTGAAACCATGAAGCCTTAAGCTTTCATATATGGCAGTTAATATCAGCTTGAGCCCCTTTACCAAGTTTGTACAAATGGTGGCCCTCAGTCCATTTTCGGCCCCAACCCAGAGGTCCATATATCTGCATATGCATATATGGCTTATAATGAGATATCAACTTTGAAAATCTTCTTCTCTGAAACCATGAAGCCTTAAGCTTTAATATTTGGCAGTTAATATCAGCTTGAGCCCCTTTACCAAGTTTGTACAAATTGTGGCCCTTGGTCCATTTTCGGCCCCACACAAGGGGTCCATATATCTGCATATGCATATATGGCTTATAATGGAAAATCAAATTTGAAAATCTTCTTCTCTGAAACCATGAAGCCTTAAGCTTTCATATATGGCAGTTAATATCAGCTTGAGCCCCTTTACCAAGTTTGTACAAATGGTGGCCCTCAGTCCATTTTCGGCCCCAACCCAGAGGTCCATATATCTGCATATGCATATATGGCTTATAATGAGATATCAACTTTGAAAATCTTCTTCTCTGAAACCATGAAGCCTTAAGCTTTAATATTTGGCAGTTAATATCAGCTTGAGCCCCTTTACCAAGTTTGTACAAATGGTGGCCCCTGGGCCATTTTTGGTCCCACCCTAAGGGCCAATATATCTACATATGCATTTATGGGAAATCAAATTTAAAAATCTTCTTCTCTGAAACTGTAAGGCTTAAAGCTTTCATAATCAGCTCAAGTCCCTTTACCAGGTTTGTACAAATAAAGGCCCCTGGGCCATTTTTGGTCCCACCAAGGGGCGCATATATCTACATATACTTATATGGGAAGTCAAATTTAAAAATATTCTTCTCTGAAACTGTAAGGCCTACAGCTTTTATATTTAGCATTTTACATCAGCTCAAGTCCCTGTACCGAGTTTATATAAATGGAGGCACAAGAACCATTTTTGTCAGTTGAGCTCCACAGGCCCTTTTGGGCCTCTTGTTACATTTAAGAGGCCCCGTGAAGGCTAAGTAATTGATCTTTTGAACAATTAATAAATTAATTTTTTTCTATCTTTTTAATTAAAAGGTTATTTATTTTATTTTATTTTATTTCATTTTATTTATTTTATTTCATTTTATTTTATTTTATTTTATTATTTTCAAATTTAATTCCATTTTATTTATTGACAAGGGCATTTTCAATGAATAAAACAGTCTGTATATGAACGGTGACACGTTGTGATCTGCTAGCGCACTCTTTATATCAACTGAGTACTGATGCCTAGTGATGTCACTAAAATGCTCTTTATGATATGATTTTTAACCGGATAAGTAATGGTTGAATGCCCAGGACCAGGCAAGACTCTTTCACTCACTTCGCAGAGAAAGCTTGCTCAAACAAGGAACAGTCTGTATATGAACGGTGACATGTTGTGATCCGCTAGCGCACTCTTTATATCAACTGAGTACAGATGCCTTGTGATGTCACTAATATGTTCCTTATGATATGCTTAATGACAGACCCTGAGAGAGAGAGAGAGAGAGAGAGAGAGAGAGAGAGAGAGAGAGAGAGAGAGAGAGATTATACAAAGTAAATTCAAACAAAATTAAATCAGTACTGCATGGCAGAACAATAAAATACAATCACTTTAATGACCACTGATTTTGATACCCCTGACTTTGGACGAATTTGAATAGTAGTCTAGTGAGATAAAGCACTATTAAAAGTTACAAACTATCAAACCAATAGACCATAAATACAAAATTCAAAAGCTAAAAAAACTTTGTTTTGATAAACAATTGATGATATACTTGTATAAAAAACCATAGTAATGTCATGTGCTGATTTTGAATTTCTATTTAAATAATGCATTCAAAATCAGCACATGACAATTAAACCATAGTAATGTCATGTGCTGATTTTGAATGCATTATTTTAATAGAAATTCAAAATCAGCACATGGCAGTAAAAATAAAAAACTTTGTTTTGCCAAACACTTGATGTACTCAAAATAATAAATGAGGGAATTGTAGGAGATTGATTAGCAATGAGCATTTAAAAAGAGATAAATTACCATGTAAGAAACATGCACGGAATCTGAAGAGCGAGACCTAGTGTGATGGTGATGATGATCATTCTGTCATTGTTAGCCTAATCTATTGTCATGAACACAACAGGGAGTCGGATCTGTTAGATTGTTGATTGGTTGGTTTGTTGGCTGTAGTGTTGTATAACCTCGCACCAGCAATTATTCATTTGGCTATTCGCGACGAGTGTGACATTAAGTTTACCTCTCAGGATTAATCCAAGAACATGTTCGTGTATTTGTAAAATATGCGAGTGTGTATTATGGTCTGCCTTGTACTAGCGGACAATCTGGACGACTTTTTGTTAAAGTGCTAGCACAATGGGTCAGTATACCACAGGCATGTATATCACTCCCCTACTCACATTATCTTGGTACCTGTCAACCCGTCGATACTCTGACCTCATTATTACAAGTGCAAGGGAGCAAAAATCCAGACAGAAACTGTCCTTAATAATTATTCATTTTAAGGAAAATTGTTTAACGATAACCTTTAAAGAAAAAACAAGAGAAACAGATAAGATAACTTCTTGTAGTGTTGAAATTTTTATCAAATAAAGTCTCATATCACCAACTAAAGGGAAAGTATATGATTAGTGATCAAATATGTACATTTTGTATTTATATTCAGTTGCTGAGATACCCAGAGGATGCAGAGGGAATACAGTGGATGGTTAACAGATGATAAATTTGTTTTACAATTTCTGTTGCATTCAGACTTAGTCATAAAATTTGTATTTCGGGTGTCTTATTGGCTGGTTACACATACGTGAAGATTTATTTCAGACAGAATTGCGCATGTGGCACAATGAGCCAAAACGTCAAGTGTAAGTAACAGTGTTGACATAATGTACAGGCCCGGTCCCACTGCACTTGCAGATGCAAAGAGGATATAAATTGCAGAAAAATATTGCCATTTGTTGGAAAACGCAATGCATCCATTGTGTACCCATTTCATATGTGCTTCATTCGCTGTATCCAACGAGCATCCGTCTATTGCGATTTTATTCCAAAAAAAAAAAAAAAAACAACTTTTGAGCTGCACTTTTAAAACGGATTACTTTCCGCGAAGTACGATGTAAAATTCGTGACATATATACGAGCAACAAACGTTCTATGTCTGTTATCATCCATTAAACGTCCACTTTATTACCTTTGCATCCTCTGGGTATCTCCGCAACTCACAACTGAAAACGGAACTGAGCGAGGAATATAAGGTATATGGAATGTCTATACATAATCAGTAGCACTGTTATAGAAAAGATGTAAGCGTATACATCTCGTATATAAAGTATTCAAAGCCTTTGTATCTGGCATGTATCCCGTATATTTATGATGTCTGGAGTTGCCATTCACTTCAAACCGCTTTAATCCGTTAGGCTTCCTATGAACATCCGCGCAACACATTACCCACGTCCTTTTATTACAATCTGTTTTTTGCAAAATTTCGCCATTTTTTCTATGTATGGAGCGTATGAAAACGGATGGAGCAAACCCCGAAACTTTGCTCGTCCGCCGTGTCCATTTTGCATAGGTGTTTGTCCATCGGCCAGTTGGACCAGTTCTTAACGATTATGATTCTTGTTAGTGCAACTGTTTCAACTGTAATCGTTTTGCGTCCGAGTTTAAAGCTATGAAGGGAATACAGCATACATTTTTTTAAGAATTAAAGGTGCAGATCTAGTTGTATATGTTAAAGAGAAGATTGATCTAATGAACAACGTGTTTAACTAACCAAATATCCGTTGACACAGCTTGACAGAAATAATAGGTCAACTATTATAACCGTCTCTCGATAGCATGTGATGAGGGTGGGGGGAGGGTTATAACTTAAACCGGTTCATTCATATAACTATAAAATCTTGCTTCTTTGTCTAGCGCTCGATCAGCTAGCACTTTACCAAAAATTTGCACTGCATGGGCTCTAGTGCATGCAGGTTATAATTCACACTAGCATATCTCCGGCAGCCATGAACTTGTTCTTAGTTTAATCTGTAGAGATTTATTACCTCGGTCTTAGCCCAAATAGCTGAAAGAAGTTAACATTACTTTATACTTCATCACCACAACAACCAAAACAATATTACTACAGAAGCAGGATTTAGATTATAAAGACAAAACTATCTGTATGGATATGCCAGACCAATAGTACCACCCTAGTTTTAAGACGTAACATATCCGCGGCTTTGAAGTCAAAAACGAAGTTATAACGTAATTTAGGTTTTGATGAGTATTGGTGTGACATGTTTGATGGAGTATTTTTCATGCTTATAAATGTCATAGAAGAATAATATTTTAGATTTAAATAACTTACATAAAGAGCAATTATTTTCAGTAAAAATCTCATTTTCGAAAAATTTGTCGTGGCGCGTCACATATGGTTTATTTGTCACATGTTTTATTATACCACCATTTAGGCTCCACATGGTTTTTTTATATGATAATTTTTTCTGCATTGTTAATCTATGATTATTTTGGGTCACATAGCTTATAATATAGGGATGTTGATTCACATGGTTTAAAATAATGCCTTTTTATGATATGGTCAATTTGAGTCGCATGTTTAATTATGATATGGTCATTTAGAGTCACACACTATGATATGATCATTTTAAGTCACATGGTTTAATATTTGGCCATGTAAGCATCACATGATTTTTTTAAATGATCATTTTGAGTCACATTGTTAAAAATTGTGTTCCTTTTGAGTTGTGTTGGCTTAAATGTAGCTTTTTTGAGTTGCATGATTTATGATCAAATAGTGCCAATTTTCATTGCATGGTTTATGATATGGTCAGTTTTAGTCGCATGGTATATGATATTGCATTTTATGCCACATGGTTTATGATATGGATCAGTTTGAATCACTTGGTTTATGATATTGATCAGTTTGAATCACATGGTTTATGAAATGGCCATTTGTTGCCACATGATTTTTGATATGATTATTTTGAGTCGCATTGATAATTAAATAGTCATTTTGAGTCTCATGGTTTATATGATCATTTTAAATCTCATGGTATATGATATAGTCATTTTGAGTCACATCGTTTATGATATGGTCAGTTTGAATGACACGGCCAAGGATAAGGTCAATAAGTGTCACTTGGTTATTGATATTGTCATTAAGTGTTACTTGGTTTATTATATGGTCATTTGGTGTCACTTGGTTTATGATCTGGTCATTTAGTGGTACATGATTTATGATATGGTTAATTTATACCCAATGGCTTATGATATTGTCATTTAGTATCACTTTGTTTATTGTATGGTCATTTAGTGTCACTTGATTTATGATATGGTCATTTAGTGCCACATGGTTTATGATATGGTTAATTAATACCCAATGGCTTATGATATAGTCATTAAGTGGCACATGGTTTTTTAAATGGTCATTCAGTGCCACGTTGTTTATGGTATTATCTTTTTTAAACACATAGTTTATATAGTTTATTCATGCCACTTGTTTTATGAAATGCAACAAAGTTTATGATAAGACTATTTGTTGTAACATAGATTATGATATGGCCATATTATACTACATGGTTTATGTTGTGGTAATTTTGAGATGCATGGGTTATGATTATTTAAATGATTTATGTTACATAGTCTGCAGAACAGTATTTGGTCATTTCACAAGGAGATTAGTATAATTATAGTATCCAGAAATAGAAGTGAGAAAATGAATGACCAATGACACATTTTCAGTTTTTTTATCTGTCAACAATTTTAAGATTTAAGATTACCTTTTTTTGTCATTTTTGAATAGCCTATCTTCTCAAAATACTTTCAAACCCAAGTACAAACCACTAGGTGTAACTTTGCAACTCAAAGATGTAGGTACATAAGGCAAAGATTTATTTGTATTTGGCCTCTAATCAGTGTTGCATATAGAGGTATCTCAAAGGTTTACCACCATAGTTTTATTGATTTTTGATGAATTTGTTGACCTTGAACTTGAAAAATACTGTTTTGATCCAACAGTATTTTCAAACTTTTCAATTTAAATTTTATAAAAAAAAGTGCAAAGCTCAATTGAAGCTTTGCATTATTTAAGTTAAATGTATTCAATCATTGTAATAAATGTAAGCAAATAAAAGCAATACTTTCTGAAGTTTCAGTATTCAAAGTAGCAAGTACTTTATATTTTGCAGAAATTTCCTTAGTCCAAAGCCCAAAATTTTATCAAAACCTTATGAAATCTAAGTTCTATAATTTCTTAAAAAAATCTATGATCTGCATTGAAACTTAGTTAAACTTGATCTATAAACCAGGAGTGTAGACTTGCATCAATATATGCAAGCATATAGAAAAAGGCAAAACTGTTGTTTTGAAGACATTTTCTAAGTTCAATATAAAACTTTATTAAAATTTGTGTACTTGAACAAAATTCTAACTTGAAATTTGTAGTTCAAGCAACTGGTTTTCTAAATTTTCACAGATATTAAACTAAAATTTAGTATGTGTATCTAACGTATAGAATATGAACTTGAAACTCAGCTTGTTAAACTTGTTGCCTATCGTTTTTTAGCTTATGGCATGGCATGGCGTGTGTATGTGGGTGCATGTGTGTGTGTGTGTGTGTTTGTGTGTGTGTGTGTCGTTAACACCCATTTCTAACTTTTCCTCCGAAACTCTGGACGGATTTCAATGATACTTGGAAAGAAGCGTTTCCATGGCTACGAAAACTAGGTCAAGGTGACCTAGGGGTGCAAAAATCTTCATCCTCGAAACCCATAATGGGAGAAAAAATTTGTTGTGATATATGGCTTCTCCAGGGTCCTAAGCCTACAGTTTGTTCATTTCATGAAATTAGGTCGAAAATTGGGTTATTCATTTTTGAGTTTGAATTAAAAAATTTTGTAAAATGTATTCAAATTGTTATAACTTGACTATTTGAACAGATAATGACATAGGGTTTTCAGTTTTCACTTTTTCTTGAAATGACTTTTGAAAAGGGGTCAAGGTCACAAATCAAGGTCATGCCCTAATTTGTGATTTATGAAGTTTTAGGCAATTTTCTTGCAAACATTAAGAGATATATGAAATCTAAACATTGTTTAAATGTTCAGCATGACAAAATTTATCAAAGTACCATTTTTCGTAACTATATGATAATCCATGTAGGAGTTGTTGCCCCTGAAATGTAATTTTTTGCTTATAAATATTAAAATGTACATTAGTTTGAAAACTATAATCTTTTTATATCGGCATGTATTAGAATATTGTAGGTATTGATATGATGGTCATTTTGATATATGGATAAAGGTCATATGTTGAAAGGTCAAGGTCATAGCTGCATAAGAAGACTGAAATTGTTAATTATCTTAAAAACTATTATCTTTTTGTATAGGCAAGAATATTGTAGGTATTGATATGACAATCATTTTGATATATGGTTCAAGGTCATCTGTTCAAAGGTCCAGGTCATAGCTGAATAAGTATACTGAAAAGGTTAATGATTTGGAAATTATTCATTGTACTATAATTAATACATGCATATTGGCTATTTATAAATGAAATGTGACTAGATATTTCTGATTAATTATTGTGGCATTTCCAAAAGGTTTTTGTAATTAAGTTCTTTGCAAGTAATTTTGGACATATCTTCTGGTGAGCATTAAGGCCCATGGGCCTCATGTTTATTACACATATTTGATATCTAATTTATTTTGTAGGTCATGGGAAATTATTTACACTAATGAAAATTTTACAAAAAGAATGTGATAGACAATGTAGAAAAATAATAGAATCCTTTAAGACCAGACGGAAATTTGAATCTGTGGTATGTAGCATTTCTTTTGACTTTCTAACCACATATGATATGATTGTGTTAACCCCTATATATATACAGTGAAACCTGTCTATAAAGGCCACTCAAGGGATGTGGCCAAAGTGGCCTTTATAGACAGGTGGCCTTTATAGACAAGTTCTCTGATCAAGGATTATCAAAAATTATTATCTGAACCGTTCTTTTTTATTCATTTTAGTACCCAAATTAAACTGAATATAGCTAACCATGAAATTGTTTTTTTATAACTTGAGATTAACCAAGAAAAAAATACATTTTTTAACATCAATTTATTCAACATTTTCAGGAATTTACAAATCCTTTGCACCACACCAGCCTGGTTACATTTATATATCTAAATGATCTATTCTCTCTCTTTTTTTTGCTAGGTATAGGGGTGTTGCATAGTGCAGTATTATTCTTATCAAGCTTCGTTACACCTATACAAACATAATTAGGTCACTTCAGACCCATATCACACTCTTGCTAATTCAGACTTCAAAGGAAGATATTAGATAATGAATTACACGGTTTAGCGATCACAGCAGTGATTATTGGTGTCATTTGTAACTGTCAAATTTACTGTTTACATATCGTTATTAAAAATAAACTATTAATTTTTAATATAAAAATCGTACAAAACATAAAATAAACAATAAAATATTTTTTCTGGTGCCAAATTAATCGTAGTCAGTGCCGAATTGAATTTAAATTGTTGCCAAAAACATATCGTTACCGAAATGACTTTTTACACTGGTGCCGAGATGACTTGATATCGCATCGTGGTACGATTTCGAAACTAACGAAATTAATGTCCGTTAGCGGTAGAACGGCACATTCTGTACGGTTTATTTCCCAAGATACATTTGCTTCATAGTCTGATAACACAGCTTTGATTTAGGTTCGTCCGACACCATAACTTCCGCGAGTTTCCCTAGTACTTAATTTCTCCTTTATTAAACAATTATACTCGCTGTTCTAAAGTCAAAGCATTCCGTTTACTATAACATAAAGGAAAAAACATCAAATATTACTGCATGTTATAAAATTTAAAAAATGTCAATGTCTTATCGGGATGTAAGCTTTACCCAATATGGCCGCTTAGATACATATAAACAGAGTTGCATTATGGTATTTTTTGTTTTATGTCGACTGGTTCCGGAAATTTCCGAAAACTGACGAAGTTTCGTAAACATTGCAAATGGCCGCTATAATCAGTTCTGTTGAAGCTTGGGGTCGGAAAAATGGTGGCCGCTGGCCGCATAAGACAGTGACCGCTATATAGAGGTGAAATATAGAACAAAATCCATCGGGTGGAATAAGATATGGCCGTTATAGACAAGTGGCCGCTTAATACAAGTGGCCGCTAACACAAGTTAGACTGTATATATATATATATATATATATATATATATATATATATATTTGAATCTCGTTATCTCCAACACTGATATCTCAAACTTTTGAATAAGTTTAACTTTTTGAAAAAGTCTGGACAGAGTTGTTCTTTATTCAACCAAAATAGCTCCTGTTATCCTGAACTCATAATCTTGAATTTCCAGATATGTTGAACAATTTTTTCATCCCCTTGAATTAAAATCCTAGTTAACTCAAACAAATATTTTAAGAAAATTAAATTTGTTAACTTAAACTGAATTTTTGGTTGATTTTATTAAATTTAAGAACACAGTGACTGTTGACATTATTATTATTAAACAGCACTGACCTCCCCATTTCCTTAAACAGATAAACCATCAAGAAGATTATTGGATGTTTAAATTATCCCAAGTTTCACATTATGGTTGTATGATGTGAACATTAATCAAAACAACTGTAAGCTTGGGACGATTAGAGTACACAAAGGGAAACCGGTATTTGGACCAAAGTGGACTTCACTGTTTGTCCATCAAATACAATAGTGCAATCAAATACAATAGTGCAATCAGTTATTGGCAAAAATTTGATTAAAAATAAAAAAATCTTATAAAAGAAAATGCATAATTCTATAATTTACTATTCTTTTTAAAATGTCAATAAGTGAACCTGCTACAAATATATTGGATGAAGGACAACACAAATAAATGTACTTGTAAGCAGTATACAGATTTACTGATGAATAAAATTGTACTTGAATACGATCTCACAATACTTGAAAATGAACACTGTCGACACTATTTTGTAGCCGATTTGCTTTTAACATTTTGATATAGAGGCACAGAAAATATTGAGAATTCTGTCGACATTAGCACCTCACATCTACTACCATAGTAGTTTCATAGTATCATACATTTATGTCGAACTATGTAACAATAAATCTTCCAATTTCATATATATATAAATATATATATATATATATATATATATATATATATATATATATATATATATATATATATTATGTTGGAATACATATGACATATGATAAAATGGTGATAAAGTTTGACATGATAAAGCCAGAAGTGACTTCCCATAGGCATGTATGAGTTATTTCCCTTTCTTTGCCATATTTATCATCATTTATCTTGAACTCTGGATAAGTCAAACTTTTTGCATTTCCCAGTGAAGTTTGAGATTCAACTGTATATATATATATAGTGATATTGCAACTTTCGAAAACCTGCTTCATGCCAGACCGAGGAATTTTTAGAGGGGCCGGTATTTAGAGGGCCTTATAAATCTGGTAGTCCCATCCCATCCGAATCTCATCCATTTTAGAATTTTTATCCAAAAGTGCATTGAAAAAATATATAAATGTCATTACATTCTCATAAGCATTGATTGTACATGGAATTCTTGAACTTAACAAGTACCTTGTGTATAAATCAGGGCTCCACAAACGCCGGTAAGCTCAATCGGCGGTAGGCCAAGGGTACATCAACCCCACCCCACCATCACAGATCAATTTTCTGTTTTTGTTTTTTGATAAACACACATATCAGAAAGGTAAAGAAGTAAACATAAAAATTTTTATTTGAAAATATGGTGTTGACATACTTTCCTATTATCGTTCCATAACTGTCCAGTCGTTGGCATTGCAACAAAACGTCAA